>OY992536.1:128990252-129590252 GCA_963921195.1 Pegoplata infirma
CTACCGAAACGCCAGAAATAACGATAGTTTTTCAATAAAATCTGAAATAAGGCTGTTACTATCATTATGACAGGATTTTCGAAAGCGAAAACGATATCATATTTTCATGGTACATTTTATAATAAAAAAATGTAGTTTTTGTATAATATGCGACTTTTAGGTAATATTGCTTCAATATTTCAACGGTAATATTTGGTTTTTTGGAAGTAACAACTAAATTTAAATTCTTTGCAATTGAGAGATGAAATCCGTAGAGATTTTATTTAAAAAAATGTTTTTATTGAATTGTTTAAAGAGCACAGTTAATAATCTGTCCTAACATATTCATTTGGGCTGATTTGGCCTAAAAAAAAATTGTTTGCCATAGAACTTGATTTACCATAGAAAATTGATATTGATATCAAAATTAAAGGAAGAGACAGACATCCGGAACTCGTTGATATATTGATATTGACATACCAATGTATCCACAAACTGATTATGGTACTCGCAGTACCGCTAAGCTATTTTAGTGTTTCTAAAAAACTGTGTAGTCAATACATATTTTAAATCATTATATTATTACTTTTTCTAAAAACCGGTTAACCGACACAAAAAAAAAGGATTGTCATAAAAATGATTTTTTCAGTAATATCCTAATAATAACTAATATTTTCAGCAAAAAAATTAAAAATATTTTTTTTTCGCTTTGTTTAAATTTTTCCGTTTTGTAAGATAAACAAGTATACTTAAAAGTTAAATTCGACTTGGCCGAATCTATGAATACCCTCCACAACGCCCTTTTTAAAGGATAGTAAATTTTTAAATGTAAAAAAGATTAACAATTTTGATTAGAAATATTTTATTTTGAGTAAAACACTTTTTTTTTGGCATTTTTGTAAAAAAAAAATAATTTACTAATTTTTTTTTTTGAGTGTAAAATTTTTTTCGAGTGCAATTTTTTTTTTGGGTAAAAATATTTCTGAGTGACAAAAATACACTGTGAAGTAATTTTGTGGCTAATTATTGTTTTTAAAGTTTGTTTTTTAAAACTCGGGGTTTCAACACATGAATTTTAGGTGAAACCAATCTGAAATTCAGGGTTTTGCTTATAACTTTGGAACCACTGGACCGATTTGGCTGAGATTTGAATCGAACCGGGACAGAGGAACGAAAAATATATATGCCACACTTCAGCACTCTCAGGATTGTCGTTCGAAAGTTACCGTGCCGAAATTTAGTCTTTTGCTCATAACTTTTGAACCACTCGACCGATTTCGCTGGATTGCAATACCAACCTGACCAGGTAAATGTCCAACATATATGCCAAACTTCAAGAGCCTCCGTAAAGTCTTTCAAAAGTTAGCGTGTTTTCAACAGACAGACAGACAGACGGCCAGACGGACGGACGGACGGACATCGCTAGATCATCTTAAAATCGATAGAGGATCATGAATATATATACTTCATGGGGTCTTAGACCAATATTTCGAGGTGTTACAAACGGAATGACAAACTTATATATACCCTCTATCACTAGAGTGGAGGGTATAAAAAGAGACCCACAGGTAAATTTTTTGACCCCAACGCTAAGCGAATAAATGGGGTTTCTACAGACAGTAGGACGGATATCGATAGGTTGACTTAAAATCGATTAAGGACCTATATTTCGAGGTATTACAAACGGATTGACAAACTTATATACATACACTATAAAAAATGAGTCCAGTTTCCTACTATAAATTGGGCAACTTTCTACAAATTCAAATAATATACAACTATAAATTGTGTAGATTTCCAATAATTTTAGGTAGAACTGCGCAATTTTCGTAAATTTTCCCAATTTATAGCACGAACAAAAAAAATATTAAAAGCAACCGTGTTTTTTGGGTTAATCAAAATCGGCAAATCGGCACTTTGATAGTTTTGAGGCAAAAAATCGGCAAAATGCCGATAAATCGGCAAATATGACAGCCCTGACTCTGACTGGTTTGGATTCGCTCTTTTCCTCGTGATTCCTTTCCAAAAGCTGCTTCCAGTTCAAAATTTCTGTGGGGTCGTTTCGGAATACCTTCCGATGGCCAGTGAAGGAGCTAATTGCGAGGAAATTTATTAAAAAATTTTACAAAGCATCATTAATCGGCAACCTGCGGTCAAAGTATGAAAAATTACGTTATTTTTTTTAAATTTCATGTCCAAATTTTTCGACCAAACCCGACCAAAGCCTTTTAAGTAAATTTTAAAAACAAACCTCTTTAAAACTTACTCATATCAGAATTTAAATTTTCCTTTAAATTTGAATGACTTTTACGAGAAAGGAAAGAAAAATCGCAAACAAGTTAAATGAATCATGGGCCAACCCATCAAAATTTTTCATTCCAAATAATCGGTACCAGAACGCATCATACCCTCCTGCAATCGATTCTACTTAACATTTCAGAATCAATGATTTTTGTTTGAAATTGTTCCTAAAGTAATCGTTTTTTAGAGTAATTTAGTTTTTTTGAAAAATAATTTTAAATAGAAACTTCAAAATGGGTTTTAAAAAATTTTGGAACTTATTTAAATTCGTTATAAAAACAGTGTATTTCATAGAAAATTATTAATCTTAATCGCATGATTTTTTTGTCGATTACGATTAATTGGTGCGATTAATCGCGATTACGATTACGATTTTAATCGTTGTGCAAACTCTAATGAAAATCAATACAAATGTATGGAAAATCGTACTTCGGTTTGCGTCGCGTTTCTCCGGTCCCAATTAACGACGCAAACCGGGGTATTGGTGTATATGGTGTGTTCAGCAAATTTATGTAAAATGTTACGGAGAACATTTTTGTAGAATATATTAACCCTCTAACTCCTCAAAATAAGGGTATTTTTTGGCCTTCTTTTCAAAAAGAGCAAAAAACACCATTAAAACAGGGATTTAAGGGGTTTAAATGTTCCGCAAAAATATCCGCCGTGAAATTTTACTATAACTCCCTGAATACACCAAAACGGAAAACTCAACAAGAAAGTCAGAAATAAGACACAACAAAAGAGAGCTTAGGGTTGATTTTGCATTTATTAAGAAAAATGAGTAAAGCTTACGTTTTAAATATATGATGAGTTCAGAAAATTTATGTAAAATGTTACGGAAAACATTTTTGTAGAATATATTAACCCTCTAACTCCTTAAGGTAAGGGTCTTTTTTGTCCTTCTTTTAAAAAAGAGCAAAAAACACCATTAAATTTGTTGAACCTAATAAATGCGAAATTAACCCTAAGCTCTCTTTTGTTGTGTCTTATTTCTGACTTTCTGGTTGAGTTTTCCGTTTTGGTGTATTCAAGGACATTTAAACCCCTTAAATCCCTATTTTAATGGTGTTTTTTGCTGTTTTTGAAAAGAAGGAAAAAATACCCTTAAATTGAGGAGTTAGAGGGTTAACATATTCCACAAAAATGTTCTCCGTAGCATTTTACATAAATTTGCTGAACACACCATATACTTTAAACGTAAGCTTTACTCGATATTCAATGACGATTGACAATACAACATTTGCAATTGGGGGAAACTTTACCTCCCCCTTAAATGAAACCCAGATGTAAACTTTCAAAACGCCGATAGACGTATATTTTTTTTTTTTGTCTCTTCTATCAAATTTTTTTGGTCTGACCTTGTAATTTTTTTTTTGTGTTGTACAGTGTTATCTTTCTCATATTTAGAAAAAACTTTTCGTCTTTTTTAGTCCCAACTAGATTTGAACCTGAAACCTCCAGTTTATTAGTCCCACGCCTAACTACTTGTTCCCAACTTTATTTTGAAAATTGTTTGTCTATTTATTACTTTTATTCTATTTGTTAGATTTTGATTTTATTTTAAATAAATCGATATTGCCAATTTTTTCTTGGAAATGGAAGAGTTGCCCAGATTTAAAATTCTAATTTATTATACTAATATTTTGAAGACATTTCCTTTTAGACGTCTTAGAGGAATTGTCCACACTCTTAAAGCAAACATTCAGTGCTAACAATGTTAGGACATATCAGCAAGGATTACCTATGATTTGTCAGAACATGAAGACATTTCCTCAAGGAATCACTGTGGAAATTTCCTCAGTGACACGTTTTCCAACGTAACAAAAAAATATTTATTTTATGTTTTTATTGCCTTTTTTATGCAAGTAGCTAATTCCTTTTTGTTATATGGCATTGCATGTAAACGATTACTGATTGAAGTAACATGTGAACATCTTAAGCACTTTGTTAGTCAGGTAGAATCTAATAATGTGATGAAAAGAAAATGTTTGACGTTACAATAAAAAAAACGAAAAATAAACACAAAAACCTAAACATAATAAAACACAACACAATGCCATCCTTAATTAGGGTTGCCATTCGTCCTCTTTTCCCCAGACACCGTCCCCTTTTTTAGTGCGGCCGGGGCAGTCCTACTTCTTTTTTAGAAAGTGTCCGGGGTTGTCCCACTTTTTCACTTTTACCCGCAACTTTTTTTAATGCTTCTAAGGTTTTGGATTATCGTTGTATTTTCGCTTATAAGCAGTAATGTAAACTTTTTGAGAGCAAATCGAGCACAAAAATTAAAAAAAAAACGCTTTAAAACTCGTAAAATTCGAGTAACAAATCACTATATGCAATGCTCGAGTTATGGCTTAAAAGTTGGGTAATTTAGAGTACAATTTTTGAAGTTTTAAATAAAATCAAAGGTTTTGGACTTTTTTAAAAAGTCGATTTTAATTTTTAAACGTTAAAAAATAAATGATAATTACTTCGAATAATTTTTTCATATCTTTTTTTCTAAAACTACTTTTAAATACCCAGTTGGCAACGTCCTCGAGCCATTCTCAGTGACGGAGCTATGACATGTCAGAGTCACACCTGACATCCACAAGACATCTCTATGTACTGGGTCGAGGACAGTTTCATACAAATTTTCAAAATGTCCTCACTCAAAGTCAGCAGTGGTCAGGGCTGACCTTCTGGGGACATGTCACCTAAGACTTCTTTGGGGAAATGTCTGACATAGGTCATGCGAAAATACAAAAAATTTTCGTATTTCCTTTAGTTTTTACTTTTATCCATTTTCCTTTATAAATTATCTTTCTCATATTTAGAAAAAACTTTTCGCCTTTTTTAGTCCCAACTGGATTTGAACCTGGAACCTCCAGTTTATTAGTCCCACACCTAACCACTTGTTCCAAACTTTATTTTTAAAATTGTTTGTCTATTTATTACTTTTATTCTACTTGTTAGATTTTGATTTTATTTTAATTAAGTCGATAATATTGCCATCTTTTTCTTGGAAATTAAAGAGTTGCCCACTCGAGTAAAAATAAATATATATAACAATATATAACTTGATGCAAACATAATAAATCATATATGATTATACATCGCGTGAGATATTTTCAAAAATTTTTAAATGCAGTCTTGCAAAAATGACCAACATAAATAAATTTAAAACAAAAAATAATTTTCTTGAAAATTATACTATGAGAATATCATGGTTTTAATTAGTAAAGAAAATAATGACCTCGAGCCAGAATAAACATCCTCGCAGTCATATGTAGTTATAAATAATTGAATCATGATTCGGATTAAAAGGTGTACGGTTGATATAATTATATAAAATTATATGAGGGTCAATACAAAATTTGTTTTTCTGTATAATTTAATATAAAATTATATACATCCTATTCTGTTCCATATATAACACTATATGTTTCCATTTAACCAACAATTTTCTAAGTTTTTAAGGCAAAGTATAAGAAACTTTTTAAAATGTTCCTAAACATTTCCTTGTTAGGGTTATGTATATCACCTATCTGGTTCGAAGCGTACCCGAACATTTTTTTGTTTAAGAAAATTATATGTTTGGTGAATGTATCGTTGACCTGTGGTGTAACTCAACCCAAACCAAAAAACACCAGGATTTTACATGTTATTATGCAATTAGATCTAATTAGATCCACTAATATATGGCAATGTCTGGTCAAAACTCGGATGAAATCAAATTATATTTTATACAAGTAGATCTTTTTTAATGCAAAAACATCCATCATTATTCGGATCAAATTGCGTATAAATATATATTGTGTTACATATCATTATATATTGTATCATATAAAAATGTTTACTCGGGCAGATATAAAATTCTAATTTGATATACTGCTATTCTGCAGACATTTCCTTTTAGACGTCTTAGAGGAATTGTCCACACTCTTAAAGCAAACATTCAGTGCTGACAATGTTAGGACATGTCATCAAGGATTGCCTATGATTTGTCAGAACCTGAAGACATTTCCTCAAGGAATCACTGTGGAAATTTCCTCAGTGACGCATTTTCCAACTGGGTACCAACAAAATGTTGTACAACTTTTTATAAGATATCGATATTTTTTACTGGTCAAAATTAATTAAAAATTTAAATTTCTTAATTTTTTTGAAGAAGTTTTAAGCTGGAGGAATTCTAAGTGAAATAGTAATTTTGCCACAGACCACAGAACTATAATTCTAATCCATGTAACTGAATTAATTATTTATCCTCTATAATTATAGATTGGCCCCTCTTATGTTCAACTGCACATGAAATCTCCAACAATGGGTCGCATTGAAGTTTTACAAACAGTGACACCAATTGAGCCGATGATACAAAAAGTAGTGCATCGTTTTTATGCACCCAGAATACTAGGTCCCTTTATGAAATTTGCTGTTTTCGGAGAAAGCATTATGGTAATATAAAATCATTGTTAAGCACAACCGAATATTAATATTAATTTAAATTTCAGTTTGAACGAGACATGAGTATGTGGAACCACAAAATATTTCGTAAACAGCCCCAGTTAGTTAAGGAAGACTCTGCGATAAAAATATTCCGTAATTGGTATTTACAATTCTACTCTGAAAATAGTCGTTCATTTAGGGAAGCTCATGAAAGTATCGAATGGTAAACATTCTATGGCTAAATTAAAAATGTTAATGCGTTTTCTAGTCTCAATGCAACATTATTCTAAGGCGACCAGATTTTTGGAAAAGAAATTAGATGACATTAAGAAATATAGTAAACAATTTATTTAAATTTAATGTCTAAATTTTTTACATAACAAATAAAAAAAATACATTTACTCAAAGATATTTTACAAAGGAATTGGACGAACACTCTAGAAATAAAAACACATGGAGACATCTTCTTTGTCGTTTGCTTTGATAAATTCATTCGTTTTCCTAAATTTCACTCATATTTCTGAAAGACTTTGGGAAAATCGCTAAAGATGCCCATTCGCACACACAAAAAAATATTTTACCAATAACTTGGGAGGATATGCGTTTTTAAAGTTTTTTACATTAATTATGAAAAATTTTGTAACATTTTACCAAGTTTTTGCATAATTTTAGTTAAAGTTTGTAAAATTACAAAAGGTTAAATACTCTTAAGCCCCTATGACACTACATTTTTTTTGTATTGATGAAATTTAAGTGAACAGTGCAAATATATCACCATCGGAAATCTGAACAAGTGTGAAGAGTAAAAGAATACTAATAAAAAATAGTAAACGTCAAATTTTATTCTTGTGTTATCGATAAATTTGGTTATCAAATGACTGAATGTCAAAAAAAATGTAAAAATTTTACATATTTTTTTGACATTTATGCATTAATGATATTAAGTGTTGCCAACTTTTCTGTTTTTCATTAAATGAAGCGATTTTTGTTTGTTTTTGGCGGTTATTTGAATTTATACAGCGGGTTTTTATTAAAAAGAAAGTAATCACCACTATTTGTTTGTTTATTTTATGTTTCTTTTTCATTTCTTCTTTTGCTGTTTCATTCTTTCAATTAATAAAAAATAAAATACAAAAAAAATCTAGTGTCATAGGAGCTTTATGAATATTTTCTAAACTTTTATCAGAAACAAGCAAAAACTTGGTAAAATTATGCTGTTTTTTGCATAATATATGCAAAAAACTTTAAAAACGCATATACTCCCAAGTACTTGGTAAACATTTTTTTGTGTGCAATATTTGTGCTCAACTTTTCTAATTGCGCAACAATATCGCATACGTGTATGTAATATTTAAGGTTGTGCAATATATTAAAGGAAATCAAACAAATTTTGGCTAATAATGCGCAAACTAGAAAATTGAAATATTTTGTGCGTGTGTTGACTACATAGTGCAATATTTCCTTCTTATATTTTTTTACATGATGTGTGTGGAAAACGAAGATAAAATTGTGCAATAATATTGGAAATAATATTAAAAATGAAGGGGGCCCTGCCTGTATGCTAGTTGGTAGGGTGCTAGCCTTTGAACGTGCACAGAAAAAAAAAAATAAAAAAAATATTTGAGTAAATTTTTAATACTTTTGAGTAAACAATTACTCAATTTTGCATCAGTAAACTATTTAATAGTATTGAGTAAATTTTTAATAAAAATTTATTAATTGTTTGAAAAAAATTTGAGTAAATTTTTAATTCACACAATTAAAAATTTACTTAAAATTTATCTATTTATCTTTTTTTGTAAAACAGTTTCTGTTTTCAAGGAAATTTAAACTTTTCTAATTTATGTTCAAAATATTTTAACATTTTGGATTACATGTCAGGTGACACGCCCAATTGTGCGATCCCGCCCAATTTTTTTGTGAGAGTTAAGAATGATAAAATAACATTATGTTTCTTATTTCGTTCACATACATTTAACAGGTATCAAGTTATAGAAATTTTGTTTCTGAAATACAGCAAAATTTTACCGGTACCTTTACATTTTACCTCATATCTTTTGAAATACTTGACCGTTAAAAAAAAAATGTATATATATAACCCTATGACCAGGAGAATTTCGCAACTTTTGGTACCCAAGCATTTAAATCAATTCCGGATTATTGTCAAAAACAGGATTTCAACTGACGGACATGCAGACAGACAGACGGACATGGCTAGATCGACTTAAAATGGATGATCATAAATATGTATACTTTAGGGGGGCCCTAGACCAATATTTTGATGTGTTACATACGGAATGACAAATTTATATATACCCTCTATCACTAGAGTAGGGGGAATACAAATTAAACAAATTGTCTTTTGGGACTTTTAAAAAATTTTCAGGATTTGGGCGATTTTTGCCATAAAGTTTATTTTTGTCTTTTATTATTTAACAAAATTTATTTTTTTGAAATGAAAATATTTTTTTTTTAAGAAATCTGAACAAACATTTTTTTTTAAGAAATCTAGTTCAGTAGTGACCGTCATTCGAGCAAGTCGTTTTTATCTAATGCAGCCTAACACATTTTGTGGTAGTTGCTGTAAAGCAATCGGTAATATTTTTGTAAAATGCAATACTTGTGGTGGACATTTTCATAAATTGTGTTCCGGCGTTGACAGTGAAAATCTTTACGAGCTGCTAAAATTTAACAAAAACTTTTCTTATAATTGTAATAGTTGTGTTAATTCTTCTAAAGATTTAAATGCTGTCGTATTGATGCTATCAAACGAAATAAGAGAATTAAAAACTCTTTTTCATGCCTTTGTAAAAAACAGTGTTGCCATAAGAGAATTTTGAAAAAATGCTAAATGGCAGAAAAAAAAGTGCTAAAATGCTCTACAGACCAAAAAAAAAGTGCTAGATTTTTTTTTTTTCATTTATTAAATTAACAAATAATGATTTTTAACAATAACTCTAGTTTACAACGAAAATGCGCAATAACTGCGTCTACATATTTTTCTTGACCGCTAAACTTCAATAGAAACTTTATAGAAAAAAATACTTCTAATAAATTTTTTTGCGTTTTTTGGAGTTATTTTCACTGTTTTCCCTATATCTTTAGTAATATGCCTCCGATCTACTCGTGATAAAAACCAAATTAAAGTTAATCAAATTTGCAACAAACTTTACATACGTAACTTTCCCATCTGTTCAATAGTTTACGCGCGATAGACAAATATATTGTAAAAATTTTTTTTTTTTATTAAAAAAATTCATTTGTTGATCAAACACTAATTCTTATTTTTTTTTACGAATCGTTGTAAATTAACAAGTTTTTTTAATTACCTAAAAGCCTGAACCTATACAAATATAACAAAATGGGTTTCATAAAAATCTATGGGCAATCACCAAAGTTATAATGAATTTTTTGAAACTACGCATAAAAATTTCCATAAATTTTTTTTGTATTTAAAATACAAGAATAAAAACTGGGTTAAATACCAAGTGTTTTTTGTGTGTATTTTCATATAATAAGTAATAACTTCAGTGATAATCCATAGATTTCCATCAAACCGACTTTGTTATCTTAGTTAAGGATCAGGCTTAAAAAAACACAACAATTGTTTTTGTTACGGTTTCAATAATTTTTTTTTTTATTTGTAAACTAGTGTAACCGGTACACATATTTTCTTGATTTCAATTTGGTTTTCCGAGCTTTAATTTTTTTCTGAATTTCGATTGCGTTTTCTTAATTTAAACTGGGTTTTCTGAATTTTTTGAATTTCAATTAAATTTTAATTACAATATGGATTTCTGAATTTCCAATGGTTTTCTTGATCTTGATTGGATTTTCTGAATTTCAAAAAGGTTTTCTGTTTTTCAATTGGGTTTTTAAAATTTAAATAGGTTTTTCTCAATTTCATTTTTCTAAATTTCGACTAGGTTTTCTAAATTTCAATTGGGTTTTCTGAATTTCAATTGGTATTTTTGAATTTCAATCTTTTCTTAATTTCTATCTGGATTTTTAAATTTCAATTGGGTTTTCTGAATTTTAACTGGGATTTCTAAATTTTAATTTATATTTTCTTAATTTTTGAATTTCAACTTATATTTTCTAAATTTGTGAATTTCAATTTATACTTTCTTAATTTCTTAGGATTTTTGATTTTCAATAAGGCGCCATGAAATAAGTCCCAAGAAAAACATTAAATAAATTTCATACGATTTGGGAGTTATTTCATTATACAGGTGCAAAGAAAGCGCCGCAGGCTAAAAATTTTTACAAGAGATTTAAAAAAACAAATTAAAATGTAAAAAAAAATGCTAAAATTGCTAAAAAATTTTTAAAAAGTGCTAACTTAGCACTTGGCACTTTTTTCCAAAACTTTAGTGCTAAGTCCAAAAAAAAAGTGCTAGATCTAGCACTAAAAGTGCTAAAATTGCATCACTGGTAAAAAACAACAATGCTAATGAGTGTGTTCTTTTAAAAAATAAAAAAACAATTGAAAGTTCCAATAATAATGTACAAGCGAGAGGTCGTTCACCTATGTGTAATTCGTTTGCCTTAATTTCTTCTGCTAATGGTCATCGTCAGGGCTGTCAGATATGGCGATTTCTCGCCAAACGTGGCGATTTTGAAATGTGTTTGGCGATGAGTTTTTCGATTTGGCGATGTGGCGATTTTTTGGCGATTTATAATATGATTGGCGATTTCTTTGGCGATTTAGTCAAATAATTTTTTGAATAATTTCTAAAGATGAGTAGAGCCATCCGTATGTCAAATTATCAAATTTTATTTACTTTTGCTGCGCTTAGATAGTACAATTTTTTTAACGTTTTTGACAGACTTTCTACAAGTCTAAGCGGCTCTTTATGAATTTAAACAAAAAAAAAAAACAATTTGGGAAATTTCAAGTGTCCAGGGGAGCTAATTGTAGTTTTTGGATCTCCTGGCACCTTGAAATTTCCGAATCACAAAAAAAAATAATTAATACTTTTTTTATTAAATTTTACACTGTTATAAACTGTTGTTGAGTAAAAATAGCGAGTAAGAAAATTAAGAAAAATTCAAGACCGATTATTATGGATCGCTTGGGTTTTTTGCATTGGTGCAGAAAACAAGCATAAATGAATTTTGAATGAAATTTATTGCCCATAGACAGATTTTAGAAATAATTAGCAAATTTTTATATGGAGTAATTTATAAATTACCAATTGAAGTAAAAATTACACAAACTAAAAAAAATAACTTTGGGCGATTTTTATGTATTTTTCTAGGTTTTTGGCGATTTTTGAGTATTATTGTTTTTGGGCTATTATTAAGAAAACAAAATATATTTTTTTTAAATAAAAATAATTATTATTTTTAACAAAGACTGAAAAAATTTGAATTTTGGCGATTTCTGGCGATTTTTTACATCCGATTTGGCGATGAGCGTGAAAAAAATCTGACAACCCTGGTCATCGTGTTAATTCTAATGCTGTTGTTGTGCCAGCTGTAAAAAATCATGCAAATCATAATGCTGTTGTTGGTGTTGCTACTGAACCAAGCGATAATGGTAAAAATAGCCCTGTTGATCATAATGTAAATGTTTTAATTTCAAATAGTTCCTCCACAAGGAGAGAGAGTATTTGTGAATCGTCTGATGAAAATACGAATGATGCTAAAGTAAACACAGAAGCAATAATTGATATCCCAGCAAAAAATTCAAACTGGATTAGTACACCCAAAAAATTTCCCAGTTACTGGCTACTAAGAATTTAACTAAGTCCCAGTTAAAATACACCTAACTGAGGCCCAGTTGTTTTCACTCGGTTGATGGTAACTAATTTTATAAACAGTTTTGAATTCAACTGAATTTCCAGTTACTGGCAACAGAATATTAGTTAAATTTGCAAAATCGTTGAAAATAGTTGGTAATAACTGGTTAATAAATAAAAATTGTCAATGGGAACTGATAATTTTTTTTAATTTGACCATTAAAAAAAATACTTTTTATTTTTAACACTGTTATTTTATTTAAGATTTTATTTAGATGTAGTGTATTACATTGCACCAACCATTAAAAAACCAGGGTTTGCATTAATATATCCCATTTTTAGATGACCAAATTTTACTCCTTAAGTCTTCCACATGCTGCTTTCATATACAGATCTATTTATTCTCCATCTGAAAAAAATATTACTTATTTTTTTATAAAGAAAAAGGCACAAATTAGAAAATAAAACTTACAATTTAAAAATAAAAATCCGTTTTTGGTTTTTCCTTTTTTTATTTTTATAAAAACGATGTTGATTTTTAAAATTTGTAAACAAATCAAAAAAATATTATTAACAGGGTAACTGATAGATAGTTTTAATTAATTGAAAATCCAGTTGTTCGTTACTAACCCAGTTATTTTAAATTTATTTCAAATCAACTAAGAATTTTCGTAACTATCTAACTGGGAAATTTTTTCGGTGTATCAGCAAAAAAAATCGAAAGCAGGTTATTGTTGGAGACAACAATAACAAAGACTTGGAAGTTGTTGCAAGTAAGAAATGGGTTCACCTTTCTTCATTTAAGCCTTATGTTTCCGCTGAGAAAATTATGGATTACGTTGTAAATTATTCTAAAATTGAGAAGAGACATTTGGAATGCTACAAATTAGTTAAGATGAATACTGACTTAAATACTCCACGTAGAGTTTCATTCAAACTGGGCATAACCGCTGGACTCTATAAGGAGCTCTTCAAGCCTTCTTTGTGGCCGGCAGATGTGAACGTGCGTCCTTTTAAATTTTTTTAAAAATAAAATATGTTATTTTTCTTTATAATATTATATTTTATATGAATCATAGTCTGTAAGGAATCTTGTTCTATAGACTAATAAACAAATAAATAAAAATTGAATTTTGGCGATATTTTACATTCGATTTGGCGACAAAGCAAAAAAAAAGTCTGGCAACACCTTTAATATGACGAAGCAAAAAAATGCACACACACACACACACACACATGCTATGCACATAAAAATAACTATCAATTTTTTTATTATTACTTAACGAACTTTTTTTTAATTAAATTTAGATTTTGTTTTACATATTTTAAAGTTTTTTTGTAAAGATTTTTTTCCTTTTTGTTATTTTTTTTTTTCATTTCCGTTTTCTTTGTTATGTATCTACACAAAATATGAGATAATTTAGTTATGTTGAAAAACAATCAGAGTTTTTTTCAGAAATTCACTCATAACTTTTAAAATACTTAACCGATTTAAAAAAAAAATACATCAGTTTCTTCCTAGGAGAATTACGCAACTTTTGGTACCCCAAGCGTTTAAATCGGTTTCGGATTATTGCCAAAAACGTGATTTCAACAGACAGACAGACGGGCATCGCTAGATCGACTTAAAATCGATCAAGGATCACGAATATATATACTTTATGGGGTCGTAAACCAATATTTCAATGTGTTACATACGGAATGACAAACTTATATATACCCTCTATCACCAGAGTGGAGGTATAAAAAAAAAAACTTAAAAAAATTTAATTATTAAAATTTCCAAACATTCAACAATGGTAAATTTGTACACCCAAAAAAATACATAGTAGCATAGTTAACAAAATCCATAGTTGTTTTAAATAAATTTTAAATCAACTATTTATAATCAATAACAACTATGAACATAGTTAATCAAAACTATGAACAAAGTTGATCACAACCATTTATTTAAAATTTGAAAAAAAAAAACAAAATATAAAAATTGTAAAAAAAAAAATATATTAAAAAAGCAGAAAAGCGGCAGTAAAAAAAATGAATTGAATCAATAAATAAATAATTATAATATTTAAGTCTGTGATAACCATGGAAGAGGAAATAAAATGGTGTACATATTTGCAAAAAACTCCAAATAGCATTGTTTGCCGTAAAAGCGGGTCCAAGTAATATGCAAATATAAAAATAACAAGTAGAAAAATTAAATTCGACTTGGTCGAATCTTTGAATACCCTCCACAATGTTATCTGATAGTAATTTTCTAAAAAAAATGCATTACAAATTTTTTAATAGAAATATATTATTTTGAGTAGAACTTTTTTTTAATCAATCAAATTTTTTTGAGTGTAAAATTTTTTTGACCGTCAACATTTTTTTGAGTGTGACATTTCATTAAAAAAAAAATAATTAAATTAAAAAAAAAACATTTTTTTTGAGTGTAACATTTTTTTGAGTGTATATATTTTTTAGTGTACAATTTCTTTGAGTAACAAAATTACTTTGTAAAATATTTTTGTTGTTTTATACCTATAGGTAATACAAAAAAAAAAAACTATTTCACATATTTCTCTCTTTTTATTTTACCATCCTCTTCTTTAAAAACCAAAAACAAGCTAACCCATATTATTTATTTGATTTGTTTTCCAAAAATACTTTCTATACACCGTTACATACAGTTACACTAACAATAACAAAACAATAACAAATATTTACTTGTCTAACAACTAAACTGCACCCCACGGCAGGAAAACAAACAACAACAAGTTTTAAAAAAAACTGGTATTTCACCATGCTTTTAAAACTTGTTTAATATGCTATTTACATATACCCCGAAATCCACATAAATTTGGATTTCAAATCCAATTAAAATCTATACCGTTTACATATGCTTTTTTGACATTTAGCGGGATTTTGTTTGTACTAACTCTGTATTTTCTTTTGATTTGTGTACAGGGTTGTTAGTTGGAAAATTACCCAATTTTATAAATATTTCTAAAAACAATGATTTTTCTTTGCCGGAGCCAATATTTTCAATCCCACTAGTATATGTTGGGACAACAATATCAAAAAATGTGTTTTTATGTACACCTTTTCCAATTGAAATTCAGAAAAGATCAATTGTAATTCAGAAATCCCAATTGAAATTCAGAAAAGCACAATTGAAATTCAGAAATCATAATTGAAATTCAGAAAAGCCTAATTGAAATTCAGAAATCACAATTGAAATTCAGAAAAACCCAATTGAAATTCAGAAATCACAATTGAAATTCAGAAAAGCCCAATTGAAATTCAGAAATCACAATTGAAATTCAGAAAAGCCCAATTGAAATTCAGAAAAGATCAATTGAAATTCAGAAAAGCACAATTGAAATTCAGAAAAGCCCAATTGAAATTCAGAAAAGCACAATTGAAATTCAGAAAATCACAATTGAAATTCAGAAAAGCCCAATTGAAATTCAGAAATCGTAATTGAAATTCAGAAAAGCCCAATTGAAATTCAGAAAAGCACAATTGAAATTCAGAAAAGCACAATTGAAATTCAGAAAAGCATAATTGAAATTCAGAAAAGCACAATTGAAATTCAGAAAAGCCCAATTGAAATTCAGAAATCGTAATTGAAATTCAGAAAAGCCCAATTGAAATTCAGAAAATTACAATTGAAATTCAGAAAATCACAATTGAAATTCAGAAAAGCCCAATTGAAATTCAGAAAAGCACAATTGAAATTCAGAAAAGCACAATTGAAATTCAGAAAAGTACAATTGAAATTCAGAAAAGCACAATTGAAATTCAGAAAATCACAATTGAAATTCAGAAAAGCCCAATTGAAATTCAGAAATCGTAATTGAAATTCAGAAAAGCCCAATTGAAATTCAGAAAATCACAATTGAAATTCAGAAAATCACAATTGAAATTCAGAAAAGCCCAATTGAAATTCAGAAAAGCACAATTGAAATTCAGAAAATCACAATTGAAATTCAGAAAAGCCCAATTGAGATTCAGAAAATCACAATTGAAATTCAGAAAAGCCCAATTGAAATTCAGAAATCGTAATTGAAATTCAGAAAAGCCCAATTGAAATTCAGAAAAGCACAATTGAGATTTCTGAATTTTAATTGTGTTTTTCTGAATTTCAATTGGGCTTTTCTGAATTTCAATTGGGCTTTTCTGAATTTCAATTACGATTTCTGAATTTCAATTGTGCTTTTCTGAATTTCAATTGTGGTTTTCTGAATTTCAATTGGGCTTTTCTGAATTTCAATTGTGCTTTTCTGAATTTCAATTGTGCTTTTCTGAATTTCAATTGTGTTTTTCTGAATTTCAATTGGGCTTTTCTGAATTTCAATTGTGATTTTCTGAATTTCAATTGTGATTTTCTGAATTTCAATTGGGCTTTTCTGAATTTCAATTACGATTTCTGAATTTCAATTGGGCTTTTCTGAATTTCAATTGTGCTTTCTGAATTTCAATTGTGCTTTTCTGAATTTCAATTGTGTTTTTCTGAATTTCAATTGGGCTTTTCTGAATTTCAATTGTAATTTTCTAAATTTCAATTGTGATTTTCTGAATTTCAATTGGGCTTTTCTGAATTTCAATTACGATTTCTGAATTTCAATTGGGCTTTTCTGAATTTCAATTGTGCTTTTCTGAATTTCAATTGTGCTTTTCTGAATTTCAATTGGGCTTTTCTGAATTTCAATTGTGCTTTTCTGAATTTCAATTGTGATTTTCTGAATTTCAATTACGATTTCTGAATTTCAATTGGTCTTTTCTGAATTTCAATTGGGCTTTTCTAAATTTCAATTACGATTTCTGAATTTCAATTGTGCTTTTCAGAATTTCAATTGGGCTTTTCTGAATTTCAATTGTGCTTTTCTGAATTTCAATTGTGATTTTCTGAATTTCAATTGTGCTTTTCTGAATTTCAATTGGGCTTTTCTGAATTTCAAATGTGATTTCTGAATTTCAATTGTGCTTTTCTGAATTTCAATTGTGATTTCTGAATTTCAATTGGGCTTTTCTGAATTTCAATTATGATTTCTAAATTTCAATTGGGCTATTCTGAATTTCAATTGGGATTTCTGAATTTCAATTGTGATTTCTGAATTACAACTGATCTTTCCTGAATTTCAATTGGAAAAGGTGTAGAGCTGCTTCTTTAAATGCAAGAAAATTAAAATTTTTGCCAAGTTTGGGGCCGCCACCATTGAGTGTTTTTCTTTGTTAGGAAGACCAAATTGGTCAACTAAATTGTACGTTTACCATTTGTAATGGTAAATTTTAAATGAAACATTGTTAAACATTGCTTTTATTGATCTTTTAATAGTTTTAAAAAAAAAATTTTAATTGTTTTTTTACTTTATAAAAAACAACAACAGCTGATAAAAAATCGTGTGCAGCGTTGTAAAAAAAGCATTAGGGATGATTATTTTGGGAAAACCCATAGTTGTACAATTAAGTAGTAGAAATTTTTTAGGATTTTAAATAGCGATTTTACGATTTTACAAAAATCCAAGTTTTTTTTTGTATGGGATTTGACATTTGAAATCCAAAAAAGTAATTGGATTTACTTGGATTTTCAGTGAAATCCCATTTTTTTTGGATTTCGAGGTATATGTAAATGGCATATAAGGAGTTTTCAAGAGTTTAAGGTGAAAAGAATCTAAAATTCAGAGCCTTGCTTATAACTTTTGAAGCACTGAACCGATTTTGCTGAAATTCAAAACCAAACAGATTTGGGGAACGACAAAGATATATAACACGTTTCAGCACCCTCAGAATTGTCTTTCGAAAGTTAGAGTGGTTTTAATCTCGTAAATTCGCTAAATACCCTTGCCGAAATTTACTCTTTTGCTCATAACTTTTGAACCACTGGACCGATTTGGCTGGATTGCAATACCAACCTGACCCGGTAAATGGTCAACATATATGTCAAACTTCAGGAGCCTCCATAAAGTCTTTCAAAAGTTAGCGTGTTTTCAACGGACAGACAGACAGACAGACAGACGGACGGACGGACAACGCTAGTTCGACTTAAAATCGATCAAGGATCATGAATATATATACTTTATGGGATCCTAGACCAATATTTCGATGTGTTACAAACGGAATGACAAACTTATATATACCCTCTATCACTAGAGTGGAGGGTATAAAAATGCAAAATGGTTTAAGTTTTGTAAAATAGAAAATTAGATGTATTTAAATTATATGCACGTAGTGCGTTGTTTGGTATACAGAAGAGAAGTAAGTTTTACCCCCAGTTTCTGTAATACGAACGCCATTCGTCTGCGACGAATTTGCATGTATTTTGTTTTTGTTACAATAACAAAATACACACAAATTCGTCACGAACGAATGGCGTTCGTATTACAGAAACTGGGGGTTAATTTAAGAATTAGAACAAAAGGGACGACAACCAATGTTTAAAAATCCCGTTACCGGTTAACTAGTTAAAATCACTGCTTACTCTTTACAGAGTTGCACGGAAAGTGGAGCAAGTAGATTTTAACTAGTATTAACCCTCGAAAGACTCAAGGGGTGCAAACTGGGACAAATTAAACCAAAGAAAGGCTTACGGTTTAAACAAGCATTTTCAAAAATTGGATTTAATGGACATCGGAAGTATCGTATGGTATGAGCTTTTGACATTTATTGTTCAATTATAATAAATAAATTTAAAAAATATAAGCCAAAATATTGCATTTTTATTTAAAAAAAATAGGTAATTTATAAAAACTATTTCCGAAATTAGATAGTAAATGTTAACCATGTCTGATTTTTATTAAAAACAACGATTAAATAGTAATAAGTAACTATTTTTACATTTTAACAAACACATCGTTGTCATTAACTTTTTCCATAGTTGATTTGTCGATTTTAAAAAAAACACAGTTACCAACCACTATGTCACATCAACTATGGCATAGTTGGGGTTATTTCACCTATGACATAGTTGAACAAATAGTAATTATCAAATATGTAATTTTTTGGGTGTAGTAAAAGCCGAAAGAACACTACAAAAAGGTAAAATAAATAAAATTTGTTTGCAAAATGTACCTACATATGTATAAGACATGTTTTTTTATATTTTCAGCGTTTTGGTTCTCGAATGCAACGTGAAAGAAATTTTGGAACTTTTTTCCATTAAAAACAAGGTCATCCATAAAAATGTCAACAATTAAGTACTTCTTCTATGGATAGATCTTCACGGTGATGATAGTTATGATTTTGGAGAATAAAGCATATAAAGCCAAGCCCTTACCAGATACAAATTAAGAATAGCGAATACTTGCTTGTAAGATTGGATAATGTATGATTTGACTGAACGTTTTGCGTTCAGCATATATTGTAAGTCGTAAATATTATAAGTGCGAAAATATTGTAAGTGGGCAAATAATTATAATTTAATAAATGATTGTTTAATTAATAATTTAAGTTATTAAATGGTGCATTTTCATTTTCAAATTTATAAAATAGCAATAATATACACTCAGATATGGAGTTAGATATGTTCAGATCCAATTTGATCGACTGAAATTACGGATCTGAGCTCATATCTGATTGATCATATATGATCATATCAAATTTTTTTACTCGGGTAACAAACAAACGCTTTCGACTTTAGTGTTTAACTTGGTACTAGATGCAGTTATTCATAAAACAGATACACAAAAATCTATATTTCATCAGAGTATACAAATATGTGCGTATGCTGATGATATTGTACTAATTGCTAGAGATATGAAGACGCTCGAAGACGAATTTATAAAATTGGAACTTGAGGCACGCAATGCTGGTTTAATGATAAATTATGAAAAAAACAAAATATATGTACAGAACCCGCTCAGGGCATAAACCCAGTGAAATAACGCTAGCCGGTAAAAGATTTGAGGCAGTACAAGAATTTAAATATTTAGGAGTAGTGTTAAGCGACAGAGAAGATACAACTGTTGCGATAAAAGATAGAATCCAAGCTACAAATAGAGCATATTATGCACACATAAAATTATTCAAATCGAAATTGCTATCAAAAAATCAGAAAATGAAAATGTACAATAGCCTTCTGAAGCCAATACTCACGTATGGATGCGAAGTATGGACAATGAAATTGTCTGATATGCAGCAACTGTTGAGCTTTGAAAGAAAAATACTCAGAAAAATTTACGGCCCAATAAAACAGGATGATGGAACATACCGAATACGATACAACCACGAACTCGATATGCTCATTAAAAAACGCAACGTAATTCGATATATAAAAGCACAAAGAATAAGATGGCTTGGACATATAGTAAGGATGAATGAGGAAAGGGCAACCAAGCAAGCATTCACAAGAACACCTGTAGGTGCTAGAAATAGAGGTCGTCCAAGAAGACGATGGTTTGATGCAGTAAGAGATGATTTAAAAACAATGCGAGTTCCAAATTGGCGTCTTAAGGCTGAAGAGAGGTCAACATGGATATCTATAGTTGAGGAAGCACTGGTCCACCGAGGACTGTCTTGCTAAGAAAGAAGAAGAAGAACAAACAAAAAAAAAACGTTTTCCAAAAAGATATTTATCAAAAGTTCAAAAAATAAAACGTTTTTTTTTGATTGTTCAATATTTATGTACATATTTTTTTATTATTATTTGAATTTTTGTTATTTTCAAAATTCAAAATAATTTCTCTAGAAGCAAGAAATTGGAATCTGCCAAGCAAATTCCGATGGAAATTGATGTTTGCGGCGTGGAAAAAATTAGGGATGCCTTAAACAACATTGGTTTGCATTTTGTTATGAATGCAACATATTTTTACAGAGTTAAAATATTGAATCCTACGATTAGTAGTCCAAAGCTATTTGGATTTCGTTATGATTATAACAATCTGAAACTAAATAATAGTAATTTAACAAGAATTTGGATCCCTAAAGCCCTTTCTGGTTCCTAATTTCGCTTGACAAGTATAAATTTATTTGTCTCTGAAATAGAGATTATTTTTTCACAAACTTTAAGGACTTAAGAGACTGATAACAAGACTTTCGTTACCCTCACACTTAACAATTCATTTTTAGCACATTTACCCTTTCTTTTATGTGAATAAAAATAATTGCGAAAAACTCTTGGACAAGTATTGCTAGTTGTCGTTAAAGGGTTAACCCATTGACGACCGTACATTTTCTTTCGAATCGATCATCCCTTAATATTGCTTCTCAGCGACCTAATAAAAGTTACGCCATACAAAATTAAATCCTTATGCCCCTCCTTGCTTTTTATTTGTGAACAAATTTGCTCTTTGACGATTAGTTAGCTTTTAAGATTCCGCAGTGACTGTTAAGAAAATTTGGATCTCGGAACCATCAGTGTTACTTTATAACAGTGATTCTTTTTTTTGGATCTCGGAACCACCTTCTTGGCCCAAATTTCGCTTGACATGTAAAGAGGCTTCTATCCCTAAATATCAACATTTAAGAGACAAAACAATCTTACATGTTCAGGAACTTGGAGAACTTAGAGTAGCTAAGTGGTTCCAAATAGAGACTTACTAAATACTAGGGGGTTGTTACCCTAAAAACGTCTCAGATTTTGAGACCTTTTTCCTATAAAAAAATTCATAGATTCTGAGACATGTTTCCCAAAGAAAAAGTGTCAGATTCTTTTTTTTTTTATATATACACTTTATTTTGGCTATTATTGAATCGCCTTTCTTAGGCCTAACAATAAGTATTTAAATCTTAAGACTCTAACTTAAAATAATAGACACTCCAAAGGAGCCATTTTGTTATATGGGGCTCATAGTTACAAGGGCGGCAAGTCTGCACGACGCAGTCTTGAATGTCTCTGGGTTCGTGTCAAGACTCTAGCCAAAGGGTTTGGGTGATTTTCCAGTTTATCAGCATATCTTGTCCTTATTGTGGTAAACTCATCCTTCACAAATGGTATGTTAAGATCCCTGTGTTAATTATCGTTGCGAATAAACCATGGCGCGCCGGTCATAGTTCTAAGAATTTTTGATTGTGCCCTCTGTATAAGTTCTATATTGGATGCGCTTGCAGTACCATAAAGTTGGATACCGTAGGTCCAAGTTGGCTTTAATATACAGTTATACAGGGTGACTTTTGAGTCAAGGCTAAGTTTGGAATATTTGTTAATTAACCAGTGTAAATTGCTGGATTTCAGCTTCATTTGAAGCCTCTTGGCTTCTATGTGCTTTCGCCATGTTAATCGCCTGTCCAAATGAATGCCAAGGTATGTTACATTCTCAGATTGTGGGATATGTTCTCCATTTAGGGAGACAGGAGGACAAGTTCCTGTTCTTAGTGTAAAAGTAACGTGCTTGCTTTTCAAATCATTGACTTTTATTCGCCAATTTTTAAACCACGTCTCCACAAGTCTAAGATGGTTATTAAGTTCAACTGATGCAACGGATGGATTCGTGTGTGTACTAATAATTGCCGTATCGTCTGCAAAAGTTGACGTTAGCAGACGGTCGTTAGTTGGCAAATCTGATGTAAAAATCAAATATAAAATAGGACCAAGTACACTTCCCTGCGGAGCTCCAGCTTTCATTTCAAAATCTCCAGATGTAGTATCCTTATATTTTACTCTGAATTTTCGGTTAAGAAGATAGGATTCAAGTAGCTTATAAATACAGGTGGGTAAAAGACCTTTTACCTTAATTAATAGACCCTCGTGCCAGACTTTGTCGAAAGCCTGTGCGACGTCAAGAAAAATCGCTGAACTATATTTCTTTACCTCGTAGGCCTTTCTTATCTCGCTTGTAATGCGGTTTACTTGTGCTATTGTTCCATGCTTTTCGCGGAAACCAAACTGGTGAGCAGGAATAACGTTACAGTTTTCCAGGGAAGGCATAATTTTTTTAAGAAAAACTTTCTCAAATAATTTCGACAGACACGGAAGCAAGCTAATAGGTCTATATGATGAAGGTAAAGTTAAATCTTTTGGCTTGGATATCATTTTAATTTCAGAAATCTGGAAAATATCCTTGAAGCAAGATCGCGTTAAACAGTTTTGTGAGGGTTATAACTGCTATGAATGGTAGGTTTCTTATCATTCTCGTCGTGACGAGGTCACATCCAGGAGCTTTTTTAGGATTTAAATTATCCTTAATTATAGTCTCAACCTCGTAAGGGTTGATTATAAAATTAGTCATATCAGCTCTGTTAGGCGGTTCAGGGAGCGTAAAGTCATGATCCGGTGGATTTGGTTCAAAGACTGAACATAAATGTTCGGCGAAGGTGCACGCTTTGTCTTCATCACTCCGTGCCCAATTTCCACTTTTATTTCTAAGTGGTGGCTCGCCCTCTACCGGTGTTTTCATATTTTTTGTAGCCTTCCACAACGAATAATTGGTGGAGCTTGAATTTTCCAGTCCCTCTATATAAGACATATTTCTACAATCCTCTTCTAAATGAAGGGCTTCTCTCAGTTTTCTTGTAGCCTCTGACAGCCTCTGCTTTGCAGCAGGTGATCGACAATTTTGCCATGCTCTTCTCAGTTTTCTTTTTTGTGTTATAAGTTTTTCAATCTCAGAATTTGATAGATATGATTCACGGTTTGAAGTTATTTCACTCTGAAGAGTCGAGTGTTCAGCTGCTGACCTCATAATGAAAGTTAAGTCCTGTACGCATTCTTCAATATCCCCCTCACACTCCAATGTTGGATCAGTGTGGATGTGACTACTTATATATTTCTTATATTTTAACCAATTGGTTCTATAAGACGTTAATACACAGGGTTTTTTCAGCTCCTTAGGATCATTATAATAATTTACTATGACAGGAGAATGGTCGGAAGAGAGGCCGAATGATGTTTCAACTGATACTTTATTTCTATCAATATTCTTGGAGACTCCAAAATCTATAAGATCTGGGATTTTTCTAGGTTCAGAAGGCTAATAGGTTGGTTTACCAGGTGTTATAATATCGAACCTGTTTTTTCGATCAACTAGCAAGTAGTAAAGCTGTCTTCCCCTGGGGTTTATAAGACGTGATCCCCAATAGGTGTGCTTAGCATTATAATCCCCGCAAGCCAGGAAACGATTTCCAAGTGTTTTAAAGAACTCGTCGAATTGGTTTTGTGTAACCGAAAAACGTGGTGGGCAGTATATTGCTGATAGAGTAAGGCCACCATGTCCACAATAAATGTGAATTGATGTAGCCTGAAGGTAGTTCTTGGAAAAGTCTTCTAAAGCATGATGTTTAATTCTATTCCTAATAAGAATACCAGAGCCACCATGTGCCTTACCGTCAGGGTGATTTGTTTTATGGAATGTATATCCGGGAATGTTAAAGCAATATCTTTCTGTCAGATGTGTTTCTGAAAGTAGCAACGCATCTATATTTTCGCGCGATAGAAAACTAGATATATCAGCCTTATTCTGGGTTACGCCGTTAGCATTCCAAAAACATATTTTCAAGAAACTCATTTTTGTGCCAGTAGGGTGAGCAAATTATTATTTTGCTCTTTTAGTTCTTGCATTCTAGTTTGCATAGATACCATGAAGGCATTCATCGAATTTTGCATGGATTATACAATTGTATTCATGGTCTGCATTAGGGCGTAGAACATCGATTCCAACCCTCCCGCATTCGGGGGACTACTGGGCTGCTGAGAACCCGATCTCAGTGTATTTGCATACGAAGAACCTGAAGTAGGTTGTGCTTGCTGTACCGTTGGCGGTACTGAGGATGTTTCAGTTAATGGTACTGATAGAGGGCGCAAGGTGGGTTGCACAGCTGGCGCAGAAATTCTATCTTTATTTTTGGTGATTTCAATTTACCTTCAGTGCTGTGGAATTATCTTCCTGATATTCCAAATTTGGTTCCTATAAAAACTGACAGCTGGAATGATGATTTTTTAAATGGCATTTCTGATCAATGTCTATTTCAAATGAATGGCGTACGAAACGAATATGGTAAATTGCTGGATTTAATATTTGTAAACGATCCAAACGAATGCTCGATAAGTAGATCATTTCCTATTAGTATCCCGGAAGATAGTTACCACCCAACCATTGAAATTACTTGCTCTGTTGAAATTTGTTCTACTGAAAAACTTAATAATGAAACTGTTTTTTGTTTTAAGAAGTCTAACTATCAAATGTTAAATAATCTTATAAACACTACGAACTGGGAAATGTTGTTAACTCCTCAAAACTTAAGCACTGTTTCAATTGATGCGACTATTGATTTATTTTATAAAAAAATTTATGCCTTTTTGGATATCTGTGTTCCAAAATACACATACCGTAAGCAGTCTGGACCTCCTTGGAGTACAAAGCAGCTATCAAAACTTAAAAATAAAAAAAATAAACTGTATAAAAAATACAAAGAATCTGCTTCCTTAATTGTCTATGGAAAATATTCTACATGTCGTGCTGAATATATTATATTAAATATGTCACTTTATAACAATTATATAGAAAAAATGAAATCCAATTTTAAAGAAAATCCTAAGGCATTTTACGATTTCGTAAATTCAAAAAGACGTTCTCAAGAATTTCCTCCCGTAATGAAGTTTGGTAGTTGTGAATCTGGGGATGATACTATTATATCAAACATGTTTGCTGACTTTTTTGCTACTACTTACTCTGATGCCAAATATAACAACTCAAATGAATACCCATATCCTTTGGTCTCAAATCAATCTATTATTTTACCATCTATCGATTGTTCTGAAGTGTTACGTTGTTTAAAAAGTTTAAAATCGTCTTATAGCCATGGACCGGATGGTGTGCCTAGCTGTATATTAATCAACTGTGCTGAGAGTCTGTCTTCTCCTTTATCTGTGTTGTTTAACATTTCTGTTAGCAATGGATACTTTCCTAAGTTCTGGAGAGAATCTTATATTATTCCATTATTCAAATCCGGTAGAAAATCTGATATATCAAACTACAGAGGAATCGCGAAGCTTAGCACAATTCCAAAGATGTTTGAAAAATTCATTACTGATTTCATATGTCATCATGTCTCGCATATTTTGTCCCCTTATCAACATGGTTTTCGGAAGGGCTGTTCAACTGTCACTAATCTTTTAAATTTAACAACTATAATTAATCGTGGATTTGTAAATGGAAAACAAACAGATGTCGTTTACACTGACTTTAGTAAGGCATTCGATAAGGTTAATCATAATCTGCTCCTGATTAAATTGAAATTATTAGGGTTTTCCCCTAATAGTCTGAACTGGATTTCATCATACCTTTTTAATAGAAAGCAAAGTGTACGATATAAAAACTTTACTTCCAAAAACATAGCTGTTAAATCCGGGGTCCCTCAAGGAAGCCACTTAGGGCCAGTTCTTTTTTCTTTATTTATAAACGATCTTCCAAATGTGATAAAATATTCAAAAATATTGTTGTATGCCGATGATGTCAAGATATTTTCGAGCTATAAAAATCCGTCTGATCATATTTTTCTACAAATGGACTTAGATAATTTCCAAAATTGGTGCAATTTAAACCTAATGGACCTAAACCTGAAAAAATGTAAATCTATGTGCTTTTCTAGAAAAAAGCCTATAAAAATTAGCTACTTCTTTGATAAACACCAACTGGAACTAGTTGATATTTTTCTGGATTTGGGAATACTATTTGATCCGAAACTTAATTTTATCTCTCATATTCATATGACTGTAAATAAAGCCAGAGGCGTACTTGCTTTCATAAAGCGGTGGGCCAAGGAGTTTAGTGATCCGTGCGTTACAAAAATGCTATATACTTCTCTTGTACGACCGATTTTGGAATATGGCTCATTAATTTGGGACCCTCAATATAACAATCACAGTAATCACATTGAATCTGTCCAAAAACAGTTTCTGATTTTTTGTTTGCGAGGTTTGTCATGGATTCCGGGAGTTAATCTTCCTTCATATCCGAGTAGACTTGCTATTATAAAACTACCTACGCTCAAAAGCCGTCGAATAATGTTAAACGTATCTTTTCTACTTAATTTAATTAATGGTGAAGTCAATTCGGAATTTTTGATTAATAATATAACATTCAATGTTCCTCAACGTCCAACTCGTTACTTTCGTCCTTTATCACTGCAGTTTCACCGAAGTAACTACGCTAATGCTGACCCATTACGAAGAATATGTAAAGACTTTAATGATTTATATAATTGCATTGATTTTTCTTTAAATGTTGATGTTGTAAAACGTAAAATAATACTATATTTAAATCTTTAATTATGTTTTTTTTTGTTGTTATATAATTTTGTAAATAATTTTTGGTTAAAATTTTTTAAGTCTGTAAGGATTTAATCCATAGACTAAATAAATAAATAAATAAAAAAAAAAAAAAAAAAATAAAAAAATGTTTACATTCTGCTTAGCCAAGGCTGGCCCGGAACCCGTAGATGAAACTGATGATGTTTCAGAAGATGGTACTGATCGAGAACCCCTAGGTTGTTGCACTACTGGTTCTGATAAGTTAACATTCTGGTTATCTAAGGTTGGCCTGTATTCTACTATATTGCCCCTGGCCTGTTGCCGTTTTTGCCTAAGTTTCAGCTGAAGTTCCTTGTATATGGGGCAGCCCCGATAATTAGATGAGTGGTCATTACCACAATTTCCACACTTTTTATTGCCATCGCCATTTTTAATGATGGGGCATTGTATGGCTGGATGCAGATCCCCACATACTGGGCAAACCGTACTGTGGGTACAGTAGGTTCTAGTGTGCTCAAACTCCTGGCAGTTTGAGCATTGGACAGGACCACTTCGCTTAAGCGACTCTTCTACTGATACTCTACGATGGAGAACATATCTCTCGGAGTAAATCGGATGAGTTTCGTTTTTTTTCAATTTCCTGTTTTCAGGCTCCAACTCAACTCTAAACATTGGTTGGGGAACTTTATTCTTATCAAAAATATTTACTACTACCTTGATCTTGTAGCCCTTTTCTTCTAGAGCCTCCTTGATTTCAATAGGGTCTACACTGGATTCAATTCCCTTAATAACCACGCTTAACCCCTTACTATTTTTAAGCTGGTAGGTATAGTAACTTTTTTCGTTGTCACGTAAGAACTTTTCTATTACTCTATAGTTCTTCTCAGTGTAGACCTGAATTTTCGTCTCGTATATTTTACCTTTATGTCAGATTCTGATACATTTTTCCTATAGAATAAGTCTAAAATTTTGAAATTCTAAGACCTTATTCCTACACTCAAAATAATCCTACAGTAAAAAATACAGTAAAAGTGTTATAACTTTAACTATACTACTTTTTTAGTAATTTACAGTATAAATTTAGTTTTACAGTATAAATTTAGTTATTTTTTTGAAATTGGAATACTTTGAACTTTACTGAATACTGATTTTTTACCGATTTTTTAATAATTTTTGTTAGTAATTTTTAAAAATTTGGAAACTTATTTTTGACACCTAAAATGGTAAAATTTACATTTTTGAATATTTTTTTTTTTCAAACGCACATAGCCAATTTCCATTGAAAAAAAAATAAATGTATATTTTTTTTTAAATTTCCAAAATAGATCATTGCCAGCCATCAAGCTCAATAATTATATTTTTTTGAGACAATTTTTTTTATTAAAAAATTTGTCAAAATCGATTTTGGATAGATTTTCGATTTTAAATTTGTTTACCGTTTTTTATACCCTACACCACACTGTGGTACAGGGTATAATGAGTTTGTGCTGATGTTTGTAACTACCCGAAATATTGGTCCTAGACCCACTTTTAAGTATACCGATCGACTCAGAATCACTTTTTGAGTCGATTTAGCGATGTCCGTCCGTCCGTCCGTCCGTCCGTCCGTCTGTCTGTCCATGTAAACGGTGTAAACACGATACAGGTCGCAATTTTTAATCAATTGACTTGAAATTTAAAACTTAAGCCTCTTTTGGGCCAAGGACGAAGCCTATTGAAATTGGAAAAAATCGGTCCATGTTTAGACCTAGCCCCCATACAAAGGTCCTCATTAGTTTTGACTCAAATGACTCTAATAACCGCATTATAATAGGTATTTTTTCGAAATTTGGCAGGTAATCATGTTTCGTCTACACAAATCACCGTTCCAAATTTTAAATAAATCGGACCAGTTCTTCTTGTAGCCCCCATACAAACCACCTTCCCGATTTTCACATAAATCTCTCAAATTTCATGAAAATAGAAAATATTTAATTAAAATTCTGTTTGTGTATGTTCAACGCGTACTTTAATAACCTTATCAAACCTGATTATCATCGGACCATTTTTGGACTCAGGCCCCGTGTGAAAGTTTAGCCCGATATTCAGTTAAAGCGGTTTATTGTCAACAAAAGTAAGCCTATTTCACTCAAATGTGATGTGTGAGTGTTTTTTACACTTATTAAAAAGTTGACAAAAATATATCTAATCGGTCCATGTTTGGACCCATTTTCCGGGAAACTCTGGTGTAGGGTATTATATGGTCGGTCTTGACCGACTATAATTTTCTTACTTGTTTATAACTGCGTTAGTAAAAATTGACTAACGCGTTGTAGGGCCCTTTAATACTAACAATTAGTAATAACTACCAACTTTTTAGTAAGGAATACTGTAGGATTTCTATGAGTGTATAGAAAAAGTCGTAGATTCTAAGACCTTTTTCCCATAGAAAGTCACAGATTCTGCGACCACTTCCAATTAAGTAAGTTTCAACTTCTGAGACTTTTTTTCAAAAACACAAAGTATCAGACTTTGAGATCTTTTTCGTTTAAAAAAGATTTAGATTTTGAGACTTTTTCCCTTAAAATAAGTCTCAAATTCAGAGATTCTGAGACCTTTTTCCTATAGAAAAAGTCTCAGATTCTTAGACATTTTTCGTATCGAAAAAGTCTCAGATTCTGCGACCTTTTTTCCTATAAATAAGTTTTAAATTTTGATACCTTTCTTCCGTAGAAAAAGTCTCAGATTCTGAGACTTTTAGAATTTGGGAATTCTTCTACAAAAATCCGAAAAAGAAAATGTCTGAGGATGTGAAAAATTTGAGAGTTTTTTGTACCTTTTTCTATGGAAAAAGTCTCAGATTCTGTGACCGATTCTAAGACATTCTGAAAAAGTTTTCCAAAATAGTTTTTCAAAAGTTAAACTACATATATTTTTAAGATTTTAAGATATTATTCCTATTCCTATGCAGTATGTAAACTAAATAAAGATCCTGTAACATTTTTCTATACAAAAAAAACATATGTCATTTTTATACCAAAATTCATAATGAGATTGACAGATATTTCTTCACCGAAAATTTTCAGATTAAGTCACATTTTTCCTTTAAAAATTTTCCCTATAAAAATTTTTTTCTATGAAAAATTTTTGGATTTCGAGATTTTTTTCCTTCGGAAAATTTTTTAGAAAATTTTCTTCTTTCATTTTTTTCTTTTTGAAATTTGGTCTGGGGGCGGAAATTTACCCTTCCCCCCCCCCCCCCCCCCTTCTATCCGCGCATGCCTGTTATACTACAAAGAAACCAACAAGACGCGTTCTTTTTTTATATATACAGGATTTATTCAAATACCTTTTTTTATATTTTTTAAAATAAAATTTATAAATTATAAATAAAAATGCTTTTATTTCGAGCTCCAGGCCAGTATTAAAAATAAATTTTATTTTTATTCGTTCTATCGTTTTATGTGACACTTTTTGAGTATCATCATCTGGGCTTGTAAAAAATATTTTATATTATTATACCCTACATCAATGGTTCCCAACCTTTTTTACGCCACGCCCCACTTTTAAGGTACAAAAATTCTCTTGTCCCTCCTACACTAAGAAAAAATTTTTTAGTTTTTCTAATTTTTGTTTCTAATGAAAAATTACTACACCGAAAAAATTTCCCAGTTGGTTAGTTACGAAATTTCCCAGTTAATTCTACATTTTTTAAAAATAACTGAATTAGCCACCAGTAACTATGATTTCGGTTAATAACAACAGTTTTTTAGTTACCCTGTATTTGAAATTCTTTTTAAATTGTCAAAAATTAAAAAAAATAAATAAAAAAAATATTCAAATAAAAAAAATATTGTGTCGCTTAAAATCAAATCGGGAATTTATTAGGTCCACGGTAAGAAAGATTAATGTTGAAATATATTTGTATAATAATAAATTATAACAAAATATATTATCTTTTTTTAAAGGTAATGGACGCGAAAATCTGGCCAATGAATTGATTCAGTTAAAGATGCTGATGCTGAAGTTAAATATACATTAAAAAAATTGGAGTAAAAAATTATAAACTTTGTTTAAATATCTGAATAAAATTAAGAAAAAATAATGATTTGCAGATCTTTCATTGCAGAAAAATTGATTTAGAATAAATTTCGGTACTACACAACCAACCCCCATACCAATTTCGTTGTTTTTAACTAAGTAAAAATTATTTTTCAAAGTAACTAGGAAAATCGTTACCATTACCTGTCGCAATAGTTGAATTTGTATTTTTTTAAAAAATTAGTTACTATCAACTTATTTGAATAACTGGGCCTCAGTTAGGTGTATTTTAACTGGGGTTCAGTTAAAATTTTAGTAGCCAGTAACTGGGAAATTTTTTGGGTGTACTTGTTTAGAAAAGTTTTTGTAAAATAAGCATTCAAATTTAATTTTTAGTAAAAATGTTAAGAAATTAACAAGAGTTTTGTAGTTAATTTTGCAAAAAAAACAAGTTTTTGTAATTAATATGACTAAAAAAAATCTTGAAAATTTGCTCGTTGCCCCCCTGGAACCTTCAAATTGCGCCCCAGTGGGGCGAGAATCAAAGGTTGGGAACCATTGCCCTACATCGTCTATTATTAAACTGAGTTTATTAAACTAAGTTTTATTATAGACGATGTAGAGGAAAGAACAGTAATTTTTAAGTCGGTGTTAAATATAAATTTGTTTTACAAGTCCAGATGATTATACTCAAAGAGTATCGAAATATCGGCAACGAATAAATATAAAATTTATTCTCAATACTGATCTCGAGCTAGAAATAAAAGCAGTTTTATATATTATAAATAGAAAGGGCGAAAAAAAGCAACATTTATTTAATTATTTAAATTTTATTTTTCCTTTAAAAATTAATAATAAACATGCGACAATAAAAAAATTTCGAAAAATTATGTATGTAGGTGTATGTAAACATACAAAATATTTCTTTTTAATAAAAACAAAACAAATTCTGTACAAAATGTTAACATATCAAAAACTATTTCCAATTATTGATCAGGGATTTTCTTTAAATCTTCTGTGTTTCTCTCTCCAACCAAGACAAGGTAAGTGTATCTTCTTCTTGTTTTAAAATGGGAGATAGTGTCTCCCAAACATAACGATGGTATTCATTAAGTAAATCAATCTAAATAAACATCAGTTAGTTAAAAGTTAAAAAAAAATCATTCATTAAAATTAACCCACCTCATTTTGAAGAAGAAGATCTTGTTTTATCATCTTAGTTTGTTTCGGACATAAAGTTATTGTCTTAAATGTCAACGCTCCTCGGCCATTAAAATCATATTTGCAATTAGCTGGAACTATTTGCACAATATCTTCAATGCGAATTCCGAATTCTCCATCTTGATAATATCCAGGTTCTAAAAAGAAAATATAAGAAAGAATAACACTTGTTTCAAAATGTTTATTGCAATTATATCTTAAAACTAAACATGAGCAAGAATCAATTCTTTTATTCGCTTTCACCAAATCATTTTAGGGGCATGTCACAGACTCAATTCCGTTCGGATTTGAAAAAAGTGGTTTACTCGTAAAACGCAAAACGAATATTATTTTTTTTCGGAATGAAACCACTTTCAAAAATCAAAGTGGAATTGAATTGCATAAAAGTGGTTTCATTTCGAAAAAAAAATATTTTCTTTGCGATTTACGAGTAAACCACTTATTCCACTTCCGAACGGAATTAAGTCTGTGACATGCCTCTTAATGTGCATAATAAATTTAAACATCGAATAGAAAAATTTCATTGCTTCCCAGTAGGGCTTCCAATCGGGAAATCCCGATCCCGGAAATCACGGGATTTTCGGGATTAGGCAAATACCGAATCTCGGGATTTCTGATTTTCACTCCCGGGATTTTCGGGATCCCGATTTTTTTTTAATTTTTTGTTATTTGTATAAAAATTAATTTTGTGTAACAAAATAAAAAAAAAAAATCGGCAAAAGTTCCGTTGTGATAGCAAAAGGTGAACCGTTTGCAAAACGTAAAGCTTGCAAAAAATTCTAAAAACTTATGGTGGTACGACGAAACGGCTTTCGACACATCTTAACTCCTTGAGTTGTAAACTTTTTTAATTTTATGTTTTACAAAAACAAAAATTTTTAAAGACTCACACTCACAATCAGTCACGCTCAAACAAACAATAATGGAATCACTCACTCATCACTGATGCACTTTTTTTACTCACGCTTACTCACTATTCGCGTAGAAGAAAGTACAAGATATTGTCCACACATGAATCACGCCGGATTCAATAAGTCAAACGAACTCTACGCACGCTATACAAATTTTTTACAAAAAAAAAAAAAAAATTGGTAAAAAGATTTTTCTTTGGCAAGAAATAAAAACAAATAACATAACTGGATAATATGAAACTAGTAAATAACAAACCAGGATGTCTTAAATTTTTAGAAAAATTAAAAATTTTTCTTTCACACTTCTCTCAATTCAAAACCATATATAACAAATCCAAAAATTATAATACATATGAGTTAAAACACCTCAATTCAACCGAAAAAAGTTGCATTTTTGACCTTACCCCTTTCGAATTTTATGAAACTTGGAATATAGTTGGGCCCTTACAAAAAAATCATAGTGCCAAAATTTTGGACTTCTGGTAGTTTTTCTTCTCGAGATATGGGGTCTTAAAAATTGGGAAAATCATATATATTTGACAAAAGTGTTCTAAGATAAATAAAGATAACTCGAAAAGTAATAAAAATACAGGTCTCAGTCAGATTGCAAATAATAGGTAATGAGACAGCCTTTAAAATGGCATTTTCCAAGATTTTTTTTGAAAAAGGTCAAAGGTCATTGGTTTTAACCTTAATTTTTGGAGAGCTATATCTCAAAAAACGATATTTTTAAAATTTTGGAAAAAATATATATTATTAAGGGTCACCTATAGTACTTTAGTTTAAATTTTCAGGATGGAGACTTCATTGGAACTTTTAATATTACTAGAAACATAGTGACAGGAAATAAAAAGTGGTGTATTTTCCCTTAGAAAAAAAACTTTTTTTTTTTCTTTGAGATTCTACTACCAAAGTTAACTTCTCTGAATGGTTTTGACGTGCTGAGTCCATTTATGACCTTAGAACTGGCCTATCGCTATTAGTTATCGAGATATCTGCACATAAATGTGTCAACATTGCTTAAATGCTATTGCTGTGTTTTTGTGAACATTTAGGTGCATATATCTTGAAAAGTAATAGCGATAGGTCAGTTCTAAGGTCATATTTGGACTCAGCACGTCAAAGTCATTCAGAAAAATGAATTTTGGTACCAGAATTTTAAAGACAAAAAAAAATATTTTTTTTTTTAAGTGAAATTACACCGCTTTTTCTTTCCCGTCACAATGTTTCTATTAATATTAAAAGTTCCAATGAAGTCTCCATCCTGAAAATTTAAATTTAAGTAGCATAGGTCATTCTTAACCACATATATTTTTTCCAAAATTTTAAAAATATCATTTTTTGAGATATAGCTCTTCAAATATTAAGGTTAAAACCAATGACCTTTGACCTTTTTCAAAAAAAATCTTGGGGAAAGCCATTTTAAAGGCTATCTCATTACCTATTATTTGAAACCCTTATGAGACCTGTATTATTATTATTTTTCGAGATATCTTTATTTATGTCATAACACTTTTGTCAAATATATGCGATTTTGTTAATTTTCAAGACCGCATATCTCGAATACTGGAATGACCAGAAGCCTGAAAAATTGGCAAAATCGCTTTGTTGTTTAAAAAAAACCCTAGTACTTAATTTCATTAAATTTGGAGAGGGTGCGGTCAACTCGTCGGTTGAATTGAGATGTTTTAGCTCATATTTATAATTAGAGCCTGAGCTCGACTGTCTTTACAGAAACAATAATTTAAAAATAACGACTATAAGTCGCCCTATGTGGCAGTAATCAGGATCTTTGGAAATATGGCAACACCTAACATTTGTGTCTAAAATATAGACCCTGTCTGGCAATGTTGCAAAATAAGTACTTAGATCAGAATTGATGAAGGAGAGGAAGAAGAATAATGATTACTAAAAATAGAATTGATTTACACAAATTACCATAACAACTCTTCTGTAAGAAAAAACAACAGCAACAACACGAATTGAAAATCATGATTTAGTTTTAGATTTAGCCTACTTGGCGTATCGGTCTAGAGTGATTGTACGTTACAAGCAGTTAATAGCAAAGAATTACAGATGATGGATTCAATCCTTGTCGGCTGCGATCTGTTAATAATTTTCACATATAGAGTTCTATTGACTATTAACTGAATTAATTTGACATTAAAAATTTTTGGCTGAAGATTATTATAACTGGATAATATGAAACTAGTAAGAAACAAACCAGGATGTCTTAAATTTTTAGAAAAATTAAAAATTTTTCTTTCACACTTTTCTCAATTCAAAACCATATATAAAATAAATTTTTAATAAAAAAAATCAAATCACGACAGCTCGTGCAAAAAAAATAAATCATGCGAAGATTCACGTAGATTTTTTTTCAGCTCACGCTCAGTCTTAATTACGTGATTGAAATAAAAATCATCTACACTCACGCGTGATTTACGTGAATCAGGCAAATCACGTGATCATCGCCCATCTCTAAAGAAGACGGATATCCTTCACAGGAGGAATCTCTACCTTTTTTTGAATTTCACAACTTTAACAAAACTTCGATAATCTTTATGAACGCGTGAATTTGCCAAAGTTACATAAAATACCAAAAAATTTTGAAAATCCCGAAAAATCCCGAAAATTTTCAAAAAATCCCGCGAATCCCGGGATTGAAAATATCCCGAAAATCCCGGGATCCCGAAATCGGGATCCTGAAAATTTTTCTTCAATCCCGAATCCCGGGATTCAGAAAAACCGATCCCGATTGGAAGCCCTACTTCCCAGCATCGATTTCCGGCCAAAAGTCCTTATATTTAATTTCTCAAAAAAAAAAAAAATCTATACCAATTTGTTGGACATATATAGGAGCTGGTTTCGAACTTATCTCTATGGTCCAAATACACCATTTCCTTTGACAGGTCTTCAAAGTTGAAAAAAAAAAATTTGTAAGTGGAGATACTTTTTTATTTTTTTTACACATTTCTATTTTTATACATTTTTTAGCGTATTCCATCAGGAACATAAGCTGTTTACATAGAATCTCCATCTCTGTCTGTCTGAAGCAATATGTCTGAGTTCGTCAAATGATTTTTTTGTTTCGCAAAAAATCGTGCATCTCCAGGTTATCTTCGGTCTTCCACGGTTTCGGACGCCCTGTGGGTTCCACTGAAGTGTAGAGTGACATATTTCGTCGTATAGCTTGCGGAGTGTGTGGCCTAGCCAGTTGTACTTTCTTCTTCTTCTTATTTGCGTATTGATTGGTTTCTGTTCAGCAGTTGTAGCAGGTCTTCGTTTGAAATTGTTCTAGGCCACCAGATTTTTAATATGTTACGAAGGCATCTATTTGTAAAACTTTGGAGTTTTCGTTTGATGCCGTCGTTAACGAGCCATGTTTCGGAGCCATATAGCAAAATTGTTTTTATACACGCATTGTATATGTGTATTTTCGTTTTTGGCGAAATAGCGTTAGATCTCCACACGTTTTTCAAATTGTAAAATGATATTCTGGCCTTGTGTATTCGCGTGTTTACATCGCCAATTGCACCTCCGTCGGGTGAGATGTTGCTTCCTAGATAGCTGAAACTGTTGACGTTCTGGATCGGGTTGTTATTTAAAGTGAATGTTGTCAATTGATTACTTTTTATATATATACTTTTTATACCCTACACCACACTGTGGTACAGGGTATAATGAGTTTGTGCTGATGTTTGTAACTACCCGAAATATTGGTCCTAGACCCACTTTTAAGTATACCGATCGACTTAGAATCACTTTTTGAGTCGATTTAGCGATGTCCGTCCGTCCGTCCGTCCGTCCGTCCGTCTGTCTGTCCATGTAAACGGTGTAAACACGATACAGGTCGCAATTCTTAATCAATTGACTTGAAATTTGAAATTTAAGCCTCTTTTGGCCCAAGGACGAAGCCTATTGAAATTGGAAAAAATCGGTCCATATTTAGACCTAGCCCCCATACAAAGGTCCTCTTTAGTTTTGGCTTAAATGACTCTAATAGCCGCATTTTAATAGGTATCTTTTCGAAATTTTGCAGGTAATCATGTTTTATCCACACAAATCACCATTCCGAATTTTAAAGAAATCGGACCAGTTCTTCTTGTAGCCCCCATACAAACCACCTTCCCGATTTTCACATAAATCTCTCAAATTTCATGAAAATAGAAAATATTTAATTAAAATTCTGTTTGTGTATGTTAAACGCGTACTTTAATAACCTTATCAAATCTTATTATCATCGGACCATTTTTGGACTTAGGTCCCATGTGGAAATTTTGCCCGATATTCAGTTGAAGCGATTTATTGTCAACAAAAAGAAGCCTATTCCACTCAAATTTGATTTATGAGTGCTTTTTACACTTATTAAAGATTTGACAAAATATAGATCTAATCAGTCCATGTTTGAACTTGGGACCCATTTTTCGGGAAACTCTGGTGTAGGGTATTATATGGTCGGTCTTGACCGACTATAATTTTCTTACTTGTTTGTTTTTGCAGCGTTTATCTTCAATCCGAAGTCTAATGCTCTTGAGGATAAGTCGTCGATCTTTTTTTTGCATGTTTTTGTTTGTAGTTGCAAGCAAAACGATATCGTCCGCGTACTCTAAATCTTCAAGGTGCTGATTCATTCTCCATTGTATTCCTCTGCTTTGTTCGTTAGTGTAGGCCAATATAACGTCGAGAGTTGTAATAAATAGAATAGGGGAAAGTTGTAATAAATAGAATAGGGGAAAATTCTATTGCTAATGATCAACTTTTGATTTGCAGGGTTCACCCTTACACTGAAAAAAAAAAACCTTCGTGATATAAAAACCTTCGTGATATAAATTTAACGAAAATTTGTTTCATTAGATTTCGTAGTTTCATTCAAAATTTTCATTAAATTTTGGTTATAAACATGTCATTTTTTGACACCTGTCACAAGTGTCAAGTCTGTTTATTTTAGTAAAACGCGCAAAATAAAAAAAAAAAGCTGTTCATAGCGGCACGAGTTTCTTTTGTGATTTTTTTAGACTTTTTGTATTAAATTTAAAATCAAATGTAATTGATTAATTAAATATTTAATAAAATTCGTGTTGTTTTATATTATTTCGTGTTTTTTCGTGTGTACCTATTAACATTTAAGGATTAAGTAAAACTTTGTGTGGACTGAATGAAATATATAAATAAAAATGTGAGAGTGGATTTTTCTAGTTTTTTTTAGACGCTTACGAAACTTAAAGTGAAACATAAATTATTAATTACATACATGTATACTAAATTCGTGTTGTTTTTTCTTGTTTCGTGATTTTACTGAAGTATCAAATATTGTGGCTTAATTCAAGTTTGCAGTTCCTTTCGAATAAGTGTTAAAAAAAATAAATCTTATGCTTTTTGCACTAAAGAAATACAAATTTATCATTATATAAAAAAAAAATTATTTGACGCCCATAAAAGGGGGGGGGGCGGACCGTAAAATGATTTTTTCTAATTCTGTGGGTCCAAATGCAGGACCTTGAACTTCTTGTAGCACTCTTTCCCAGTTAAGGGGATACGATTTGCCGGGTTTAAATATTTTTCTATGAACAATTAATTAAATTTGTCGATTGTTATACCCAATACTGGGAAATAGTAGATAAGGGTGATCATGTAAATCAACCTTCCCACTGCTATTGAACCTTTAATCAATAAATACTTTCATTCATTTCATGAAATACTTCATAAAACGTATAAAATTTTAAAAATACATTCTATGAACATTTTCATAATTTCCATGTATGTTTTCATTGAAACCATTGACAGAACTTTTATGACACCAGTTTCATTGATCAAATGAAACATGGCTTCGGTTGAAAACGTGAGTCATTTTTCATAATTCTAATGTCAATTTTCATTACTTTCACGAAGCTTTTTTTTTCAGTGTATATATTAGCCTTTGTAACGAAAATAATATGGAAAAATATAACTTATTTCCTGACAGCAATTCGCGTTTTTGTGAAAATAACTATGATTTTTTAGTTATTTACTTCGCGCCGAAAAAATCCTCAGCGATCCTCAGTTTGATACAATCAGTCTATATTTTTTCTTATATAGAATGGATCCATATCTTTCAAAAAAAGTTGCCCAAACTTGCTCAAAATGAAATTACAGCCATATATGCAGTGCTCCGAGATTTGTTTAAAAAAAAAAATAATTTTACTAAAAATAATGTTTTTCGGCTTGATTAGTTTTTTATCGTCAGAGAGTGCCTTAAGTATAGGGAAAAAAATGATCTACATTTCTAGTTTTTGTAGAATTATGTAAAATATCAGTTACACCATTTCCAATTAAATTCAAAGATTTTTTATTGAATTTCCAAAATAAAGAAAATAAGTGAATAATTTGTAGTCACCATTTCCAAAAGCTCTTATGAAACTAAGTAAGTCATTTACACCATTTCCATATTTATATCAAAAATAAAAAAAATATATATAAAAATTATGTGCGTAGATTTAAATTCAGACACTCTTAATACTCTTAAAACTAATTTTTAGTTAGATCAGACAAAGTTAAAAAATCTAGCCACCATATTGTTTCCGCCATATTGAATTTTATCAGTTCGATTTTAAGATAACAGACCCGGAAATTTACTAGGCCACACTTTCAGCTAGCTTCAACAAAGAAAAGGTATATAACTGTTTTTTAACCACTTGTATCAAACTTTACTGAGCATATTTAGTCCGCCATTTTGTTTTTCAAAATTCGCGCCAGTAATTCTGATTCAGTAACACCAAGACCCCCTTAAAACAAAATTTGAGTTCAAAAAATTTTTTTTTTAATTGTCCGCCATATTGGATCCGCCATTATGATTTTTTTGGTTTTTTGCTAAATTTTGAAATCAGCGACCTCGAATTCCTCTAGAAGCACATTTTCAGACGGATCCAACAACGATAGACTTTTGACCGGAATTGGATATGCTGGCCCTGTGTGCACTGGACCGATTTTGCTATTCAATACCAACCAGACCAGGTAAGCGACAAATATATATGCCAAGCTTCAGTAGCATCAGAGTTGCCTTTCGAAAGTTGCCATGTTTTTAAACACGTAAGTTCGCGAACAGCCCTTAAAGACATTTACCTTTCATCCCGTGGCCATAAAAAATATTAGTACCTATTTGCACGGGCCTAAATCTTTTATTTTGGACTGCATGTCTTAGAATCGAAAATGAACCAATAATATATGAGGGCTGATCAATAATTCCGCGACTTTTCGAACTTTTTGCGGCGTAACTGTGGATGAAACATGGATCCATTACAACGGGGACCAAGCAGCAGTCTGAACATTGGGTTTCTCCGGGTGAACCAGCTCCGAAGAAGGCCAAGGTAAGTTTGTCAGTCAACAAAGTGATGGCAACAGTTTCTTGGGATGCACGCGGGATAATCCACATCGATTACCTTAAAAAGGGAAAAACAATAAACGGCGAATATTATGCCAACTTATTAGACCGATTTAACGAGGATTTAAAAAAACGACCCCATATGGCCAAGGAAAAAGTTATTTTTCATCAAGATAATGCACGGGTGCACACGTGTGCAGTCTCAATGGTAAAATTCCATGAATTGGGCTACGAATTCGTATCTCTTCCGCCATATTCTCTGGATTTAGTCCCTAGTGGATATTTCCTATTTCAAAACCAAAGGAAATGGCTTAGCTCCAACGATGAAATTATTGATCAAAAAAATGCCTACTTTATGGATATTTTTGGAAGGGATACAAAAACTGGAGAAACGTTGGACTAATTGTAAGTGTATTGAGGAGATTATGTTGAAAAATATATATTTTTTTTTTTGGAAAAAAAAACTGTGTTTCATTCGAAAAGTTAAGGAAATGACTCCATAAGGAAATGAATCCTTGAAAATCTAAAGTTCCTTAGCCTACCGCATCGCGGTTAAAGTAAAAATCCCAACAAATTACACATTTAATCTTATTTCTAGGCAACCAAGTTTTTTTTGTTGGTGTTATCTAATTGGAAAAATAGGTCTTCCCTGTCTAGACAACATCACATTCAAAAATATTGCAAAAAAAAATTTTTTTTCGCGAATTATAGGACTTTTAAGTAATAAAAAATCACGAAATCGTTACTTAATTAGCGATTTCTACGAGTTAAGCCACTTCAACAAATTATACTATGGTGGAAAATCTCTTGCTATTATTCCAAATGCCTCCCCCGAAGTCTATAAATATCAAAAAAATCCTTGGGCACTTACATCGTTGATTTAATAAAAATCCCCAAAAAACTATACTATACAAAAGGGGTTCAGAAAGTTTCTATTGGGAGTCAAAATGACTCCATAAAAGTTTCGTGATAATCAATAATTTTCTTCTGCTTCCGCGGTTGAAGTATGTTTTTTTTTGTAAATTTTTACTTAATTTACGATGTGGGTGCCAAAAGATTTTTTTGATTTTAATGAGACTTCGGTGGGGCATTTGGAGTACGATTTCGTATTTACAAAAATTAAAAAATTTACAAACTTTCTCTTAATTTTTTTTTTTCTAAAAAAAACATGGTTTTTAGGAAAAACCGTTTCGATACAGGTACGTACCGGTACCGAAGGAAAAGGTTTTGGATACCGGTATCCGATACCAAAACTGAGTTTCGGTATTGGTATTGGTACCGGTATTCAATTTAAAGGGTTTTGAAACGGATAATGGTATTGAAAATGTATCGATTGCCTACATTGGTATAAATACAGAATATGAGGAAGAAATCACATAGGACAAAAAACTTAAAATCGAGATATCTCGAAAGCTAAGCCAGATAGAGCAAAACGGAGCATAAATTGGTTCTTGAATCTCCATAGTATCGCCTATCCTCTTCACATGTGTGGACCCAAATGAGTCCTTACTTTTAATCTAAAAAAGTTGGCACTCCCGAATATCAAAAAAATTAGTATATCTCGTTAAATACTACACACAAAAAAAAACTAAAAAAATTGTGCCAGTTTTTGGTTTAATTACAACCTATAAAGTGGTTTTGGATAACTTACCAAAGTTTTTGCTCTAAAAAACTTAGGTAAATTATCTAAAACCACTTTATAGGTTGTATTATCCCCAAAACGGACACAATTTTTCTATATTTTTTTTTGTGTGTACTGACACGACAAAAAATCCCATTGCATTTTTGTAGCCCTTGGCTAGTAGAACACGGCCGCCAAATACCTAAAAGCTTTTCGATTAATAGTTTTTGAGTTACACAGTTTTTAAAATTCTCAAGACCCCATTATGCCCCTTAATCGCTTACCCTCACACATGTCTGGACCCAAATGTTTCCTAACTTTAAATCTAAAAACTAGACCCAAATGTTTCCTAACTTTAAATCTAAAAACGTTGTCAATCCTGAAATTAAAAAATGCGTGCATCTCGCTAAATATTGCCGACACGGGAAAAAATGGTGATTCAAAGAACCAAAAATGTGCTCCGATTTCTATGTATCGCCGGAATATCACCAAAATGATAAATTCGCTGAAGCTGAAAATAGACATTATTATTTTTTTTTATTCATATTTTGGTTATGTTAACAGGACTAAAAACATTTGCTTTCACCTGAAAAATACATCCGCAAGATTCGCTGAATTTTTTATTTTACTTTGAACGCACATTTGTGTTTTTCGGCCAAATTTATATTCTTTCAAAGATTTCTTGTTGTGCTTGATAAATTATTTTATTTTAAATTGTCAAAGAAATAAAAATTTTCAATATTTTTTTTTTATCTCCAAAATGTCGTTCGTATGAGAAAACGGCGATATAATAAAAATACTACTTTGATTTTTTATTGAAATGATAAATTTTCGTATCGCCGCAATATCTTTTCGGCGATATATCGCCCTATTGTTTGCAGGGTGTACTTGGGTGTACGATCACTCATCAACTAACATACTTGTAGTTGTTGTAACGTCCACTGGAGGTTCACATGCAGATACAAAGAAATGTTAGTAGTAAATTATTATTTAATTTTCAATATAATTATTAAAAATATTTTGGGATGGGGATGGGAAGGGGATTGGGATAGGAGACATAAAACAGGCTACCCTTCCAGTTCGAGGAAGCGAGCTGCCTCGACTGGATTGGTCCATAATGACCTAGGTGTGAGTGTCGTGGGCCTACCGGGCACTCGAAGAGGTGTTTGGTGCTGTGCGGTGCAGAGTTGCAAAGAGGGCAGGCATCAGAGATGTCAGGGTTAACTCTGGCCAGGTAACTATTTAACCCCCTAGAGTAACCTGACCTGAGTTGGGACAATGTCGTGCGGACCTTACGTGGCAGGCTCTTTTCGGATTCGGAAAGGGGAGGGGGCCTGCCACCTAACACGACATTGTCTCTCATCCTCCCAATGGATTCCGAGACGATCTCAGAGTGTAGGCGGGCCTGCGCCTCTTTTAAGTTGCCACTCTGCACAAGATTGAGGAGGTGACTTACGACCGATTTCCCGGACCGTAGGTCAGACCTCACCTGTCTCACCTCTGGTGCCGACGTACCAACGACGCTTGCATGGTTGGGGTGCTCGGTCATATGACATCCAAGTACAAATTGACGAGTGAGGAGGGAGCCATGGCTCCGAACGGGCAGAATTTTGGTCTCCTCATGTAGGTGGTCTTCGGATGCCATAGAATGACACCCTGTTACCACCCTGAGGGCCATGTTCTGCGCCGTTTGGAGCTTTCTCCATTCTGTGTCGCTAACGGACGGCGACCATACCGGGGAGACATAATCGATAAGGGGACGACCTATGGCTTTATATGTAGTCAAGATCGTCTCCTTATCTTTACCCAAGGTGCTGCCCGTTAGCGCTTTCAAAATGGAGTTCCTCCCTTTCACTCGTCTGGTCACTTCTTCAGAATGCCTCGCAAACATAAAGAGGCTATCGAAGTGAACCCCAAGAATCTTGGGGTTTTTCACCGTGGGAACTCTCTGTCCACTAATGTGGATATTGAGTTCCCTGGTAACCTCTTTAGTCCACGTGGTGAAGAGCGTGACCGTCGACTTGGGTGTCGAGAGCTGGAGGTTCCTATTTGCCAAAAATTTCTTCAGGGTTGGCAGATAGATGTTCCTCCAGGGCTTCGATATCCCTGAATGTGCACAAAATTGTGCAGTCATCGGCGTAGGATATCAATTTCAGTCCTGGAGGTGGGGTCGGGATTTTGGAGATATAGGTGTTAAACAAGATGGGTGAAAGGACACCCCCTTGTGGACCACCTTGTTTATTTCTCCGAAGTCCCGACCTGGAACCTCTAAACTCTACATATGACTGCCTCCCAGCATGTAGGAACATACTTGTAGTTGTTTCTCTTGCTGTTGTTATAAGTATCTTGTGTATGAGTATGGTTTAATTTTTAACGTGTCTTATACATGTTTGACCACAAATACTTCAAGAGTACTCATAGTTATACTTTTGTCATTCTCTGGTACACACACTTTGTCGTTCCATTTGTAAAAAAAAAGTGTTGTCGCCTAAAATGCAAAACAATGTAACACTTTTTCAAAGTCTAGTTATTGATTGGTTGTGATGCATTGTATTAAAATACATGTCTCCACAAAGTTTTAGTTCTTTATGGTCAAAAAATAAAAGTTTTGCGATCGAAATTAAAACAAGTAAAAAAATTAAATTCGACTTTGCCGAATCTATGAATACCCTCCACAATGCATTTTTTTAAGGGTAGTTCATTTTTTAACGTGAAAAAATTAACAGTTCTGATTAGTATATTTTATTTTGAGTAAAAAACTCTTTTTTTGTAATTTAAAAAAAAAAAAAAAGAAAAATTAATAATTTTTTTTGAGTGTAAAATTTTTTTCGAGTGTAATGTTTTTTTACTGTAAAAATTTTTCTGAGTGAATGCACGTACGTATGTACACAAAATATTGTCATTTTTGTAAAAACAAAAAAACTATTTTTTTTTTGTGTAAATTTTTTTTTGAGTGTAAAATTTTTTTGAGTGTAAAATTTTTTTTGAGTGTAAAATTTTTTTCGAGTGTAATTTTTAAGTAACCAATGCTTTTAAAACTAAACAAGTTTAAAAAGCATTGCTTTAAAATTAAACAAGTTTGAAAAGCATTGTTTAGTTACCACCAATGCTTTTAAAACTTGTTAAAACACGTGGCATTTTAGATGAAACTAATCTGAAACTCAGGGTTTTGCTTATAACTTTTGAACCACTGGACCGATTGAGCTGAAATTTAATACCAAACAGACCCGGGAAACGGCAAAGATACATGCCAAGCTTCAGTAGTCTCATTATTGTCTTTCGAAAGTTATCGTGTTTTTTATCTCGTAAATTCGCGAAACACCCTTGCCGAAATTTACTCTTTTGCTCATAACTTTTGAACCACTGGACCGATTTGGCTGGATTGCAATACCAACCTGACCAGGTAAATGACAAACATATATGCCAAACTTCAGTAGCCTCTGTAAAGTCTTTCAAAAGTTAGCGTGTTTTCTACGGACGGACAGACAGACGGACGGACGGACGGACATAGCTAGATCGACTTAAAATCGATCGAGGATCATAAATATATATACTTTATGGGGTCCTAGAGCAATATTTCGAGGTGTTACAAACGGAATGACAAACTTATATATACCCTCTATCACTAGAGTGGAGGGTATAAAAATATAAAATTTTTTACTTTCAAACATTTGTTGGTACTCCTATAAAATTATCCAAATGTGATTTGATAGTTGTGATTCACTTCATTAACCGAAAATATGTCCAACAATTCAGACATATCCGGTCAAAAATTAACTAAATTCAAAAAATGTTTCACAACGTTTTTCGCTTCTACTGTAAAAAAAGCAAAATTTTTTGATTTTATAGTATATTGATCAGTGATCAGGTTAAATTCGGACCAGAGAGGAATAGTTTCACCTTGAAGAAGCGAACCAACCTCTAAAAAACGCTATTTTTACGATTTTTGTGTTTTTTTTTTCAAGCAAATAAATTAATTTTATGTCGGATGAAGTTTAAATCCCTGAACTTGAACCCGGGGATTAGAAAAAGCCATTTTTGGGGCTTTTAAAATAATGATAAAACTGTATTTATTTAGTGCAAAAAGCATAACAAATGTATTTGTAATCATTTATCGCGAGCGAAAATGTCCCTCCCCAAAAACCCATTTCGAGTGCTTTCAGTAGATCAAAATGATATTTTGTAAATATTTTGTTTGTTGAATTGCAAAAAACTTTTCAAACAAATTTCGGAACTTGGAAAAACTTTCAAAAATGTTCCTCCTTTTTTTTCTAAATAATTTTCAATTTAATTCGTAAATTAAAAAACGCTAAACAAAAGTGTGTCTTGGACTTCGAACATTTTTTAAACAATCAAACACTTTGTTCTACAACGCTTTTAAGTGATTTGAAACCATTTGATTTTTCGCACAATTATAAACTTAGATACACTAGTAATGCAAAAAATTAAGAACTTGAAACCAATACGATTGCAAAGCGTACACCCTCTTAATTTATTTATAATAATCTTTATTAAATTAGACCGACACACATTTTTTTGACGATATTCCTTCCAGTTCGTGGTTTATCCGAAATTTTTTGAATGCCCATACTTTTGCATAAGGTAGCAACAAGCTGTCTTTAACATAATTTAATTTCAAAACGATCATACACTCACTCCATGGGATAAATAAAAATGTCCGACATTCACTTAAATCGTTCTAATGACATGAGTTTTTCTCGCTCCAATTTGGTTTTTGGTATTTTCTGTGATAATTAAGAACCCAACCATATGGATACAATTACACTACTGAACATTAAAAAAAAAAACATTAATGCGACTGGGACGCACCTTACACAGTTAATTGCAATTGTTCTAGTGATCACAAATCTGGTCTCCAAACTTTTCCATCACATCAGGTTTTTGATTATTTTTGCTAACTCATATCGGATGAACCCGATGTGAAAGCGACTTAAAAATAAGTCGAGGCTATAGCAGTGAAGCAAGCCGATGCTAAATTTTCAGCGGCGGCTGAAGAGCAAAAATTTTCGGCGGCGGCTGCGCACTGCGTTTTTTTTAGAACAGCGCGGCTGAAAAAAAAATTCGCTTCGCCGCTCTTATATACATAGTTAAGAACGCACACTGTGACGTGTAGAACAAGCCAGCGGGACAAAATTGAATCTCCTATTTTAAAAAAAAAATGGGTTCAGTGTAATCGATAATAGTCCTAATGTCACAAAATTGCCATTTTTCTATGCGCATAATGTCAGAAAGCTATAAACCAATCCGTTGAAGTCAATAAATTGGTCTTTGAAAACAATTATTTTTTTTTAATTTTTTGAATAGTGCTCCTAGACTACAGTATTTTTAACCTGTGAATTTTTGCAATATTTGATTGCAGTGGATTTTTAAGAAGAGGGTTGTAACTAGTGAATTTAACTTTCCCTATTAAACAGAGCTTACATTTTTTTTATAAGATTTTTTCAGAAATCCCCAAAAAAAACTATTTTTTGTTTGTAGTTACATTGAACTTTAAGAGAATAGGAAAATGTTGTCTCCAGTTGTCCCATGGCTATTTTCTTTTTTAAATGAAAGGTACGATACTAGGCTATATTACCATGGCAATATCTCTTTGCACACGCTTGCACTGTCTGTATATCTAATAAAAACCCGAAAACTTTCGAAAGACAGGGTTGAAGCTACTGAAGCTTGGCATATATATTTCCAATTCCTCGTGTCATATTGGTATTAAATTAAAGCGATATTGGTCTAGGAGTTCAGAAGTTATGATCAAAAACGTAAGTTTTAAATATAGCCCAGGAAAATAAGGAGAAAAAAAGGGCAATCTGCGGAAAATCGGATAGGTTCTCTGAAAATTTGCACATACCTTAGTTTTGACGATCTAAATAAGAAAAAAAAAGTCCCAAGAAATTACCCGTGTCCTTGCTGAGATATTAAGGTCAAAGGTCACAAAAACCGGTTTTTTTTTACAGTTTTTAGCTAATATTTCGCTCAATATGCGTCGTACGCTTTAAGAGTCTATTACAAAACTTCTAGAATATAAAATTATCTACAATGTGTTTCTTAATACTTTTTTCGTATCTCTCACCGTTTCTGAGATATTAATGCAAAAACTCACAAAAACCAGATTTTTTACAGATTTTTGCTAATATCTCGCTTGATATGAGTGATACGCTTTAAAAGTCTATTAAGGAACTTATAGAACGTAAAATTATGTACAAATTTCTCTTTATTATTTTGTTCGTATCCCTCACCGTTTTTGAGATATGGGCGAATTTATCTTTAATTTATGAATATAATAGGGACACGAAATAATGACACCGAACATGAAAACTGAAAAGGGCATATCTTTAAAACGAAATCGTGTATTACTAAAAAATAAAAAGTGCTAATTGTAAGTAGATAATTAATCTAGCTTTTATTTGAATCTGATCAAAAGCAGATTGTGCAATTAATGAAAATGCTAGGAAGGTCGAATTTAAAATTTAGTTATTTTAAAACATTTTTAGATACAGGACTCTCAATATGTATAGCTATTTTTTTCCAAGTTCACATTTTAGTGTTTTTGGTAATAATTCGTTTGTTCATCTTCCGGTATCATATAACTTTTTTTACCGACCAATAAAAAATTTACAGATTGGGATTGTGTTGTTAGAGCTTTTTCAGGACTTGTAATTTTTGACCTTCAACTTATTTGTTTAGACAGGAAATATTTAATTGTGTCCTTTTGATATAACTTACAAGGGAAGTATCTCAACCCTTATGAACCGATTTGCCTGAAATTTAAAATATATATCAAAGAGACAATTCTAAGGTTGGGGTGTCTCGGCTTATCGGCCATATCGGGGATTTAGGGGTTCAAAACATGGGTCAAAAAATGGCGAAAAAATAGTTTTTTGGATTTTTCAGCCATTTCTTTTTAAGAAACTATATGATGTTTTCATACGAGAAGAAAGGTTTTTTTAATGCCTATCCAATGGTGGCATAACCTTGTAAAAATTCGGCTTCTTTATATATTTTTTTCAGGAAAATGTGTAAATTTTGGGGGTACTTATATGAAGACATAGACCTACGATATCCATATGAATAAGAAATAATCTTTATTAAATTTAAGTCGACCCGTATTTTTGCCCTAGACGATATTCCTATTAGTTCGGAAGTTATCAAAATTTTCCCGAAGGTCCACATGGTTTCATAAGGGGACAGCGAAATTTTTAAACACCGATATGGCCGATAAGCCAAGACACCCCAACCTTAAAATCGTCTCTTTAATATATATTTTAAGTTTCAGGCAAATCGGTTCATAAGGGTTGAGATACTTCCCTTGTTAGTGTAGAGAAATAAAAAAAAGCAACAAAAAATATTTGCTGTGTTAAAAAAAGTTTGGAGATCATAAATTAAATGGCCTGATACACGGGTGTCTCTTACAACACAGTCCTGGTCTGAAACTTTTTGTTGATCGGCAAGTTATATAATACCTGAAGATAAACAAAAAGATTATTACTTAAAATACAAAATTTTGAACTTAGGAAAAATCGAGCTTGTTTTGGGAAACCTGTATAAAAAAATATTTTAACATAATTTTATTTTCCACCTCGACTCTCGTAGCATACGAGAAGGGAATGTTGAGCTCTGACGGGAATAATAACTGGTCACTGTCTCATCGGCATTCATGCTAAAAATATTAGACTCATCCCAGACGCCAGTTGTAAAAGCAGTGGCAAGAAGTCGCCGATAGGTTACTGGTAGATAAGCTTTAATACTTTGGAGGATATAACGCAAACGTATCTTAGAATATTAAAGTGATTCGCAATGACTTTAAACGTGTTTAACTTGCGCCGCTAGCGAAAAAAAAAGAAAAAGGTTTTGTGGTATCGCTATGGACAAAAAGGTCCTAACCTAATCTCGTAGCATACACTTAAAATAAAACCTATGCAAAACTGCAGAAGAATCTGCCCATTTTGAGCACAATGAGAAATTCTGACTAGACAGCAGACAAATCTGCTGATTTCAGTTGAAAATTTCTTAATTTTAGCAGAAAATCCTTTTTCATTTATGTAAAAAGGATTAAAAAAGAATTTTAGAAACATTTTTTTTTCTAAAACACATAAAAAAACAATTATAATTTATTTCAAGAAAAGCTGTGAAGCTTTTTTTTCTAAGTGTCAACTTTAAGTTTATGCAGTTTTCAATAAATTTTTTTAAATTAAATCTTTGAAAAGAAAAACTTTTTTTTTAAACATAGTTGCTTAATATTTCTGTAAAATTAGAAAAAATTTGCTGATTTCTGTTATTTTCTATAATAAATGACTTAAAAAGTAATAAAAAAAACCCATTTCAGACAAATTCGCCTATATCTCAAAAACGGTGAGAGATACGAAAAAAAATTATAAGGAGAAATTTGTACATAATTTTGTATTCTATAAGTTATTATATAGACTTTTTATTAGACGTATCACTCATATCAAGCAAGATATTAGCAAAAAACTGTAAAAAATCTGGTTTTTGTGAATTTTAGCCATAATATCTCAAAAACGGTGAGAGATGCGAAAAAAGTGTTAAGAAACACATTGTAGATAATTTTATATTCTACAAGTTTTGTAAGAGACTCTTAAAGCGTACGACGCATATTGAGCGAGATATTAGCTAAAAACTGTAAAAAACCCGGTTTTTGTGACATTTGACCTCAATATCTCAGCAAGGACACGGGTAATTTATTGGGACTTTTTTTCCCTTATTTAAATTGCCAAAACTAAGACCTGTGCAAATTTTCAAAGAACCTATCCGATTTTCCGCAGATGACCCCTTATTTTCCTGGGCTAAATAGGTTTCATCACGAATTACCATATTCAAAAAACCTCTAAACACGCTTAAAGGGGCATTCATAGGCCACTTATATGTTTTACAAAGCTATTCTTTCATTTGCCAAAATGTTTACACTAAAAAAAAAATAAAAATACACTAAAAAAAATTTACACTACAAAAAAATTGTATTATTCACAATATTTTGGGAATTATGGACAGTATTTATGAATTCAGTTAATTAAATTTTTTTTTCAATTATACACTCATAGAAATATCTTAGTAGAAAAATTAGTAAACCCATTGTAGATCAAGTTTTACAGAATATTGCCGTATTCAACAAAAATTAATGTTGATATCGTTGAATAATCAGTAAAGTTGAATCAACTTTTTACAACGCCTATACAGAATTCAATAGATAAAACCAAAAAAGAAAAAACAACCCTGTTCGTTCATTTTTGTATTATCAAGTTGGTAGCAATGCATTGCAATGTGAAATTTGTTTGTCTCTTATAAAATCATTTTATGTGTTTGTTTATTATAAAAATATTTAATATTAAAAAAATAAATAAAAATAGGATCTGATGATCAGATTCTGATCTGTAAATATTTGGTAAGTAATAAAATACATTGGTTACTCTATGTATTCATACTATATTATATTTTTTTTTTTTGTTTTTTTTTAAGGTTTTTGATTTGGTGTCATTAGAAAACTGGAGAATGGCTTACGAGTGCATAACATAAATAAACGAAGTGTGTGGAAATCTCTTGCAGCTTAAAAAGCCGGTGATAATTCTAAAAAATATTGTGATTTTTACTTAATAAAATAATATTAACAAATAACAACAAGCTTTTTTTTATTAATAAAATTCCTTATATCAACAAAAATATGAGTTGAGTTTACAAAAAATACGAGTTGATTTACAAAAAAACGAGTTGATCAACTTTTACAAAAACTGACAATAATTTTTATTGAAATCAACATAAATATTTGTAGCGTCAAAATCAACAATGATTTCTGTTGAATTTACAGCGATTTTCTTTAGGAATACAATGATTTTTGGTTGAGTGTACGTATACGTATTATTATTATTTTATTATAATTATCATTATTATTTTGTTTATGTTTTCAATTTTTCTTAAATATATTAATTTGGATATAATTAGTCTGAAATTTTTAATTTTATGTGCAATAAAATTTTATAAAGATTTCGGAATATGCACAAATTTTGCACAATTATTATTACTATTAAATGAATATTATCAAATGTACAAAAAAAAAATAATTGTTAGATGCACTTTCTTTATAGTATACCAAACGTAGGGTATACATGTAAGATAAAAAAATATACAAATTGGAAATATTTATGACCTTAGGAAATGTAAAATGTGAACAAAAATAATTAACTGTTACATGCACTATCCATATAAAGGGTATGCCGAACGTAAGGTGCACAAGCGATTAAAAAATATACAAGTTTGATATATGTATTAATGACCCTAGGAAATGAAAAATGTGAAAAAATAATTAACTGTTACATGTACTATCATATTGAGGGTATACCGAACGTAGGGTGCACAAGTCAGATAAATATATACAAATTGGTAGTGTCCGACCGAATACACCTTTTTTGGCCGAAGCCGAATATTCGGCCAAATTTTCACTATTCGGCCAAACCGAAGCCGAAGCCGAATATTAAAAAAAAAAAATATTTATGTAGTAAAAACAAGAAAAAAATAAAAGTCGACTCGGCGGGATACTCAAATGCATGAGAATGCTGTCTAGAATGATTTTATTTTAAGCAAAAATTTTTTTTTGACATTTTTGTAAAAAAATATATTTTAGAGTGTAAATTTTTTCGATCGAAAATTTTTTTTTGAATGTAAAAAATGTTTTTAGTTGCAAAAACACTTAGTAAAATGTTTTTGTGGCTTACTAATGTGATTCAAAGTTAGTTTAGTATGTTTTTCAACACGTGAGCACAAATATTATACAATTATTCGGTATTCGGCCTATTCGGCCAAAATTGTGGCCGAAGCCGAATAGTGGCCGTGGCCGAATAGTGCTTTTTGGCCGAAGCCGAGGCCGAATATTCGGTCGGACACTACAAATTGGAAACACCTATGACCTTAGGAACTTAAATATGTCAAAAAATAATTTTGTCCCGCTAGCTTGTTCTAGTCGTCACAGTGTGGAACGGTTTAAATCAAGGCATATTATCACGATACCCTACCAAACAAGTGGTCGATATAACATTCAGCATAGATGAGAACTTTAGGGACCAATTAAATAATGGTTTAATTGCCATTTACTTGGAGTTATGGTAAAAAGTAAAACAATTATAGTGGGTCAAGACCGAACATATAATACCCTACACTAGTGTTTTCCGGAAAATGTGTCTGTCCTAAGTCCAAACATGAACCGATTGGATCTATCTTTTGTTATATCTTCCTAGCAAAACCTAGGTAATGTGTTGTGAAATGTAATGACTGCCAATTACATTACTTATAACAACTACTCATTACCCACTGCATTACTTTAGTCCAAAAAGCAACTATTGGCTTATATTGTAATATGTAAGTACTTATATGCAATAATATAAATAATAAGATATTGAGAATTTTAAAAATAAATACTTATTTGCAAGTTCACTTGGGAAATTAAGTCCAATCAGAAAAAAAAAAAAAATATTTGTTTTACATGTTTAGCTTAAAGTTTCGCGAAAACGAATAATCTAATGATAAAAAGTTATTTCAAACTCTGTTTGCAACTATTTATTTTATTCCTTATAAGTAACTACTTATTTTACTTGTTATAGGTAAGTAGTTATTTATCTCCCTACTCGTAAGCTTGTAGGCACTAATTATTTTTGTCTCACGGCCTTTATAGAATAAGTAGTGTTTCATGCAATGAGTAAGTACATACCAATAATTATTACTAATTACTATACTCATTACTAGTAATGCACAAATTTGCTGGGTTTAATTAGTGCACAAATTTAATTTAAGTCCAAGAATGGTCTAATTACACCGCTCAACAAGCTTTTTTCAGTTTGAAATCTTAGTTTTTATAGTTTAAGATATCGCCATTTTATGTTTAAAAAAAAAATCTTAACTTAAAAAAAATTTACTAAAATAGTGAAAAAAAAAATTCCTTAAGTCTAAGATAATAAATATGATAAACTAATGGGAAGTACTAAATTGTATTTAAGAAAATATTTATATCTTAATAATAAAGATTTTTTTTTAAATATTTGAGTTATAGTTTTTCCCTAACGCCCCCCCCCCCCCCTATAACCACCCGGAGGATTGGCCTTAAATTCTCATACAAACTTAATAATAATGGGTACTTTTATGTTTTTTTGTCAGCTGAAACCTAAAATGACAACAAAAAAATTATGTTACCCTTTCCTCAACCACTAGCACGCCCTTACAACCCCCTGAAGGGTGATAAATTTTGAGTGTTCATAAAAATCAAGATGTATATGGATTTCTACATTGAAATTTTTTTTTTACCATTTTTAAAGCATGTTGGACCTAATTTAAAAAAGAAGGGTATGCAAGGGCTCCAAAGATATTAATTCTTCTTCCAAGTATATTTTTTCCTAAAACATAGTAATGCATTTACTTAAATATATCTTAAAAGTAAGTAAAATTGTACTTATTATAAGTTTGATTGTTTTTATCCAGAGGAAAAATATTTTTTTAAAATTAGTAAAAAATTTCCTTAAACTTACGGATTCTGTGGACCCTATGAAGTCTTAATGTGATGACCCTACGGGCCCCCAATATATGGGGTCCGCCCATGAGTATGTGCGTACACTATTATAGGGTCACTATTAATTTTGATCCAAAATTTTGGTCAGAATCGCTCTATCTTGCTTAGTTTTCGAGATAGGGAAATGGGGTCTTGAGAAATTTGATCATGAAATAACTCGAAAACTATGACTCGGAAAGCTTTCGGGTCTTCGGTGGTCATATTCTACAAGTTAAAGACTACAAAAATGCCTTTAGAATTTTTTTTCGTATCTGCAGTATTTGCTGAGTTATAGGCATTTTAAAATTCCGCGAAAATCTAAATTTGGATTTAAAGTTAGGGTCTCATGGGGTCTCCAGATGGGGCCCCCAGATGGAGTCCCCAAAATACCTAAAGTATTTTTTCCTTAAGTTAAGTAAATTCTTTCTTAAACTGAGGAAGATATGGATTCAAATAAAGTAAATGAAATCAATAAAATAAAGATTACTTTTTTCTTAAATTTATACAAAAATTGATTAAATTATAGAAAATGCGTTTTGGAATTAAAGATTAGTACTTATTTGATTTAAGGTCTTGAAAATGGCTATACTAATTTTAAGTAAGTTACGTACTTATTTATTTTTTGCACACTATTTAAATATTTTTCTTTTAAGTAAAACAAAATTTTTTAATAAATCTTTTTTTTCTTAAATGCAATTAATTCGCCATAAATGTAAAAAATATTTAACTTAATTTAAAAAAACAAATTAAGGAAAACTCTTGTGCTTTTTTAAGTCTTTGCATGAACTATCTTCAAGTTTATTTTCTTTGTTTAAAGTAAAACCACCTTATATTAAGATAAGTTGAAGTAAATTCAAAAAAATTTGTTTACTTAAATTAATAACAGCATTTATTTAATTTCAGTATAGTAATTGTTTTCAGTGTATGTTTTTTGGACCGCTTGGTTAGGGCCAATATTTCGGATAGTTACAAACATTAAGACAAACTCACAATACCCTGTACTATAAATGGATACATGAGCAGATTTGTGCTTGATTCACGCGCGAGTGTGACTGAAACTCAATTTTACTCAAGTGGTTGTGAGAGTGAGTGGAAAAATTGCGTGAGTCATTTTTTTTTTGCGTGCTTTATTTTCTCTTCATATTTTCTTTCATTCCGAAAAAAGCAAAAAAAAAATGTTAAATTTGTCAAAACTTCAAATTTTGTTGAAAATTTTGTTCGATTTTGAAAATTTTATTTTTTAAATTTTTTTTTTTTTTGAAAAAGTCGCATGACAAAAAAAAAAAAATTTGGTACAAATTAAACTTATGTTATTAACAGGATATTCTAGCTCGAGGTTATTTTTCTTTACTGAATAAAACCATGATATTTGTGTAGAGCAATTTAGTTTTATGCCCTGATTCAGTATGTCATACAAAGTGAGTGACTAGAAATTTTGTACGTAAAACAAAAACAAATTTGAGTTTTTTGTTTTACATACAAATTTTGAAGTTACTCACTTCGGCCGAGATAGCCAATCGCACAGTTAATGAGACCTTTTCTATCTCAGAATCTGAGATTTTTCCTATTAGAAAAATGTCTCTTTTTCTATATGAAAAATGTCTCAGAAAATGAAATTTTTGTTATATCGCTACCTCAAAATACGAATGTCGTCAGTCACTTTTTCCGGCTTTGATATTATGATATATTCATAATAAATTTCGCACGCTCTTTTTAATGGTGTTATCAGTTCCTTCATAAACCTTATAGTTTCTTAAATATTCAGAATTCATTTTGTCGCATGTAACAAAATTTTATCTTTTTGAGTATGTATTTTGTCGTATGTGCACAAATAATGGACATACGACATTTTTTGTAGGCAAAGTTATTATTTTCAATTGAAAATACAATTGTTGTATGTCATACATTTTTATACTAACAAGTGAATTATTCCAACATTTATGAATCGATTCGCCTGAAACTTAATATATATATGTAATACAGACGATTCTTAGGTTGGGACGTCTTGGCTTATCGGCCATATCAGTGTTTAAAAACTTTGTTGCCACCTTATGAAACAATGTGGACCTTCGGAAAAATTCCGATAACTTTCGAACAGCAATATCGTGCAGGGGAAAAATACATTTCGACTTAAATTTAGTAAAGAACATTTCATATTCACATGGATATCATACGTCTATGTCTTCACATAAATACTCCCAAAATTTACATATTTTCGTGAACAAAATATTTAACGAATACGAATTTTTACAAGGTTATGCCAGGTTAAAAAAAAATTACACAAAAATCAAAAAAAAAAGTGATTTTTTCGCCATTTTTCCCTTTTTTGAACCCCTAACATGGCCGATAAGGCGAGAAATTTCAAACCTTAGAATTGTCTCTTTTAAATATCTTAAGTTTCGGGCAAATCGGTTCAAAAAATATTACTTCCCTGGTAAGTACGTAGAACAAAGTGATAATAAGGGTGATTTTGGAGAGTGCCTGTTTTTTGGAATAAAATCATATCTTTTTATGTATTATCTGATATCATTATATAATGATGATTTTAACGCAGAGAGTGATTGGAATTTTTATGAAGAATTATTCAAAAATACATAGATAAAATTTTTATACCATACATATTGTTAAAAAAATTTTGAAGTTTTGGGTATTAATTGTATTATTCGTTGAATAACGAGTTTTTTGTTGTAATAATTTCCGATACTTAATTAATTATGTTTTTTTTCTAATTTTTGTTTAAGGGTTAAATACAAAATTTTGTAATTTTTCTTTGTTAAATTATATATTTTCGGTATGCATTTTGTCGTATGTTCAAAGAAATTAACTTTATGTATAAAAAATGTATACGACAAATGTATTCTAAAGTCAAAACGCTAATAACTTCTGTGTAATTATAACTACAGTAATTTTGGCTTAGGGATATGAAAATTTAATACTTAAACTATATTCAGTCCAAAACTGGAGAAAATCCATATGACCATTTTGAAGATAACACTGTGCAACAAATTTTGGGTCATCGCATTGAGCCTCAATGCCTTCAACGCCATATGAAAGCAGACCATCAAGTGGACAAAATAACCAAAGGGTTTTGCAAAGTCAGTTCGGATTTCTTTTTTATAGCCCACTAATATTTTCCTCATAAAATTTCACTAGGGGTTGTCAAATGTTCAAAGTTTGTGCGACATGCGCAAAGTGCTTAAAAAGGGTCAAGTATAAAAAATCAATGTTTGTTATTTTTTTTAACCAAAGCAGTTCTGATGTGTTTTATAAAATTTTTTGATGATTCTTTTCTTTGACCAAATTAACCCTCTAGCTCCCGTTTTAAAGGGTAACTTTTGTCCTTTTTTAAAAGAAATACAAAAAAGTCTATAAAAAAGGCAGTTAAAGGGTTAAAATGTTTTACAAATATTTTCTGCATCAAATTTTACTATTGCACGTCTAAGACAGAAAGTTCGTCCAGCATATAGAAAATGCTTAAAAGTTTTAAGGTGTTAAAATTTTTTTTTTATTTTTTTGGGCCGAAATATAAAAAATAACAAGTAACAAAGTTAAATTCGACTTTGTCGAATGTATTAATACCCTCCACGATGTAAAAAAAATTTATTTGCAAAAAAAAAACAAAAAAAAAATTAAAAAAAAATCCGCGAAAAAATTTTTTTGGTAAAAAAAAAATTCGACGAAAATGTTTTTTATTTTTAAATATGTTTGTACTTGTTTAAATACCATTCGGTGATCATTTCTGTTCACATGTGTCAAGCAGCAGCTGAATTAAAGCATTTTGTGTTTTTAGGTTATGTTGAATGTACCACAATTTTCGAGGTGTTCTTACATTTTCGTTCATAACTTTTAAACCGCTGAACCGATTTCGCTCAAATGCAATACCAAACTACTTAGGGCCCCAACAAGTAAATATGCTAAGTCTTAGTTATATCTGTTTAATACTTTGGCAGTGATCACCATTTCCACAGACGGACAGGCATCGCTAGAATGTTTTAAAATCGATCACTGATCAATAATATATGTGGGGGTTTTCGTGTCAACTGACACAACTTTTAATCCCGATCTACTATCCTATTGGATAGTAGTACAGACAAAATTTTTCAACGAGATCGGTCAAGGACTCTCTGAGTTAGAGGCGATCGAATTTGATATTTTGGCCAAAGAGGTGTTTATTCTCATCCATGTAACTTCTTACCAATTGTTTAGATAGCTATTTCTTCAATCTTGCGAAAAAAAATTATAAAAAAATAAAAAAAAAATAAATTTTTAAATGCAAAACTTTTTTGATTTTTTTTTGTCAAATAGGACTCTTTTTGACTCAAAAGAAAGCTTTGGTCTTTTCCTTACCTAATTCTTCTTCGTCCTCAAATATATTTTTGCTCCACCAACAAATTTCCGCTAGAACGACATCACGCGACTTTTTCCCAAGTCGAATTTAACTTTGTTACTTGTTTTTTTTTTATTTCGGCAAAAAAAAAAAATATAAAAAAAAATTTGAATACTTTAAAATTTTTTTCTATATGATGGACGAACTTTCTGTCTTAGACGTGCCCTAGTAAAATTTGATGCAGAAAATATTTATAAATCATTTTAACCCTTTAACTGCCTTTTTTATAGACTTTTTTGTATTTCTTTTAAAAAAGAGCAAAAATTACCCTTTAAAACGGGAGCTAGAGGGTTAATTTGGTCAAAGAAAAGAATCATCATTAAATTTTATAAAACACATCAGAACATCATTTTTAGCTCAAAAGTATATTTGCACGTTTTTTGTCAATATTTTTTAACACTGCTTTGGTAAAAAAAATAACAAACATTGATTATTTATTAGAGTTCGTTTGGTGACTATGTCACTTCATCTGTTTATCGGATATCATCATTTTTTTAAAGGATTTAGGGGAGCTAAAAAGAATGCCGGTATTTTTTTGGAAAAATTTTCACTTCTTGGGGTGGTTCAAAGCATCTGAAAACGCGGATTTTGAGCTGATTTTTCTGCAGAGAAAAAACGGCTGAATATATTGCAAATCTGATTTCATCAGTCGATTCTAGAGCAAAAATTAATACAATAGAAGTTTTTTAAACTTTAAAAAAAAGTTCCAATAATCCACAGCAGGGGGCGGAAAAATCGATTTAAAAAAAAAAATTTTAATTATTTTTTTAATCATGCACGATGAAGAGGCAGTGTTTGCTAAGAATCACCACCCATTAAAAAGTTATAAGGCTTCAAAGTTTTTTTTTCTAGTGGCAAAATTATAAAACACTGACCGAAATTTGAAAAATTTTTGGATGGGTCAGCGGTCTGGACATTCGTTTTCGATTTTCATCTCAATGCTGATTCCAAATCTGGTTTCCAAAATATTCCGTAACGTCAGGTTTTTGAGATAATTGAGGTCAAAGTTCACAAAAAACGCATTTTTGTGCATTATTGAGAGCATTTTTTTGTGATGTTTTTGGATGATATTCTGGGATCATAAAACCTGGTTTCGATTAACATTTCGATGCTGATTCTGAATCTAGTTTTTAAATTTTTCCATCACGTCATGTTTTCGAGAAAATTGAGGTCAAAGTTTTTAAAAAAACGTGCTTTTGTCAATTTTTGAGAGATAATAACTTCTTAACGGGTTGTGATAGAATGGAAATTTTGGCACCATTTTGTTAAGCTGAAAATGTCCTATAATCGTGCATATTTATTATTTAAAAATTCCATATTTAAAAAAAATGGAAAAACCTTATATTTCCGCCCTCTGTGGTGGGTTTTTGGAATTTTTTTTTTAACAGTTCAAAAAGGACAATTGTATTAATTTTTGCTGTAGAATCGATTGGTGAAATCAGATTTGCGATATATTGAGCCGTTTTTGCTCTGCAGAAAAATTAACTTAAAATCCGCGATTTCAGATGCGTTGAACCACCCCAAGGAGCAAAAATTTACCCAAAAAAATACCGGCATTCTAACCTAAATCCTTCAAAAAAATGATGATATCCGCAGATCAAATTTTCAAAATTAACTCTATTATTTATACTTGACCCTTTTCAAGCACTTTGCGTATGTCGCACAAACTTTGAACATTTGACAACCCCTAGTGAAATTTTTGAGGAAAATATTTGTAGAACATTTTTAAATGGACGTTTTATTAGACTTCTGTGTTTAGTTTTTGAAAAACGACTAAAATGACCCCTTAAAATGGCAGTTAGAGGGTTAAAATGTTCTAAGAAAAGAACCGCCATTTCACTGCAGACATCAAATCATATTTTGAAGCTCAGATGTGTTCTTATTATAGTATTTTTGAGGTTTTCCAAACGCCTTTGATAAAAAAATAAAAACTTCAGTGGGCTATAAAAGAGAAATCCGAACTGACTTTGCAAAACCCTTTGGTGATTTTGTCCATTTGATGGTCTACTTTCATATGGCGTTGAATCCATTGAGGCTCATTTTTCTTGTTGCACAGTGTAATTGATGTTAAACATTAAAAACTGTCTCCTGAAAAGTTGAGTTTTGCTACATACGACATTCGTATTTTGAGGTAGCGATATAGAAAATAAATTAACTACTTCTATAATGGCGATTTCTTCAACATGGGCAAGAACATAAACCACCCCAAAATTTCAAACAGCAACAAACTAAAAATATTTAATGCAGCATCAAAATCTATTATGTTTTACGGAGCATAAATCTGGGGTTTTAAAAAATATGATGAAGTTGAAAAATTGTTCAGGTTTTTTATAAAAAAATATGCTTCTTTTACCAAGCAACACACCAAATTACATGCTTTATATTGAAACTGGCTTTAACTCTTTATACGTTAATAATTTAAAGCTCTACTTTGATTACATTAATAAAGCACTGCGCATGCCTAGTTGCAGATTGCCACGTATTTTAGCTGAAAAAGCAATAGCAAAAAAGACGAATTGGGCAGAGGAATGGATCACTTTATGTGGAAATATTAAATTTGTACCCGACAATGCTGAAAATCCTATATGTTTATTAGTGTCCGACCGAATATTCGGCTTCGGCCTCGGCTTCGGCCAAAAAGCACTATTCGGCCACTATTCGGCTTCGGCCACAATTTTGGCCGAATAGGCCGAATACCGAATAATTGTATAATATTTCTGCTCACGTGTTGAAAAACACACGAAACTAACTTTGAATCACATTAGTAAGCCACAAAAACATTTTACTAAGTGTTTTTGCAACTAAAAACATTTTTTTTTTTATATTCGGCTTCGGCTTCGGTTTGGCCGAATAGTGAAAATTTGGCCGAATATTCGGCTTCGGCCAAAAAAGGTGTATTCGGTCGGACACTAATGTTTATTAGAGTGCCCAGAAAAAAAACTTTTTTTCTTTTTTTAGGTCTTACCCCCTAAATTTGTTCTTTTTAATGAAAAAAAATTTCGGTTTTTTTTGTGGATTTTTAAAATAAAATCTTAAGGTCGCGCTCGCGGCTTTTTTACGAAAATCTACGAATTTACGATTTTTAAATTATTTAAATTGTTTAAATGCTTTAAATTGGTGAAGTAAAAAAAATTTCATCAAAAAGGAGACTTACGCTAAAAATATGTATCGTCAATTCAATAAGATATTGCACATTCCATGAGATATATCCCATTATTTAAGAAATTTTACATAATGTCATGAAATATTGCAAGAAATCACCCTTACGAATTGAAGATAGGTTGTTGGTATATTCAGAAAAAAATTTTGGGGGTAAAAGTTAAGGGGGGTTGGCCTTACTTTTTACCCCTCTAGGAGGCCCCCTTGAAGCTGTAGGAGTGGATTTAATAAAAAAAATTTAAAAAATAAATAGCATTGTATGGGGACCACCTTAATGGTTGAAGATAGATGGAAAGTGTGTTCTGAAAAAATGTTGGGGTTGAAAAACTATTGGGGGTCGGTCATATAGTTGACTTCTCCAAAGCCACCCTTAAGATAGTTAGAGGTCGGAGCAGTTTTATCGTTGTAATCCTTGTATGGAAGCCCCCTTAGGAATTGGAGATAGGGCCTTGGTATATTTGGAAAAAATGTTTGGGATGGAAAATTAATGGGGTCGGTCTCACATTTTACCTCTTTTTAGGCGACTCCTGGACAGTTGTGGGGCTTTTTCTGTTGGGCGTGTAGGTGTAAGAATTCAAAAAAGCGCCACAACTGCCCCAGAGTCGCCAAAAACTGGGTAAAATGTAAGATTTTGTCACCCTAACCTTTTTGATAAACATACCTAAGCCCTATCTCGACTCCCTATAGGGGCTTCCATACGAAAACAACATTTTAATAAAAAAATTTTCCTACCGCTATAACTTTCCCAAGAGTGCCTCTAGAGGAGTCAAATGTATGACCGACCCCCATTAGTTTTTCAACGCGAACATTTTTAGAACACACTTATCCTCTATCTTTAACCCTTAAGGTGATCCCCTTATAATTTTTGTTTTTTTTATAACTTTGTTTTATAAATCCGCTCCTACCGCCCTCACGGGGCCTCCGAGAAGGGTAGAAAGCAAGGCCGACCCCCCTTAGTTTTTACCCCCAACATTTTTTCTGAACATACCAGCAACCTATCTTCAATTCCTTAAGGTGTTTTCATGCAATATTTCATGGCATTATGTAAAATTTCTTAAAGAATGGGATATATCTCATGGAATGGGCAATATCTTATGGAATGGACGATACTTATTTTTAGCGTAATTCTCCTTTTTGATGAATTTTTTTTTTACTTCACCAATTTAAAGCATTTAAACAATTTAAATAATTTAAAAATCGTAAATTCGTAGATTTTCGTAAAAAAGCCGCGAGCGCGACCTTAAGATTTTATTTTAAAAATCCACAAAAAAAAACGAATTTTTTTTTCATTAAAAGGAACAAATTTAGGGGGTAAGACCTAAAAAAAAGAAAAGAATTTTTCTGGGCACTCTAATGTTTATACTAAAAACAAATTCTAGATCTTTTATCAACTAAGGAAGAGAAGATCAAGAAACTCTCAATTTCACGATTTATATTCGCAGGTTGATTATTGCATGAAACCCCTTTCTGCTTTAGATTTGTCTTCTCGAGCTGCAAGTTTAATAATAAGAGCAAGAGGTGGATAATTAGATATTAATGCCAGGGCCTTCAAAAGTTCATCAGTTGGCCTGTGCTCACTTTGTAACCTAGACGCTACAGAAAACACTCTACACCTAATCGGAATTTGTCCAATATACTACGAGTTCAGATTAAAATATTTTGGAAAAACTACTTTAGATTTAAATGAAGTTCTGAATATATTAAATGGTTTTGAATTTGATTACTTTACATTGTATAAATATTTGGAAATTTGTCTTAAATTCAGGAAACTAATATTAAATAAATTTGAATAAACTCTGTATATTAATGAATTTAATAACCTCTTTATTATAAATTTTATGAAGAAGAAAAACTAAGAAATTTAGAAACAACGTAAATAAATGAAATAACTCATAGCTTTATATATGCCAATCTGGCTCACAACTATCATGTTATGCCAAATATAGATAATATAGTAATATTTAATCTCTAAGATTGTAAATATGTAATATAAATATCTATTAAATAAATAAATAAAAAAATAAATAGAGCATTCCTTAGACCTGTTATCGCGTAATCGTGTAAACGTTAACTCAAAATAATGTTATAATCAAGGAGAGGACTTTCATGCAAATGCATGTTTTTCCCCTTTGGACATAGAACATCATAAACAAGATATCTTTGCGAATCAAAGAATTTGCTTTAAAATGGCATCAATTCGTTAGTGCATGTTTTTGCATATTTTGCTTAAAATGCATATTTTGCTATTATTTCGCTATAAATGCATATTTTTAGATCATATTTTGTATAAATTTTAGTTTTTTAGCTATTTTTTTAATTTTTTTACTATTTTTAAGTTATTTTTTATGATGTTTTTTTTTTGTATTAAAGCAATTATTAAATTTTTTTGATAATTTTTTAATAACATTTTATACACACTGCATATATGTATATCTAATATGCTATTTACATATACCCCGAAATCCACAAAAATTTGGATTTCAAATCCAATTAAAATCTATACCGTTTACATATGCTTTTTTGACATTTAGCGGGATTTTGTTTGTACTAACTCTGTATTTTCTTTTGATTTGTGTACAGGGTTGTTAGTTGGAAAATTACCCAATTTTATAAATATTTCTAAAAACAATGATTTTTCTTTGCCGGAGCCAATATTTTCAATCCCACTGGTATATGTTGGGACTACAATATCAAAAAATGTGTTTTTATGTAGAGCTGCTTCTTTAAATGCAAGAAAATTAACATTTTTGCCAAGTTTGGGGCCGCCACCATTGAGTGTTTTTCTTTGTTAGGAAGACCAGCGACGTATCCAGGAATTTGAAAACGGGGGGGCACAATTCCCAAAATTTTTTGTCATCGCCTATTAATATTAATTTTTAACTACCCCCATTACCCATACAGAAAATGTGTCTTACAATAGAAGTATCTCAACCCTTATGGACCGATTTGTATGAAACTTCAAATATATATGAGGGTTTCTTTGTCAACCGTGCCACCCTTTTGTCCAAAATTGGTATGGGTTCAAAATTTTGTTTTGAGTGGCGGTTTTGAATTTCAATATGGCGCCCAATTTTTTAAAAATATTACAGATTTGCTTAAAATTCTATATGCACAGGTTCTTGGAATCGTTTAAGAAGAATTTGCAGTTGAATTTTTAAAATTCAAAATTTCGGATCCAACATGGCGATAGTTTTTTTTTTTTAACAACAGATTCACTCAAAACTCTTTACGCACCGGTTTGATGGGTTGCTAAATTAGAATCTGCCATTCGAAAATCTAACTTTAGATTGTTATTTAGCGACCCCAAAAACTCGAGTATTAAAAGTTTTACGCAAATTGGTTAATTTTTTAAAAATATTTGTCGCCATGTTGGATCCGCCATTTTGAATTCTAAAATTCCAACTTCATCTTCTTTTTAAACGACCACAAAAACCTGTATTTATAGAGTTGACGAAGAAACCCTCATATACAAAACAATTCTAAGGTTGCGGTGTCTCAGCTTATCGGGCGCATGGGGGATTTTGGGGTTCAAAAATGGGTAAAAAAATGGTAAATTTTTCTGATTTTTTTAGCCATTTCTTTCTAAGAAACTATATGATGTTTACATATGAGAATAAATGTTTTTAATGCCTATCCAACAGGCCCACAACCTTGTAAAAATTTGGCTTCGTTAAATATTTTTTTCATGAAAGTGTGTAAATTTAAAATCGTCTTTGAAGTTTCAGAGAAATCGGTTCATAAAGGTTGAGATACTTCCTTTATCTTATTGTCTGAAAATTGTTTTGTGGAAAACAATTTTCAGACAATAAGATAGTACAGGGTATAATGAGTTTGTGCTGATGTTCGTAACTACCCAAAATATTAGTCCTAGACCAACCTTCAAGTGTACCGATCGACTTAGAATCACTTTTGAATCGATTTATTAATGTCCGTCTGTCCGTTTGTCCATGTAACGGTGTAAACACGATACAGGTCGGAATTATTAACCGATTTGACTGAAATTTGAAACTTAAGCTTATTTTGGTCCAAGGACGAAGCCTATTGAAATTGGAAAAAATCGGTCCATGTTTTGACCTAGCCCCTATACAAACGTCCCCTCTTAACTTGCCTCAAATGACTCTAACAACAGTGTTTTGTATTCACAAATTACCATGCTGAATTTTAAAGCAATCGGACCAGTTGTTCTTGTAGCTCCCATACAAATCACCTTCCCGATATTCACAAAAATCTCTCAAATTTCATGAAAATATTTTATTAAAATTTTGTTTGTATGTATTAAACACGTACTTTAATAAACATATCAAATCTGATTATTATCGGACCATTTTTTGGACCTAGACCCACATAAAAAATTCGCCCGATATTCAGTTACAGCGGTGTATTTGCAATAAATAGAAGCCTAATTCACTAAAACTTGGGTTGTGGGTGATTTTTGTACTTATTTAAAATTTAACAATAGATAGATCCCATCGGCCCATGTTTGAACTTGGAACCCATTTCCGGGAAACACCGGTGTAGGATATTATATGGACGGTATTGACCGACTATAATTTTCTTACTTGTTTTATCATATTTTACTGATTTTTAGGTATAAATGACTTTTTAGAAACTAAAATATTTCAAACTCTAGAGGTTTTAAAAAAAAATAAAATCTTTTCTTTTAAAATTAAAATATTTGAAACTTGTGATTTTTTTTTTTTGTATAATGCATTTTTGTGTATAAAATTTTAAAAATTTTCAAATCGAAAAGGGGGGGGCACGTGCCCCCTGTGCCCACCCCCTGTATACGTCCATGAGGAAGACCAAATTGGTCAACTAAATTGTGCGTTTACCATTTGCAATGGTAAATTTTAAATGAAACATTGTTAAACATTGTTTTTATTTATCTTTTAATAGTTTTAAAAAAATAAATTTAAATTGTTTTTTTACTTTATAAAAAACAACAACAGCTGATAAAAAATCGTGTGCAGCGTTGTAAAAAAAGCATTAGGGATGATTATTTTGGGAAAACCCATAGTTGTACAATTAAGTAGTAGAAATTTTTTAGGATTTTAAATTGCGATTTTACGATTTTCCCAAAATCCAAGTTTTTTTTTATATAGGATTTGACATTTGAAATCCAAAAAAGTAATTGGATTTACTTGGATTTTCATTGAAATCCCATTTTTTTTTGGATTTCGAGGTATATGTAAATGGCATATAAGCATAAAATGCCAGACTGAATACAAATGTTATGTTTTTTTAGTAAAAGTGAAAAAACAAGGTATTCGTGTCTGTCATGACTTCAGAACGTTTTCAATTAGAGCGAAAATTTTCGAATCACATAAAAAAAGATTTGGTGTTTCCAAATCACATATTTCTTGATTATGTGTTCGAAAAATTTTACTAAGATATGCTAGATGCGAAGCACGAGCTTTTGTTTAAAAATGAATAAAATTAAATAAAATAAATAAAAAAGTTTTGCACAGTTTTTAAACAAAAATATATATTTAACACCAATTTATTATGAATTTTCATTAAATAATATATATTCACGAATATGAGTTGAATAAATTACTCTTATGTACCTTAAACTCAACAATGTTTCGCATCTTGATAATTCTATGAACATATGGTAATAAACCGCAGTTGTAAAATGTAGTACTTTTCAATAGTAATAATAACTGGCAACAATATGGATTGGCATCACCATTTATCGAAAATTTTTCGAAGATAAACAACGCCATGTTGAATTTTGTAAAATTTTATAATTAATTTATTTTTACAATTTTTAAGTATTTTAAGTGAGTTAAACTAAAAGTGTTGTGCATTAAAAAATATAAAATTTTGTGCTCTTTCTTTTGAAAGTATTTCTCAGCCGGGAAAACGTGTAGTAATTGAAATATGTGATTTTTTAATGTGTATACTTTTGTTGTTGTTTTTGCACAACTTCCGAACAAAATTTCGATAAATTATGGAGTGTTTTTAAAATAATTTTTACATATATTTAGTCTTAACAAAATGTTGATTTTTTAATGAAAATAAAAAGAATATATATCAAATTATAAATTAAAGATTGGTTTTTTATTATTAAGTTAATATTTATAGGGGAAAAAGTCCATTCTAATTACTTTCAGTTAGCTTTTTGCACACGAAAGTAAAACGAAAAAAAAAATTCGGAAGTGAAACCCAGGACACCAAAATATTCGGAAGTGTTTTACTTTCACGTGGATGTGAAAGTAATGACAGACACGAATATTTAAGATTTTAGTATATATTTTAAGATTTTTAGTGCATATTTCAAGACTTTTTACTGCATATTTTAGGCGCCTAAAACATATTTTTTTAGTACATGAAGGTCCTGTCCCTGGTTATAATATATTTTTGCGTTTCGCGTGATATATAATCGATTTGGTGTTATCACTTAACGTATATGCGCTTAATTTAAGCGTGTATAATTATCCACGTTAGTTCCCATACAAAATTTTTAGGTAGGTTTTTAAATTAATATAATATAAATTAAATGTGTATAATATAAATAAAAAAATAGTTTTAAGAAAACAAATATGTTTGAGAAAAACTAGTGTGAGTTTGGTCGTTTATTTTGCATTTTTCCTTGTTGTTTCTTTATACCCTCCAACCAAAGTATGGGGATATACTCACTCCGTCATTCCGTGTGTAACGCATCGAAATATCGGTCTAGGATCCCATAAAGTATATATTTTATTGATCAGTAATCGATTCTTAGACATTCTAGCGATGTCCATCCGTCTGTAGAGGACACGATACAGTCCAAAACAAGAGCTAGACTTCCGAAGTTTGGCACGAATATGTCTAATATTCTTAGGCAGGCTAGCTTAGGAAATGGGCAAAATCGGACCAAGGGGAAAAATGTCCTCCCTTGGAGAACTAAACCAACATAAGAAAAACCGCATTTTTTGCAGCATTCTTATCTCAAAAGAAATTAAAAATCGGAAGGTGCCCCGAAACGTCTCTATCTCAAAATCCCCAAATTCGATATCAAGAATGGCATTAGATTGGAATCCTCAAGGATGTAGACGCTGTGGACGGCCCATTACTACTTGGAGAAGAAATCTTTTAAAAGATCTGACAACAATTAATAAAACTTGGGACGGATGTAATAATAGAATGAAATGTATTGTTGAGCCCTATGTTCTCACGAGTAATAAATAAAGGAAAAAAAAAAAAATATGGGAAGGATTTTTCTTGGTCTTATCGACCTTAACAAGTGTTCCAAATTTCAACGCTCTTATTTAACTCTTACTATTTTTGCCCACTCTTTATATGAAGTCGCAACAGTGTGCGTCGCAGGCGAAAAATGTTTAGAAGAAATTTTAACAAATAATAAAAAATCGCGTGATTTATGATTTATATGCATTCTAAGCTTTTTTACTGTGACATGATCCCACCCATTCGCAATAGCGCCACTCTTGTTAAAAAAATTTACGCAATCCTTATGTTTTGAACAAGAATTCGCTACTGGAAGTGATTTCTGTGAATTATAAAAAAAATATTGATTACCATTTGATATCATCATATTTTCTTGCAGTCCTGGATCATCGGGCATCAAACGAATTCCTACACCCATAGGACCCTCATGAACATTTAGAAAATGGCCGACTCCATGACCGGTACCATGGCCATAATCCATACCAACATCCCAAAGTGCCTTTCTTGCAATAGTATCCAAGACTTGTCCCTGCAAGGAAAAAAATAAATTACAATAGGTAGAACAACTATAAATCAAATTTTATATAAAACACTTAGAAAAAAATGGTCTTTGAAAAAACTTAGAAGATTAAAAAAATAATGAAGGCATATGAGCAAATCCATGGGAGATTTAACTGACGGATCAATACTTTGGAATTTTTTTGTTGAATTTTTTTTTTTTTAATTTCAAATCTTCATAATTTTATCTACAATATTGTTTTTATAAGTTTTTTCGTACGACTTACGGTTTCCGAGCACAAAAATGTTTATCTTCAAAAGTATTGATAAAAAAACAAAAAAAAAAATATGGTGTTTAATCATTTACGAAGCTTTATCAAATAACCAAAAATAAACAAAATCGGTGATCCGTCAGTTAAATTTCCCATGGATTTGCTCATATAAAATTTCATATAAAACACTTACAAAATTTGGAAAGATGCATGGGACCAGATGTTATTAAATATAGTCTTGTATGGCGATATCTTTAAAAAATCGAACATCAAAACTTGTTATATAAACTTATCTCGCAATACATAGTGTCACACATTATCATCTATGAAATAATATGACTATATTAAAGTATATAAGATCATATTAAATTATTTTTACTCGGGAGTTGAAGTTAATAGACGTAGGACGTGTTTTGTGTTGCTGCGTGTTTAAAAATTAATTTTAGTGGAAAAACTCGATTTAAACTGCCAAAAGATAGGTAAACTTTTATATCCTGCTAGATTTAGCTCCCTTTAAACTCGTTTAGCCGGAGAAAAATGCATTTAGCTCTTAGTCGGTTTTTAGCCATCTTCGAAACTATTTAGCAGTTTTTTTTTGCCATTTTTTAATTTTTTCCATTTAAAAGTAATTTTTTGTACTAAAATAAGGAACTTGTTGGTTTTCTGTTATCTGTTAGTACATATAGAGCAGTGGTCGGCAGAAAGAGAGAACATTTTTAAATTTTTTTGAAACAAAGCTTCATCTACTTGCTTTTTTAAAAGCTAATTTGATAATAAATAAAATATTTGAATTTTTTATGCTCTAAAATGTGAGTTTCGTTGACATTCGTGTCCTGTAAGTGGAAATATCCAATTTTATTCAGCACATGGGTGCAATGGGTGCCGATCACTGATATAAAGCACAGGCTCTGATTCTATTTGTTATTAAGGTTTAAGTTGAAAAATGTAGAAGAAAAAGAACATTATTGGAATTTTATACCGGTTTCAAACACTCCATTTATAGTGTTATTATCAGCAGGATTTAAAATGTCGGCTTGTTTTGTTACTAGGTAATTCTTTTCAAACACTAAAAATAATAACTCTGTTAAATTACAGAAAAACTCTGCCAATTTAACAGAGTATACCATACTTTTCAAGCTAGGTTAGGTTGTAAGTGGCTGCTGACGTTTAACGTCAGCACACGTAGACTCTGAGTTGCATTGTGATACCACGGGACCGTAATAGGTTTCCCTACTGGTCCCTGTCGTTAAACCAATTTGAGCTTCTTATGAAACTACTAAGATATTGAATTTTGACATCTGACAAATCAGAAAGATCGTGCAGCACCCTATATCCCAGTGAAGCAAGTCTCTGACCAGAAAGTGCTGGGCAATGGCAGATGAAGTTTTCGATAGTTTCCAACTCCTCTTCATCCATACAACTCCGACAAAAGTCATTTGACGGCACATTTACCCACTCTGAGTGCTTCCCTCTAAGACAGTGTCCGGTAATTGCAGCAACCACTGTCGAAATCTCTCCTCGTGGAGAAGCCCAAATCTGTCGCGTTATCTCACACGTCAAACCATTTGCACATCTCTGATTAGTCTTCGTCGCGGAACAAAGCCGTAGATTTTGCTTGCAAGTTTCTAGAGGCATACCAACACATTCCAATTCCGTTGGAACCTGTAAGGTAGTTCCTAGTCTTGCAAGCTCATCGGTTTTGCAATTCCCTGGAATGGCTCTGTGCCCTGGGACCAGTGGCGGGTACAGCTTTTGGGTTTGGGGGGGGAAATTTTTTTTTACTTCAAATGTAAAAAATCATAAATTCACCTTTGTCGGACGAGCAAAAACAGGGATACGTTTTTTGAAACAAAAGTGAAGGGAAAGCTATAAAATTTTACATTTTCTATAAAGACGAAAGTCTCAGATTCTAACACATTTATCGTATGAAAAAGTCAAAATTTTTCCTACATAGAAAATAAAAGACTTTAAGACATTTTTCGTAAAAAATTGCTTTTTCTCAGAATCTGAGACTTTTTTTTTTACGAAAAATGTCTCAGAGCATGAGGCTTTTTTCCTATAGAAAAGTTGTCGGATTCTAAGAACTTTTTTCCACACACAAAAAATTATTGACTAATCTATTGATTAACAAAATTTAAATGAGTTAATTAATGTTTTGATTATTTTTTTTTTTTTTTTTAATTGTCGAATTACAAATTTTTAAGAAAAAGATGCATTTTTTGTGATCAAATAATATTTAATTAATCACCTACAATTTGATTATTGGTATTACAATTTTCTTTATTGGAGGAATTTCAATAAAAAAAATGATTAAACCTGCGTTTTTGTTGATAGAAATTCGTTTCAAATTCTTTGTGTGCAGAAAAAGGCTCAGATTCTTAAAATTTTTACTATAGAAAAAATACTCTTAATCATTTTTGGAATATTTTTCACATAAAAAAAGGTCTCAGATTCTTAGATTTGCTTCGTATAGAAAAACTTTTAGATCCTGAGAATTTTTTTCAATAGAAAAGTCTCAGACTCTGAGACATTTTTCCTATAGAAAAATTCTCAGACTCTGAGGCTTTTTTCCTATAGAAAAAGTCTGAGATTCGGAAACCCTTTCCAATAGAAAGTCTAAGATTCTAAGACTTTTTCCTATAAAATAAGTTTGAAATTCAGAGGATCTGAGATCTTTTTCTATAGAAAATGTTTCAGATACTTAGGCCTTTTTCCTATCGAAAAAGTCTCAGACTCTGATTCTGAGACATATTGCCTATTGAAAGTCTTAGATTCTGAGGCATTTTTCCTATAGAAAATCACAGATTTTGAGACAGTTCCTTTAGAAAAAGTCTCAGATTATGAGACATTTTATCTATGGAAAAAGTCTCAGATTCTGAGACATTTTCCCTACAGAAAATGTCTGATATTATGAGACATTTTTGCTATAGAAAGAGTCTCATATTCTGATACATTTTTTATATAGAAAAAGTCTCAGATTCCGCGATATTTTTCTTATAAAAAAGTCTCAGCTTCTGAGACATTTTTTCTTTAGAAATAGTCTCTGATTCTGAGACAATTTAGAAAAAAATCTTAGATTCTGAGACATTTTAGAAAAAAGTCTCAGATTCAGAGAGATTTTTTCTACAGAAAAAGTTGCTGATTCTGATGAATTTTTCTATAGAAAGACTCAGATTCTGATACATTTTTCCTATAGAAAGAGTCTAATTTCTATAGGAAAAATGTATTTTTTCTCTATAAACAATTTTCGGAATTAAAAATTTTTTCCTTTGGAAAATTTTTTAAAAAAATTCTATCTTTCTTCTTTTTTCTTTTTTCTTTTTTTTTCCTTTTTCTTTCTTTTTCCTTTCTTTTTTCTTTTTTTCTTTCTTTTTTTTTTCTTTTTAAAATTTGGTCTGGGGGGGGAAATTTCCCCTTTTTCCCCCCCCTTGTACCCGCGCATGCCTGGGACTCATATGAGTCGTATATCAAACTACTTGGCCATCTCATTTAAAGACGTGCGGCAGTTAAGGGAAGACCTTGTTTTCAGAAACATGGACTCCAGAGACTTGACCGCGGTCAGAATAGATGTTGACTGCGGTTGTAGACAAGACATTGCAACTCAACCAGTCAGCCATTTCCTTTATTGACAGCATCTCTGCCTGGTAAACACTGCAATGATCTGTCAATCTTCGAGCTAGGCTCAATCCAAGCTCCTCCGAATAGACTCCAAAGCCCACTTGCTCGTGCCGCCTCGATCCATCTGTGGAAAATTTTACGGTGGATCCACTTCCCAGAATGCCCCCATCCAAGACTCCCTGGATGGTATCATAGTGGTAGAGTAACGCTCAAAAAGGCTCATAGAGGGTATTATAAGGATATTGTTGTGGTATTTTTATCTTCTTCAAGATCGCGCTATGGCCACAATCACCGCTCCTCCATTGCAGCGTGCTACTAAGTCGAATTGCCGACGTAGCCGCATACTGCCTACCCAATATGTCCAATGAAGGAGGACTTCTAATGCAGCAGTAGGTGTAGTACGAAGAGCACCAGTGATGCACATTGACGCCATTCGCTGTACCTTCGAGATAAATACACAGTTCGCTTTTCTTTCTAAAGCAGGCCACCAGACAATTGGACGCACCACTGCTGTACAGATCCAATCAACGACTTGAGGGCTAAAACCCCATCGTTTCCAATGACCCCTTTACAGGAATATAGAGCAATCGTGGCTTTTCCCACCCGTTCCTCAATATTAAGCCTGAAATTCAACTTCCTATCCAGAAATACTCCAAGATACTTGGGTCTATCTGAGAAGGTGATTTCAGTGCCGTCCAGAGAAATAGGATCAAAAGCAGGAATCTTATTTTTCCTTGTAAACAAAATAACCCAGTTAGAAAAATACAATCGCAAAAGCGTTGTGAAAGCGTTGCGGACGGTTGTACGAGCGTTCTGTATACCAACTTCAAAGCGCCTTCAGATGATCCGAATGATAACATCGATCTACGCTAGGTTTAAAGCGTTTTAAAAGCGATGTAAAAAAGTGCTTTGAGAAGTTTTTTTTTAAGTCATCAAAGCGCTTTAAAAACCCAAAGTAAAGAATTTCTGTTTTAGTTCGGTTATAATAATTTGTTTGATACAAAGTGAAATCCGAAAAAAAATTTGTACTCCAAGAAACTTAGAAAATTTTTCAAAAAAATTTTCGAAACTTGGAAAATTAAAAAAAAATCTAAAAACATTTTTTATGATATTTTTACTTAAAAAACAAAAAAAAAAATTGACAAAAAATTGTTATTCAAATATAGTTTCGGAACTTAGAAATTTTTTTCAAAAAAAAAAAAAATCTAAAGAACTCTTAAAACGCATTTCGAATACGCTCGCAAAGCGATCCAAAAAAAGATTTTTAGATTGCTTTTTTTTGTTATAGGGTTTTTAAGAACACTTTTCAAAAACGCTCGCAAAGCGTTTAAAAAAAGCGTTTTGAGAATGCTTTTTTTTGTTAGTGCTTTCAGAACGCTTTTTTTAGAACCGTCGCACATTGGGTTGAATGAGAGGCAAAGTGGCGCTTTATTCAGGCAAGCAGTAATTTTAACATATAATATTTTTTGATTGATGAATGATGAATAATACATTAGAAATCACCCTTTCAAAAAGAAAACATGTGTTTTTTATTTTTTTTCAACCTGTCAGATTTTTTTCAGTGTTTCTTGAAAATTGAACTTGATTCACAATTTAAGCAGTAACTTTTAAACCAAAAGCGATAATTTAATGAATACAGTTGCAAATTAAAGTATTTTTAATGCGATAATAAAAATTTAAAACAATAAAAAATAAATATGTGTTAATACTTGCATAAAATTTGTTTAAAGTCGGATTTTTGTGTTTCACCAAATTTTAATTTTTTTTAAATTTTCCATAAAAAAGTCAGGAAAGTTGTAATTTGGAACTATTTATTTTTTTATATTGGCATCTAATCATTAATAAGTAAAATACAACCATTTTTGAAAAAAATTAACATATTAGCCGCGTGGTTATGATTTATTTCGGGAAAAAAACTAAATTCACAATTTTTACTGTATCTGTGAAATTAAAAAACACAATATTTTGAAACAAATAGCAAATTAAAGTTTATGTAAAGTGCTATTATAAACGTTTAACAAAAATTATATGCTCTCATATAAATACTAAATTTATTAAGAAACCAAATTTTTTCATAAAAATTCTTGAATGTTTAAATTTACCTTTTTTAACTTAAGCCTTGGAAATGGAAAAAAAAATATATCAGCTGCGTTATTCATAATAAATAAAGTTAACATCATGCATGTTTTTTGTCAGATATTATATTACACCACCCAGAGACATCTGCTTACCCCCCCCCCTTCCCACTCCCCACAAAAACCGCCCCTGTTATTTTTATTTTTTTGCTCGTTGGAGGGTGTCAAAGATTTGGCACAGCCGAATTTTAAACTCTTACTTGTTTATATATAGATTACAAAGACCCACAAAAAAAGGTCTAGACCCAATAAAACTTATGTATTTTTACCTTCTAAATTCAATTCCGTGATCAGAATTAAATTCTACCGTTGGGTTTTTCTTCAATTTACAAGGAAAGTCCGCAAAAGTGAACCGACCTGATTTCCTTGTAAATTTGACCAACAATAAGTTAACATTTTTTAAAATTTTATTTCGGTATGTAATGTTCAAGTCTGATTTATTACGAAGAAAATAAGAGGTTTTTTCATAAAATCCATCAAAAATTGCAGAAGTTACTTGCATTTGAACAAAAATGCATTAATTCACAACATAAATACAACTGTTTTTGTATAAAACTGAAATAACGCGTTTTTGTTCAAATGCTTGTAACTTCTGCAATTTTTTTACGGATTTTATTTAAAATACCCTTATTTTCTACGTAATAAATCAGACTTGAACCTAAAATACAGAAATAAAATTAAAAAATTTTGTAACTTTGTCAAATTCACAAGGAAATTAGGTGGGTTCACTTTGCGGACTTTCCTTGTAAATCACAGGAAACCCCAACTATAGAATTCAATTCTGATGACAGAATCGATTTCAGAATGTCAAAATACTTAAGGATAAGTGGGTCTAGTTTCTGGATCAGACAATTTTTTGTTTTTTTGTGATGAAGTGTTATTGAAGCCACCATATTTTTTTCATAAAATCTTAAATAAAAAAATAACGGCATTAAACGCGGACGTTTTTTTTCTTTTAAATTAAAGCATATACTATAAGCTTTATTATCACAATGTATAAGCAATAACAACCTCTTACATTTTTTTTTTATATTCCATCAAGTATTAAAAATACTCCAATTTTGGAACATTTTACAAAAAAATTTCAAAAATATTTTTACAACAATTTTCAAAAAACCAAAAACAGAAATGTATTTGAAAATGCCTGAACTTGATGGTTTCATAATAAAAAAATTACCTTTGAATGAAAAAATACCAAAAAAAAATTCTAGAAATAAGTTGATTTTCAATTTTAGCACCATATTCAAAAACACAAAAATTTATTTGATTTTGACGGCGGATTGCAAGAAAAGTAAACAACTCAGGATAATGGTTGTGACAGATTTGTTAGTGTAATTTTATATACTTTAACCCTAAATTAATAATTTTTGTAAAAAAAAAATTTTCAGTTTTGAATAAAGCGCCACTTTTGATCCATTTCAACCCAACGTGCGTCGTCAATTTCTGCCTGGGAAGCTCTGTTTTACTTGGATTAACTCCCAGACCACAGCCTCTTGCCCATTTAGACAGATCTTTCAGAGAACCCTGAAGAATGTCCCTCAATATTGGCAGATGCTTCCCCTTTACCGCTATCGTGACATCGTCAGCATATGCGACAACATGACAAACAAGTGCTTCTAGAGATAGCAGCATTGTGGTGTGCCCCTATTGAAAATCGAGATATGACAGACGCTCCCAATTCAGACTATTATGATACTAAAGAGTTTTAAATTTGTACAGTTCGCAAAGTCGAAGACATGGTAATTTTTTTTAGTTCCTAAAATATAATTTGAAGATGATTATCTGCCTAATCGGGTCTTTAAAACCATGCCCACAATTTTTTCTAAGCCAAGAAATTCATTACATTTTTTGCAGGGCTATATATTTGAAGTGAGACGAAATATATCACTGGTGTTTAGAGTATTCAAAACCGAAACCGAAAACCGGTTAACCGGTTTTTTCATTTTTAGAAACTCGACCGGTTTCGAATAGTTTTGAATTTCGAATATTCGAGAAACAGGTTTTTTTGTGTCGGTTAACCGGTTTTTAGAAAAAGTAATAATATAATGATTTAAAATATGTATTGACTACACAGTTTTTTAGAAACACTAACATAGCTTAGCGGTACTGCGAGTGCCATAATCAGTTTGTTTATACATTGGTATGTCAATATCAATATATCAACGAGTTCCGGATGTACGTCTCTTCCTTTAATTTTGATATCAATATCAATTTTCTATGGTAAATCAAGTTCTATGGCAAACAATTTTTTTTTTAGGCTAAATCAGCCCAAATGAATATGTTAGGACAGATTATTAACTGTGCTCTTTAAACAATTCAATAAAAACAATTTTTTAAATAAAATCTCTACGGATTTTATCTCTCAATTGCAAAGAATTTAAATTTAGTTGTTACTTCCAAAAAACCAAATATTACCGTTGAAATATTGAAGCAATATTACCTAAAAGTCGCATATTATACAAAAACTACATTTTTTTATTATAAAATGTACCATGAAAATATGATATCGTTTTCGCTTTCGAAAATCCTGTCATAATGATAGTAAAACAGCCTTATTTCAGATTTTATTGAAAAACTATCGTTATTTCTGGCGTTTCGTTTCGGTAGGAAATTATGAAATCATTTTCGATGTCGAAGTTTCCAGCGAAATTGGCCGACAGTAAAATCACCAAAACTTTGAAAAAAAAAACCATCCGCCATATTGAGTCCGCCATTTTGAATTTTTGAAATCTGAATAAAAATTCGAAATCAGCGTCCCAAATAGCCCCCAGATAACAAGTTTCAAGGAAATCGAAACAATAAAAAAAAAAAATAAACGCCATATTGGGTCCGCCATTTTGAATTTTGGAAATCTTTATTCAGAATCGTGTTTAGTGACCCATAATACACCCGGGAACCGAGTTTTATTTGAATGCGAAAACCTCGAAAAAATCATCCGCCATTTTGAATTTTTGAAATCTGAATGAAAATTCGAAATTAGCGTCCCAATATACCCCCTGATAACAAATTTCAGAAAAATCCGATAACTCCTTCATTAGTTTCCAGCATATCCCGATCGGGGTATCCCGATTCGCGCCGCCATATTGGCTCACTTACCATTGGGTTCAACTTCCGCCACTCAGCTTTCAAAAGTAGAGATCATTGGCTAAATTTTAAGCCATAATACAACTCTCTACGACCAATAGAATTTTGGGGGCGGGGGGGTCTCCCGTTGACGTGAAACAGCCCGTATATTTACCAACTTATTAGTTGTTAACATAGTTATGCAATGATAGAAATTTTTCTGGAAAAATGATTCAATGAAATCGATTTCATTGAGCATTTTAAATGAAAAAATTAATGTCTCAATGATTCGGACTAGTGCCCCCCATTTCCCGGTTCTCGGTATTCCCGGGAATACCGGTATTCCCGGTTCTGGTACCGGTTTCCCGGTTCTAGATATATTCCCGGGAATACCGGTATTCCCGGTTCTGACCATGGTACCGGTTCTCAAAAAACAAAAAAAATACCATACCATAAAATATTAAGATTACACCATTTAATCAGTATTTGAGAAATATTTAGTTGTGTTTGTAAAATTATTTAAAAATCAAGTAATTTTTTTTCTTTAAATTCATAAAAAAATAGGAAATGGTGTTTTTCACATGTTTTGTATTATTTTTTGGTAAAAGCGAAGAATAAATTTTAATTACCCGGCTAAAAATAAATGTGTATGTTCATATATGCTTATATAAAGATCTTTATATGATCATATATGACTTACATGGAAACATATATGTGATCATATATGCAAGAAACGATTACATATATGTGGTCGTATTTAAAATATGTGCCATATATGATATCATATATGGAACCATATATGCTATCATAAAATGTTAAATTTGAACCAGAATTACAAAATAAAAGTTTTTTAGGTTAAAATTATATTATTACTTTACCATCGATTGACATACCTTAATATATATCAATAATTTTACAAATAATGCAAAATATTCTGCATAAAAAATTTTTAGAAAAGGTAAGTTTTCATTAATCTGTATTTAGAATTTTAAAATCTTATGTATTATTTTTTTCAGTTCATCGTCATAACAAGTAAAAGCGTGGACTTTTTTTATCCAAAACAAGATCCTATTTAAATTAAGTAAATGTGTGTCGCAAATACAATATTATTGAGTACTTTGATATTGAATAAAATTAAACTACGCAGCTTCGTTAATCTCGTACAACTATGTGGAGAGGGCATATGCACCACCAATATGTTTTCACTACGATTGCAATACTGCAAACTATTTGAAATCCCTTAATGTTGCCATAGCAAATTGGAAATGAAAAGACCGTATAGGCAGTTTTGAGGCCGAGTTACGTTAAGCTTGCTCAACTTGGAGAAGAGGACATTTGCACCATCACAACTATTATTACTACACTATAAATTATTTTAAAGTCCCTTACTGTCGCAATAGAAAATTGGAAATGGAAAGAAGGTATAAGAAGTTTGGAGGCCGAGTTACTAGTTGAAGAAAATTTAACCATGCGGAGCTACGTTAAGCTCGCCCAACTTGGAGGAGAGCGCATATAACCACCCTAACGCTATCACTACGGTTCCAACACTACAAACTATTTTGAAAATGCTTACTTTCGCCATAGCAAATCGAAATGAAAAGAAGGTTTGATCAGTTTTAATGTTGAGTAACGATTTGGGAAGGACAACGTTTTTACTTGCAATTACAAGAAATCTGTCAATAAGCGAAATTGACAACCTGGCACATTGTCGCCATGATGTAAATTTACATGAAAAAAATGTTGGAAAAGGTAAGCTTTCATTAATATGTATTTGAATTTTAAAATCATGTTTTAATTTTTTCCAGTTCATCGTCATAACAAGTTTAAGCGTGGACATTTTATTCCAAAACAAGATCATATTCAAAATGAGTAAATGTAAATATGTCGCAAATACAATATTATTTAGTAATTTGATGTTGTAGAAAATTAAACTACGCAGCTTCGTTAATCTCGTGCAACTTGGTGGAGAGGTCATATGCACCACCATAATGTTGTCACTACAATTGCAATACTGCAAACTATTTTAAAAACCATTAATGTCGCCATAGCAAATTGGAAATGGAAAGATCGTATAAGCAGTTTTAAGGCCGAGTTAAGTTAAGCTCACTCAACTTGGAGAAGAGGACATATGCATATGCACCAGAAATGTTATCAATACGATTCCAACACTATAAATTATTTTGAAATCCCATACTGTCGCAATAGCAAATTGGAAATGGAAAGAACGTATAAGTTTGGAGGCCGAGTTACTATTTAAAGAAAATTCAACCATGAGGAGCTACGTTAAGCTCGCTCAAGATGGAGGAGAGGGCATATGCACCACCATAACGTTATCACTACGGTTCCAACACTACAAAATATTTTAAAATCGCTTACTGTCGCCATAGAAAATTGAAATGAAAAAAACGTATCATCAGTTTTAAGGTTGAGTAACGATTTCGAAAAGACAAACGTTTTTACTTACAATCACACGAAAGCTGTCAATTAGCGAAAGTGACAACCTGGCACATTGTCGCCATGATGTAAGTAAAAATAGTTTCTTATCCCTATCCTTCAAACATCGTTACACACATAACCCAAAAAGATAAAATACGTACTACTAAATATATTGCTTTTTATCGAAGTCTTAAGTAATTATGTGCCTACTAAAAATTTTGAGTAAAAAACATGCATTTAGTAGTAGCAAATTCTTTTTTTCTGGAATAAAAAAAGGAATATGGAGTAATTTTAATATTTTATCAGATGGAGTTCTGAAAGACAATATACCTTTCCGTTAAAAGCATTCATGGTCTAAAGCAACCCATGGTCCTTACAAAATACACTCCATTAACATGTATGTATGTGTCTAGCAGTATCAAGCCAATCTTTAAAGGATATTCGTGTTATCATTTGCCCATTAGAACCAAATGCTGTTGTTTGTAATAATTCAATACAATAAAAATTCTAGAAATATCTTGTATGCATACTAATATTATTTTCTATCAATTTTTTTAGATTTTGACTTTTTTAACAAAAACGCTAAGTCCGAAGATAATCGAAATTAACACTAAAACAAGAAAACACAAAGGAAATCATCGATCCTGTAACAAGCCCTTTGTTCGCATCTTTCGTAATTGATATCAATTGAAAAACTTGATATATTAGATCTTTTATGTTCAATTTATTTTTTTTAATATCAAAATGTATTCTCGTATCTATAAGTTTAATTATATATTTTTATATGGTCACCAAAAATGCAAACGATAGTAGCTAAAAAATCAAAATCATCAAACTAAAGGTGTTCATTCAAATATATCAAAAACACCAGTAATGAATAAAAAAAGATCGTTTGCAATTCTGGTGAATATATACATAATAACCTATTACATATAGTTTAAGATGAAAAAATAAATAAAAAATATAAAAAAGAATGTAAAACAAATTAAAAACATCATATATTATTCAATATATGATTCAATATATGATCCAATATATGATTCAATATATGATCTAATATATGATCACATATATTGCATCATATATGATCGTGTCTTATATAAGCGCCAATTTTGGAATATGTTCATATATGAGACCATATTTGATACTATATATGATACTGTATATGGTCTCATATATGATATCATATATGATGATATACAACATTTTTAGCCGGGTATACAAAATTTTACAAAATATACATACCGGTAGTCCCGGGAATACCGTCAGAACCGGAACCGGGAATACCGGTATTCCCGGGAATACCGGGAATAATTCAAGAACCGGGAAACCGGTTCCATTTCCCGGTAATACCGAGAACCGGGAATACCGGTATTCCCGGTACTACGGTACTGACCGTAGGCACTAATTCGGACCCAACTCTAGTTGGTAACACGTCAACTTGGTCTTGATAGACATTTATCTAATCTTTGTGTTAATTATTTGGTATGGTGATAAAAACTTTACAATAACAACTAAAAATTTTTCAGATTTATCAAAATTCGGATTTTATAATCGAATTTCAACTAAACATTTCTCTGTGTACACGATGCGATCCAAACCAAAAGAAAAAGACTCCTAAAGTTTGCCACAAATATTTCCTATGATCTTAGACATATGGGCCAGAACGCGTCAAAGGTCCACACCAAAAAACAAATGTTGTCCGATTTAAGTATACCCAGCAAAAAAAGTGCGGAGTACTTCTATTTGGAGTGCTTTAAAACTATAACAAATGTAATGAAATACAACAAAAATAACAAAAAACACAAGAAAAAAACACACAAACAGTTTTTTCTACTCCATAAAAAGTTGTTATTCAGCACTTAACTCATTACCTTCCGCGACACTCCCATACAAAAGTAAGTAGATATTCAGTAGATAAGAAGTACTCCGAGCTTTCAAACAACTTCCAACTACTTCCCTGGAGTAGTTCTTATCTACTGAATATCTACTTACATTTGTATGGAGGTGTCGCGATAGGTAATGAGTTAAGAGCTGAATTTCTATATATTCTGGAGTAGAAAAAACTGTTTGTGTGTTTTTGTCTTGTGTATTTTGTTATTTTTGTTGTATTTTATTACATTTGTTATAGTTTTAAAGCACTCCACTGAGAAGTGGTAATGACTTTTTTTGCAGGGTAATTTTGGAAAAATATTAGGATAATGATAGGTAGTCTAAATTACAAATATACATTTTTTTTTATGAAATATTGGCAGAGTTATAGGGGTGGGAAGATTTGAAGTTTTTTAAAAAGAACATATTTTGGTGGAAGGCCCCCTTGTAGGCTAGTTGGTAGCGAGCTAGCCTATAAGTCTGACTACCAATTATTATCCTAATAATTTGCCAAAATTATACTCAATTATCACAATGGACCTTATACCCTGTTCTCACTTACAGCTAAAAACCATTTTTAGCAACATTTTTCGTTTTATGCTTAAAAACCATTAGTGTCCGACCGAATACACATTTTTTGGCCAAAGCCGAATATTCGGCCAAATTTTCACTATTCGGCCAAACCGAAGCCGAATATTAAACAAAAAAAATATTTATGTAGTAAAAACAAGATAAAAAATAAAACTCGACTCGGCGGGATACTCAAATGCATGAGAATGTTGTCTAGGATGATTTTATTTTAAGCAAAAAATTTTTTTGGACATTTTTGTATATATTTTAGAGTCTAAATTTTTTTCGAACGAAAAATTTTTTTGAATGTAAAAAATGTTTTTAGTTGCAAAAACACTTAGTAAAATGTTTTTGTGATTCAAAGTTAATTTAGTGTGTTTTTCAACACATGAGCACAAATATTATATTCGGCCAAAATTGTGGCCGAAGCCGAATAGTGGCCGAATAGTGCTTTTTGGCCGAAGCCGAAGTCGAATATTCGGTCGGACAATAAAAACCATTTTTAAGACTCGTTTTACCATACATTTTTTTGTTGTAATATGTCAAAATAAAAATGTTTTTAGCTCGTTTTAAAATTAAAACGATTTAAAACGAGCGGAATTCCAGGGGTTGTAATATTGGCAACATTGTTTATTACTAAAATGTAAATAATACAAAAAAAATCGAGCTATTTTTATCTTTAAACAATTCTTGAACATTTTAAACAGTTATATGTATAATTAATGAATATAATATTAATATTTTAATTTCGTTTGTTGTTGAAATGTGTACATGTTTATCAGCTGATAATGCAAATGTCAAAATAAAAACATAAAAACCAAAATAAAACGAGTGAAATTACGCGTGAACACTTTTTTTAATTAAAACAAATGTCGCTTAAAACAGTTTTTAGCTGCTCGTGAGAACAGGGTATTAGAGTCTACGTGTGTTGACGTGAAACGTCAGCAGCCACTTACAACATATACTAAAATCGGACAAGATTTGTTTTTTGGTGTGGACCGTGGACGCGTTTTGCCCCATATGTAAAATTTTTACGAAACCGAATTTAACACTCTCACTTGTTTTATTGTCTTACCTTTACTTTTTTTGGAAATATGGTTGAGCCCAACGTCAATTGTCCTTTTAACACTCGTGTATATGCTTCTTTTTGAAAATCAGTCGGTTCACCAAAATGTATTGTACGGGTAACATCGGTTGTGCCATCCCTGCAACAACAAATAAAATGGATTTTGCATTTAATGACTTTATTTTGATTAAAGCATAGTACCACAGACAAGGTAGTTTTACAAGGTAATTTTACCGTTGAATAGGTATTAAAAGCCCTTTCTTCTCATATAAAAACATAATATAGTTTCTTAAGAAATGGCTAAAAATAAAATTTAAAAAACGATTTTTTCGCAAGTTTTTACCTGTTTTTTTTTTATTTGAACCCCTAAATCCCCTATATGTAGGGTGACCATTTTTTCCTGAACTCAAATCAGTACGCTCAAGTTTTAATGTTTAACTTGGGGTCAGTTTGAATTTTAGTGAAAACAACTGTTCAAAAAACAACTGCCATAAATTGTTGTCATTATTTGCAGAAAATTTAGTTGAATTCAAACAACTTTATTTCAATTTTTGATCGTTTCAGTGCAAATTATATAACAAAAACCCACATGTTTTGAGAATAACAAAATTTCTCAGATTCACACGACCTTTAAGTTTTGATAACTCTTTCTTTTAGAAAACTTCCCAGATAATAAGCACATGTTGCTATTAAACAGAAAAATGTCAAATTCTAATGACATTACTTCATTAAACATCCTAGAATCATTTGGATTCATGCAATTGCATTTCTAAAAATATAGAAAATCCATCATTCAGAAACATTTTGTTACAGAAAAGATCAAAATAACTTCATGCTCAGATACATAAATTTTTGCGTTAAGGAACCTTTAGATTAAGCTCCTTAGAATAATTTCATTGCCAAACTTAAGTTCATATTTGAAAAAAATATTTTTTATGTTGAAATGTTCAGAAATCAGTACAATCAGTACATATTTCAAAAAATCTGTACAAATAAGTACAACGTTTTTTGATCAGTACACGTGATGAAAAATCAGTACATGTACTGATCAAATCAGTACGAATTGTCAGCCTACCTATATGGCCGCTAAGCCGAGATACAACAGTAGAGTCACAGACTAATACAGACTCGACATAAGTGACAGGTGTCAAAAAAGTAGTCTTAAACCATATGGTTAATTTTTTTCAAATTATTCTACGAATTAGGTTAGAAAGAGAAAACTGATATAAGACGCCATAAGAAAAATACCCAAGCAGAAATTGACAACCGTTCTAAAAAAAAAAGCGTTCTGAAAGCACTGTAACAAAAAAAATCGTTCTCAAAACGCTATTTTCAAACGCTTTGCGAGCGTTTTTAAAAAGTGTTCTGAAAGCACTATAACAAACAAAAAAGCAATCTCAAAGCGTTTTTTTTTTTGTAACGCTTTGCCAGCGAATTCGAAAAGCGTTTTAAGAGTTCTTTAGATTTTTTTTTTTTTTTTAATTTCTAAGTTCCAAAACTATTTTTGAATAACATTTTTTTTTTGTTTTTGAAGTAAAAAAAAATTATCAAATATGTTTTTAGATTTTTTTTTTTTTTTAATTTTCTAAGTTTCGAAAATTTTTTTGAAAAATTTTCGAAGTTTTTTGGAGTAAAAAATTTTTTTTTTTTTCGAATTTCACTTTGTATCAAACAAATTATTATACCCGTACTAAAACAGAAATTCTTTACTTTGGGGTTTTAAAGCGCTTTGATGACTTTAAAAAAACGTTCTCAAAGCACTTTTTTACATCGCTTTTAAAACGCTTTAAACCTAGCGTAGATCGATGTTATCATTCGGATCATCTGAAGGCGCTTTGAAGTTGGTATACAGAACGCTCGTACAACCGTCCACAACGCTTTCACAACGCTTTTGTATTTTTTGTATTTTTCTGACTGGGTAGTTGCCAGATCGGTTTTTGTTGTTTTACTTACTCCTAAGTCGTAGAAAGTGTTGCCATGTTAGCGTAAAATGGACTAAAAACCGCTCCTTTTTCTCCTAAAATCGCTTAGTTTTTCCCCATTTTTTCTTATAAAACTCTACTGGCGAGTCTGTATATAGTAGGGATGCCAAACGGGAAATCCCGAATCCCGAAATCCCGGGATTTTTCGGGATTGACAAATCCCGAATCCCGGGATTTATTTTTTTCAATCCCGGGATTTTTCGGGATTGACAAATCCCGAAAAATCCCGGGATTTCGGTATTTTTTTGTTAAATTTCGTAATCAAAATTGACTATTTCTTCAGTATTTGTTTTACAATTTAAACAAAATTGATATTGTTTGAAAGGTCTTTGAGATACCTTTCAAATGAGGCATGTTGGGCTTAAATTCTCTTGCTCTTTGGGTGGTAAATCACATTTTTAGGCCGGATTACTCAATACACAGTTTTTATGAAACAGTTAAATTTCGCCGTGAGTTATTCTATAACGGAGCTTTTAGTATTCCAGCTGTAAAGTTTCTATTCAGCAGTTTTTGTTCTTATTTGAGCGTTATAAGTTAGGAAATGGAATATATCTCTCCGATCCAATTATTGTTAGAAACAGCAGCGAAAAAAATTGAACAGGGGTGTGTTTTGCGACGGCGTCGGGGTCAGACACTGGGGACAACTTAACTAACCTAACCTACCCTTGCCCTTGGGTCCCGGGCCATGAGGGGCACTTGGGCAACGAACGGGCAGACTGTTTGGCCAATCGTGGTGCAAGTCGCCCTTTTATCGGTCCGGAACCCTTCTGTGGTTTGTCCATTGGGCATATTAGGGAAAGTTTACGATCATGGAGAGAATCTGAATTTGCCAATCACTGGAACCACTGTTCTGGACAGCGTCAGGCAAAAAGATTTATCTCTCCATCCCCTGGGGTATCTAAACGACTACTAAATCTCGACAAAAAGGATCTAAGGATTCTAACTGGTTACCTCACTGGACATTGTAATCTTCGCTATCAACTTAGGAAAAAAAATTGATCGGACACTGAAATATGTAGATTCTGTGAAATTGACGCCGAAACGGCGGAGCACATCCTTTGCGAGTGCCCAAGACAACATCAGACGAATTCGACATCTAGGGCGACATTTATTAACTCCAAATGACATATGGGAATCCATGCCAAATAGGATACTTGGCTTTATAAAAACCCTACACTTATGGGGCAATTGCTAGGCTGCACAAAAGATCATATTGGTCGCAGTGCATAGGTCCTTTTCTAATCTAATCTAATCTACCCTTGCCAAAAATGCTAACAACTTTATTAATAAAATTTTGTATTTATTTAAAGAAATATTTTATTAATTTTCAAAATGCCGTTAAGTGGCTGAAGAATATTGACATCAATATCTAATTCTTATCTATATTCTTTTTCATCAAAATATGCTAAACTTTGTTGTAGAATCTGTTAAACTCGTAATGCTTATATTTCTAAAATTAAAATCGTTTTGTATCAGTGCAATACGATAAATAAGTAATTAAATATTAAATTATATATCGTCGAACTATATTCAATAAATGCCAACTCGAAAAATCTTACTTTTCAGGAGAGCTAAAAAACTAGTTATTTTGCATATTATTGTAAAAATAAACAATGTACCTTCCATAAGATGGTTTAAATATTCTAAATAATTTTTACCTATGCCAAAAATTTCATATTTTGCACTGGTTTGCGTATTTTTTTGAGATGGCATTTATTACTACATCAAAAAACAAATATTTTTTTAGAGTTGGCATATTTTGTCGGAAACTAAAAAAAAAAATTTTCTGAAAAATTTTTATATTTTTTTTTTTTTTTTTTGATTTTGTTTTCCTTAGTGCGGTAATTGCAAAAACTAAAAAAAAATAAAAATCTTTGCATATTTTTAAAAGTTACTAGCTCCGAAAGCCTTTTAATCTCAGGGTGGTCAACTTTGGCACTGTGTAACTCACGCTTTATTGTAGAAGGCTCACTCTAAACTAGCTATTTTGAAAGCTTATATCATTGACTTTATTTGTCCCACTCATAATGTTTCAATCTGATAAATAGTTTGAAAGTTACATATATATAAGCAATTTTTTTTTTTGCAAACACTATTTACCGATATTTTCAAAATGGCAATATCTCAAAAACTAGGCATTAGATATCAAAATCTTTATCAGATTCGTGTTCAGAAAGACAAATGCAATAAGATATGTGGTCTATTTTTTTTTTTTTTTAAATTTTGAAAAATTTTTGGAAATTTACAATGGGAGTTGGCATTTATTTTCACCAAAAAAATATGTACTTTGAGTTAGCAGAATAAGAGACTTGTTCTTATTGTAAACCTACCTACCCCAACTGTATGAGGAATCACTATGGATCAACAACTGGTCTTGTGGACACTTATGTGTCGCCTCTTAAACCTAACCTAGCAGAATAACAAAAATAGATGTAAAACGACAAAAAATTATTTTTTTGCTCTGAAATTTTTACCACAGATGGGTATTGCATAGGGGAGCTATTTTCCATCGGAAACTCATTTCGGTCAAATTTGAGTTGGCATATTTTGAATATAGGTTCACGATATATATTTTTTTAAATATAACGTTAAGAAGTTTAATTTTAATAAATCCCGAAATCCCGAAAAATCCCGAAATCCCGAAAAATCCCGGGATCCCGAAAAATCCCGAAATCCCGAAAAATCCCGGGATCCCGGGATTACGATTTCAAAATCCCGAATCCCGGGATTTGTAAATGTCAATCCCGTTTGGCATCCCTAGTATATAGTCTGTGGTAGAGTTGTATAAAAAAAAAATGGGGAAGAACTAAGCGATTTTAGGAGAAAACAGAGCGGTTTTTAGCTAGTTTTAAGCTAACATGGCAACACTTTCTACGACTTAGGAGTGAGTTTTTGTATGGCGCGTTATATTAGCTTTCTCTTTCTAACCTAATTCGTAGAATAATTTAAAAAAATTAACCATATGGTTAAGGACTACTTTTTTGACACCTGCCACTTATGTCGAGTCTGTATTAGTCTGTGACAGTACTCTGTTCGATTTTACGGCAAACACCATGTGATTAACTTTAGGCTTTTTGGACTGTAGTGCCTCCAAGTTATAACTCATTATTTCCCATTTGAGTTGGGAAATCGTTATAATTGTCAATATGGGAAGATAAAAATCAAAGAAATAAAAGACAATTATAATGGGCTTAAATTAAGAGTTTATTATAATGTGAGGTGTTTACCGTATGAAGGTTACAAAAGAAGAGAGACTTAACTATATTTAAATGCTAGCAAGAGCCTTTGGTTTGTCACTATAACATCCAATAAGTTATTGTTCAGTGGCAAACTTTTAATTTAAAATTCATGGAAATAATTTACATGTTGTTAGTTTAGATAAAATTCATGATACAATTCAATATGTAAATACGTTAATAACTACTACTATTTAAATTAAACAAGTATAATTCATGATTTTTGGTAAGTGTATAAACCTAGTTTATACATACTCCCGCCTCGAAGAAGTTGGGAAGCTGCATTTGGTTTTTGGGTAATCAAAAATTTATAGAACGAGTGTCTCGTATTTCTCCAGACAAAAGTTTTTTGTTGTAATGAATCTGTAAGATAAAAAAATATTACAAATGAGTAGCTTTCCATTTCGGATAGAGAATGGAACGTTGTGCTAATGTTGTTGTTGTTTGTTTTTTTTTTATTAGTTTTTCTTTCCATTTATATCGCTTGAGTAGAGACTTTAACTTCCACCGAAGAGAGAAGTGATAGGGTAGCAGCATTGCCGGTCTTAAGTCAAATAACGGAAGAGCTGTAAATTTAGGTTGTGGGAAAACCTTGATGGGAAGTATTCTTTTAAAATGTGAACCAAGCGAGTTTTTATAGCCAGAGAAATCAGGAATATTTATTAATCTTACACTATGGCTATAGTGTAAGAGACTTCCCCTCCCAATGAGTTGAGATATCACAGCGAATGAATCGTAGCAAGAAACTGTGTTTTCTGCCGAGAGGGATACATTTTGAGCAATGGATTCATATTCGTTTTTGGCTGTGTTGAGAAAACTAGCTATCTGTTTGAGTGAATCCTTTTGAAATGTAGTCTCCTGTGCGATAGTTTTTTGTTCTTCGAAATTTTTCACATTACACGTGGGACGCTCTTTTTCACTTGAGAATGAGATACAAGCAGAGTTTTGAGAAGTGAGAGGTACCAATATTGGATATGAGAGGGATTCCAAGGTACTAAGCGTTAAATTTTCTTCTGGAATTTTGAGTAATTCCAAAATTTTTGTATTGCACTGGTTATATGAGTTAGCACATGCTTTGAAATATACGCTAGCATTGCTTTTGAGCACGGGATTTTGAACAAATTCAGATGAGAGCATAACGTTTTCAAAGGAGAGGTTTAACTTGCGCCATCTTCTGTTGAGTTCTTCTAATATAACATACAATATCGAGCTTGATTTATGTTTAGAGATTATGTGTCCAAATTTTTCACATAATGATGATAGGTTAGGTTGTAAGTGGCTGCTGACGTTTTACGTCAACACACGTAGACTCTGAGGTCCATTGTGATGATAAGAAGTCACAAGCAAAAAGAAATTTTGTCTCTATAACAGAGTTTGACTTAGTTTCTAAAAAGGTCATTTTGAGACTTATTCTTGTGATCTTATGAGTTTTTCTTACAGTGTGGTAAGAATAGGGTTAAGCAAATCGGTATAACAAAGTAAAAATTGTAATCTTTTAAAATTACAAAGATCTTTGTTGTAACTTGGGATAAAAGAACTAGATTAAGTGATCTAGTTTAAGCACTCATGGCTTTATCTTCTAATACACAAGAAGATTACGAACTAGATTATGGAAGTCCAGTTTTTAACACCATGTCAAACTCCGTATACAAAAAATAAAAAAATAGTAACGCCATATTTATTATACAAGACAATTCAAATTGTGGTGAAAAAGTAACATTTCAGTATTTTCCTGTGTTTACAAAAAACTGATGGTCAAAGGAATTGGAGGTCAAAAAAATTCGGATTTCTTCGACTGCATTTTAAAAATTTAGGTTATTGTTTGGGTCATTGGAAAAATTATTTGATAAATGAATATATACTATTTTTTAAATCGACCTAAAAGTATTTTTAAGAAATTTTCTAAAAAAACGTCTTTCAATAATTTCCATTTTGACCCTCGTAGCACGTTTAATATTAATATTTACTCAATCTGGACGCCATTAAGCTTAAATTAAAGCTCGATAAATTACCTACACAGCACTTTTAACAAAAATACTCGTTTGATAATAATTAGGTGTATTATTGTAAACTTTGTCTTACTGGTGCAAAATTAATTTGATGGACCTAATGAAAAAAAGTGCAAAAACATGATTTTTTCAAAATCACTTCCAATAAATGGCTCTTATATGATAAATAATAAACATCTGGAACTGGTGGAAACGTTCAGCGATCTGGGAATTTTATTGGACAAACGTTAAGACTTCCGTAACCATATTTCAAAAACAATTAATAAAGACAGGCGTGCTTGGATTCATCAAACGTTGGTCGAAGGAATTCTCAGACCCTTACACAACGAAGCAGCTCTTTACTACACTTGTCGGGCCAATCCTCGAATATGGCTCAGTTGTATGGAATCCATATTAAAATGTACATTCCAACTCCATCGAGTCGGTTCAAAAACAATTCCTTATATTTTGTCTTCGTGGACTGGGGTGGGATCCTAATGTCCAACTACCACCATATCGTAGTCGTCTTGCACTTATAAAGCTTCATACTCTTCAAAATCGAAGAAAAATGCTTTATGTATCTTTTTTATTCAATTTAATAAATGGCAATCTATATTCAGAATTTCTTTTGAGCAAAGTTAATATAAATACTCCTAATCGTTTATCTAGATATTATCAATTTCTTATTGTTAAATATTTTCGTACTAATTATGCCAACTCGGATCCTTTTCGTCGCATTTGTATTCAATTTAATCAACTTTATAATGTCATCGATTTTGATAAAAGTTTAGATAATATAAAAAGAGATGTAATCCTGTATCTTAATAATTAAAATTTTATTTGTTTTTTCTTGTATTTTTCTATAATTTTTATTAATTTGTCATACCTTTGTTTAATATATGTACATTTTATTCTTATTATTATTGTAATAATTATTGTTATCTAAATGGTCTGTAAGGATTTTAATTCCATAGACTTAATAAATAAATGGATTGCTAACTGATATCTAACATACGAAATAAGCTGCGAGTCACTGTATATTTTTTTTTTTTTTTTGGTATTTATTTCATTTTTTCTAAACTGAAGATGATAAATTTTGAAATTATTTTGGTACGTTGCATTGGTATCACTATGGATCAGGATCTGGTCTTGTGGACACTATGTCAACCTCTCAATCTAACCTAACCTACGTTGCAATGAGACAAAAAAAAATTATAAGGATATTCATCAGCAGGGAAACCAAAAATATGCTCTAAAAACACGTTTTATGCGCTTAAAAAATGCCCTTAATATGCTCTAAAAAGAATAAAAATATGCTCTTAAAAACAATTATGTTCCCTTTTTTGCGGTGTTTTTTACAATTTGTTAGAGAATAGTCCCTCCAAATACCGTTATATGCGGTAGTTAGGGGGTTAAATATTTTCTACAAAAATGTTTGCCTTAATATTTTCTACCAAGTTGCTGAATCTAAAGAAAACATAGTTTCATATACCGACATGAAGCAAGAACAGGCCAAAGGGGCATCAATCGTCATAAGTAATTTTTGAAAAAAAAATCAGATAAAAAATTTGAAAATAAATGTTGTCATAAAAAAATTGGAAAATAATGTTCTAAAAATTAAAAAAAATGTTCTAAAAATGTAAAAAAAATGCTCTAAAAAGTGAAAAAATGCTCTAAAAATTTAAAATATGCTCTAAAAATATGCTCTTATGCTAAAATATGCTCTTAAACCTAAAATATGCTCTTAAGGTTTAAATATGCAAAAATATGCTCTAACAAATCGATGCCAGATTTCTTAAAAACTTCTGCAACGGATATTTACCTTACCCATTTATCAATAAAATGTTGATCAGTATTAATCCCTGTTGATCAGTATTAACCCAGCAAAAAAAGACAACAAAATTCACCACAACTTATGAACCGGATGTACTTCTTCTTCAACTGAAACACTGATGAATTTAATATGGGCGTGACAAACAAAGTGTCGCAAAGGTTGACACTTAAGTAAAAGATGTATCACTAGTGTTTATTACCCAGCAAAAACTAGGTAATGTGTTGTGAAAAGTAATGACTGACAATTACATTACTTATAACAACTACTCATTACCCACTGCATTACTTTAGTCCAAAAAACAACTAGTGGCTTATATTGTAATATCGGGACCTTGGAACAAGAAGGTTCTATTTGCACCAACACTACTATTGAGAAAACTAAGGTTGGATATTGTTAATCGCTTTACTAAGTCAGTTTTGATTAAATTTAAAAACGGTTTTTGAATAATTTTAAATTAGTCCTTAAATTTTATTATGTATTTGAAAGTATTTGCGCTACTATATTAGTTTTTGCACAATTTGAGTCTCAAAAAGCAGATAGAACTCTGTTGCTCAACGATAAGGCACATGAATTTGGACAACATGGTTCTAACTGCCAAATAGAACCTTGTGTTTCTGTAAGAAATAGTTTTTTGCAGATAGAACCTTGTGTTATTTGGATTTTAATATAATAATACAACATTTGTTAATCAAAAATAAACCGACTTACAAGGTAAGCCTCCCTAGTGTCCACCTGGTATCTTCATAATATTTATTTTTATTTTGTAGAGCAGGAAAAATAATGTCACACGTTATTAGGGGGGGGGGGTACATAAGGGGAAGAGAACGGTCAGTGTTTAGTCCTGGTAATGAGTATTTCATTGTTATGCTTCCATCATCGGCATGAGTTTTAATAAAATACTCCATTGCTAGGGCCATAATGGAATTTTTGATTTTTAATACCACCAGAATCGCTCCATGTTAACAGTTTTGTGATATTCTTGTCTTCGAATACTTTTTCGACAGTTTTTTTGGAAGGCTGATACCATATCTTTCACACTTCTTCCGCCAGTGCTGCTGTTGGAGTAACTGAAGTTTTATCAAAAGCCTTTTATTTCATGTGTTTTTACTTTAAAAACCTTGCTTCAGGAATTCGTTTTGCGGATTTTAATTCCTAATCGCATCGTTTAGCTACCCCAGTTACATTATTTTTCTTCTCGAGTGTGTTAAAACTATTTTTTGGGAGTCGCAAAAGCTCCAAGCTAAGCCACTAGGGAGGAAACTCTTTACTTTCAATAAGTTTCTAGACAATACTGTGCTCATGTGACTTTAAACACATATTTCTCTTTACAGTTGGTTCTAAACTCAAAAAAACCTTGTCAAATTACTAGAAAAAGTCCCGTAATCCCATTTTACAAATATCTTACAGTTTTCCTTGTTTTTTAACAAAAATTTTTTTATCGATATATAAATTTTTTTGTAATTTTACAATTTTTTTCGTAAATGTACAAATTTCCAAGGTAATTTTACAAAAAAAAAAATAGTTAAGGCACGAGAATTCTTTGTAAGCATTATCGCATCAAAAAAGTTGTGAATTTCCAATTTTATTGGTAAAAAACTTGTAAAATTACAAAAAAGCTCGTAATTTTTACTACCTATTCTCGTAAAATAGGAGGTGGAAAAACTTAGTTAAGTTACGAGAAGTCCTTGTAATTTTTATCGCGTCAAAAATTTAATTTTACAAGCTTATTACCAATAAAATTGTAATTTTTACTAGAAACTCTCTTAAAATAGGAGGTACTCGTAGCAAACAAAGATTTTACGAGAATTTTTTGGTAACTTTACAAGATTTAAAAAAAAAAAACATGTTAAATTACTAGAAAAAGTCTCGCTATCCTGTGTTAATTTGTGTTTTGTGTGATCGAAATTTACATTTTTTTATAAATTTACATTTTTATTGGTAAAACGTTAATTGTCCGCAGACAAAATTTACGAAAAAATTTTAAATTTACAAGAAAAAATTATTGTTCACAAGGAATTCTAGTAATTTTATAATAAAAACATAAATCTCGTAATTTTTACAAGAAATTCTCGTAAAAAAGGATGTAGCACAAAATCTAGTAAGGTTACGAGAATTCCTTTTAAGTTTTATCGCGTCAAAAAAGCTGTAAATTTACAATTTTATTGGTAAAAAGCTTGAAAATTACAAAATATTTGGTAATTTTTAATTGGAATTCTAGTTAAATAGGAGGTAAAAAAAAAATTTCAAGCTTTTCTTATCATTTAACAAGTTTTTTTGTTAAGTGTATTTGTGCAATATGCAATTTTTAATCTGTGCAACATGGTTCTGTTTCCAATTAAAGTGTCCACATGGTTCTATCTGGAAAACAATATGAGCTTTTTTGGTAAACAAGGTTCTATCAGCCAGTTAGAACCTTGTTAACTGAATCTCAAACCAAAAACATGTACATAGATAGAACCTTGTTGAATTGAATATCTCAGAAGCTGTAAGAGATAGAGAAAAACTGGGAACGCCAATCGAAAGAGCGTAGTCGCTTTAGTGCGATGCGATATATAACTCATTTTTGAAAAAAAAATGTCAGTTAGAACCTTGTTGTCCCAAGGTCGCGATATGTTAGTACTTATTTGCAATAATATAAATAATAAATTATTGAGAATGTTAAAAATAAATACTTATTTGCAAGTTCACTTGTGAAATTAAGTTCAATCAGCAAAAAACACTACTTGTTTTACCTTTTTAGCTTTAAGTTTCGCGAAAACGAATAATCCAATGATAAATAGCTATTTCAAACTCTGTTTGCAACTATTTAATTTATTCCTTATAAGTAACTACTTATTTAACTCGTTATAGGTAAGTAGTTATTTATCTCCCTACTCGTAAGCTTGTAGGCACTAATTATTTTTGTCTCACGGCCTTTATAGAATAAGTAGTGTTTCATGCAATGAGTAAGAACATACCAATAATTATTACTAATTACCAGGGAAACCAAAAATATGCTCTAAAAAAAACGTTTTATGCGCTTAAAAAATGCCCTTAAAAACGGAAAATATGCTCTAAAAACAATAAAAATATGCTCTTAAAAAAATATTATGTCCCCTTTTTGTTGTGTTTTTTACAATTTGTTAGGGAATAGACCCTCTAAATACCGTTATGTGCGATAGTAAGAGGGTTAAATATGTTCTACAAAAATATTTTCCTTAATGTTTTCTGCCAAGTTGCTGAATCTAAAGAAAACATAGTTTCATATACCGATATGAAGCAAGAACAGACCAAATGGGAATCAATCGTCACAATTCCGTAATTGTTGAAAAAAAACATTCTTGTTGGATAAAAAATTTAAAAATACATGTTGTCATAAAAAAAATTAGAAAAGAATGCTCAAAATATTAAAAAAAAAATGCTCTAAATATGTAAAAATATGCTCTAAAAAGTGGAAAAATGCTCTAAAAATTGAAAATATGCTCTTATGCTAAAATATGCTCTTAAACCTAAAATATGCAAAAATATGCTCTTAAGGCTAAAATATGCAAAAATATGCTCTAACAAATCGATGCCAGATTTCTTAAAAACTTCTGAAACGAATAAATACCTTACCCATTTATCTATAAATTGCACAGGAAAAAACATGATACTGCATATTTTTGGTTTCCCTGCTAATTACTATACTCATTACTAGTAATGCAAAGATTTGCTGGGTATGTACATTAGGGTTATGACTCATTTTCGACAAAATTTTTACCTATCACCACGTGATAGGCAATACAAAATTAATATTTAAAATCGTATTTGCTTGTCATTTTGGCAAAAACACCTTCCGCACCAAACGCAATTTCTAAAAAGTCACAGATATTTTTTGTTTTAGGTCCTTTTCTTCAAAAATACGGTAATTTTAACACTTCTAATGAATGAATTATATAAAAAAAGATTTTGTGAACACTTACGAATAAAAATAAAGCCGCCCGAACTTTTTCTTTTGGAGCTACATGTTGCCAAAGCTGATGTTATAAACAGTTAACGTTATGCAGATAAGGGTTAAACCGCCAAATTTTAATCTTTAAGAATCAAAAAAGTCCCTCCAAAAAGCATTCGTAATTTTAAGCGTAAATAGCTTTTCCTACGCATCGTTTGAGTCTCATATTTTCTTAGTTTTAATTAAACTAAGAAAATATAGACCAAATTTCATCTCGTTTGGTGCGGGAACTTTTTTGACGGAAGCGAAAAAGTAAAAATGCAATTCTTAATATTTTTTTATGGCCTTTTTGGCTAGGGCAGGTAAATTTTGATATTTGCAAAAAAATCCAAAAAGTCATAACCCTAATGTACATACATATTAACATTTGTATCACAACATCTGAAGTAGTGATCCGGATGTTAATAAAATTTTACCTTTTGGAAGCGCTTTTTCATCACTTCTTTAGAAGTACATAATAATTGGCACTTTGGGTGTGATTTTGTCATTTTTATTTGGTGATTTATAAGTGATTTTTTCATCACTTCCTGATACGAACATATTTAATGAATCTTTTGAATTGATTGTAAGAGTATTTTTTTGTAATATTTATATTAATTTATAAGTTATACTTAAGTGTCAATCTTAAGTACATTATCAACACTAAATTGTATGAACTGATGAGTGACGAAACACTTCCAGCGTTAAGTAGATTTAGGTTTTGAAAAAATGGTGACAACATCGGGTAATGTCGTTTCATTCCTCTTTATTTAGAACTTTAAAAATCGTAAAGAAGAAATACGGCTGTTTAGATTTGTGATTAAAGCAAGCTGGTGATTTTTTTTTATTTTTGTTTTTATACCCTCCAACTACAGTATGGGGGTATACTCACTTTGTCATTCCGTGTGTAACGCATTAAAATATCGGTCTAGGACCCCATAAAGTATATATATTTATCATCAGTGATCGATTCTAAGACATTCTAGCGATGTCCGTCCGTCCGTCTGTCCGTCCGTCTGACCGTCTGTAGTTAACACGATGCAGTCCAAAATAAAAGAGCTAGACTCCCGACCTTTGGCACGAATATGTCTTATGTTAATAGGCACGTTAAGTTCGTAAATGAGCAAAATCGGACCAGGTGGAAAAAAGTTCCCCCTTGAAGAACTAAACCAACCTCTGAAAAATACCATATTTTTTCATGATTATTTGTGTTTTTGTTTAACAAATCCAACATTTTTATGCTACAAGAAGTTCAAAGTCCTGAAATTGGACCCACAAAATTAGAAAATATCGTTTTTCGGTCCGCCCCCTTTTATGGGAGTGGAATAAACAATTTTTTTTTAAATAATGATAAATTTGTATTTCTTTAGTGCAAAAAGTATAAGAATTATTTTTTTTTAACACTTATTTGAGAGGAAATGTGCCCCCCCCAATTACCACTACCGATCCCCCCTCCCCCCCCCCCCCCAAAAAAAAAGAAGACGCCCCTGGATTTTTTTTTTGTTTATTTGTATGTTGGAGGGTATAAAAGATTCGGCACAGCCGAATATAACACTCTTACTTGTTTTTTTTCGAACGGTCCCACCTCGCACTTACCCACCCCAACCGACCGAGAGGGTTCGTTCCCATGACAAAGGAATACGCACACACCATGGTCCGAGCCATAGCGGATAAGGCTGGATAAGTAAGATTACTAATAAACCAACTCTTATACCCACTTTACACTACTATACTTTTCAATTATACAAGCGTAATTTCACCATGTTACGGAAACATTTTATAAAAAATATTTTATCAAACAAAAATGGATACAAACATCTTCTAGAAGTTGGTAAATTTCGATGTGTATAATGGAAAAGTGTGATAGTGTAAAATAGGTATTAGTAATCAGTCGGATTATTATATAGACACTAAATACATTTATATACAATTACTACAACTACACAATTTCTACAAATAATTACCCAAGTAGAAATTCATGACGGTTATAAAAATAAAGCGTCTTTAAAGCACTCTTAAGTAAAAATTCATGACGGTAATAAGAAAAAGCGTTTTCAAAACACCACCAAGTAGAAATTCATGATAATTATAAAATAAAATCAAGACTTATCACAAATAACTCAATTTTAAAGCATAACTTCATAACGCTTTTCGAACGATTCGCAAAAGCGTTTTAAGAATACTTTTTAACCAAACCTATGATTTTTTTAAAAATAATTTTTATTTTACACAACGTGTAAAATAAGGTTTTATATGGCATTCACACTAGCGACCTTAAACAAGTTGTTTAACAAAACACCAGTAGCAGAATAAAAACGTAATGGACACAGAACAAAGACATTTTTAAACATCTCACTCTTGAACACTTTAAAACAGCAAGTGTGAACGCCGTATAAAACGGCTAAAACTACTTTGCAATTTATGATTTTTCATAAAAAAATCATGCATTTTCTTATTTTAAATAAGCTTAAGTATTACAATCATTACATAAACGAGCTATAGCAATTGTTTAGTTTTAAAATTTAGAAATATTACCCTTAACTTCTGCTATATTAAGATTTCTTTCAATTACAATTTTCACTAAAATTTTTATTTCACTGCCATTCAAATAATAAGAACTGTCATAATTGCTATCATAATTTTCCCATTACAAAGTATTTTTAACATTATACAGTCCTATACACGCAAAAAAATCCGGTGTGTAAAATTATGCAACCATGCTTGGTAAATTGTTTTTTCTATAGAGTTTTAACATTTTTCGCAAGCCTTGTTGTGTTTTTCTCTGTCAAAGCTAAAATTTCATATTTATGTTGTTAACAAATATTACCAAGCTTGCTTGGCACATTGCAAGTACTTTTAAACATTATGCTACACGACTTGTTTATTATTACCCGCTACTAAATTGATTTATTTTTGTTAAAACTTGGTAAATTTTTGCATGGGCGTGTACAGGAGACCTAATACACGAACGAAAAAATGTTCATTTCATTTGAACTAGTTCAAATGAACTAGTTCATTTAATAACTCTATTTTCAGGCGTCAATCCAAATGAACGTGTGAAAAAAAAAACTATACATAAATAAACAAATACATTCCAACAAGGTTAGAATAAAATTTTGTTTGTTCTTGTTTAATATTTTGTAAAATTAATTAACTTTTAATTGTTTTTTTTTTCTAGGTATACGACTTTTTTTGATCAACGCCCGGAGGAAGATGCAGTATTGTTAATATCTACATATTAGATATGCAAGTTTTGTGTATTTTATGTTTAATATAATTGTATTTTTATTGTGTTGTAAGTATATATTTTATTGTATGTTTTGTATTGTTTTTATTGTATTTAATTTTAGTAATATTAAATAAATAATGAATAATAATAAAAATAATAAAAAAAAAATATTACTAAATTCTTTTATTTTTTATACAAAACAAAATTGGGTATTTTTATTAAGCATTTAAGTTTTTTTTTATACGACATGAATGGCAATATTTGCCAAGCACTTTTGTGCAAATGTAGTTAAAATTTTGTTTACTGGGATGTTCCCAAGCGTTTGGCAAAATATCAAAATATATTGTTTAATGGGATTCCTCCATATCTGCTTGGCAAAATTGGAACATTTTATTATGAAATCGCACCCAAGTTTTTTTTTGCGTGTACCTAAGACAAATAATTATATGTGCATTTTTTTATATTGAGTTATAGGAAAGAAAAGAAATTATTTTTTTATGTTTGGTTAATATTTTATTTTGTTTATATATAAGCATTAAAATCATAAACATTTTAATTTTATACCTTATTTTTTAAAACTGAAAATAACGAAAAAAGAAATACTTCATATATTTTCTATAGAAAATAATTATATGTGCATAGAAGAAAATTCCTATTTATTCGTTTTGATTTGCAATGTAATTAAGTATTTTGTGAAAATTTGTATTCGCCTTGTGTAATTAAACTGTTTTAAGCCTAGGAGGCATAAAACCCGCCAAGGTTTTGTCCCCCCTTGTCACCCGTTTTGTCAGTATTTAAAGTTAAAGTCCTTTAATGGTATGGTACGGATTTGACTTTGAAATGACCTTGGCACAAAAGGTCCTAAAGAGGAATTTAATTGGGTGAAGGTCGGAACTAATGGCTGACCTCTTCAATACTGGTATGTTGTGACATGGATTTGAGCGTTATCTTGTGAGAATGTCCAATTATCTCCATACAGTTCGGTAGCAAAGTCTATTAAATGGTCCCCAACAAGTAAAAATATATTTTTGCACTATTTTTATTGGAAACAAATCATATTCAAACCCTTCTTCATGATCCAAATGCATCTTATACCATGACGGATTCGAAACTGTGCTTTCCAAAATTGCACGTTTGGTGGAAATGTGTTAAATCTCTACAAGAGAAGTGGTGACCATCAGCGCCGTCTTAATTTAACTTTTTTTCGTCTTATTTAGTGATATAAAAGTTTAATTTGGATGGCAATGATCGTCAACACCAATATTGGAGAGATTTAAGACAGCCGCGCCAAACGTGCTATTTGCAAAATCACGGTTGCGAATCCGTTATGGTATGGGATGCATTTGGATGAAGAGGACGGTTCCGAATATGATTTGCCCATACTAAAAATAATGTAACAATATAATTTTACTTGTTCGGGAACATTTAATAGACTTTTCTACCGAACCCTGTGGAGATAATTGGACATTCCACCAAGACAACGCCCCAATCCATATAACTGGTTTGACAAAAAACTTGTTTAATGCGCCCAGTACAACAGTATTGAAGTGGCCAGGCATTAGTCCTGACATAAACCTAACTAAATTCCTCCTTAGGACCCTTTCTGCCAGGGTCGTTTCAAGGTCAAAGCGGTACACTACGCGCTAAGGACTTAAATTTACGATATTGACGAAACGAGGGAAAATGGTATTGGCACATTAAAAAACTTGACTGGTTTTATGCCTCGTAGTCTTAAACAAGTATAAATATTCATTAAATATTCATATAACCTAATTATATTGTATATCAAAAAGAAAATATATGAATTATCCTTTATGCACATATAATTATTTTCTATGAAGTATATTTTCATTCCTTATTTTCTGTATTAAAAAATAAAGTTTAAAATTAATGTTTTTATGATTTTAAAGCTTACTTAAAAACATAACAAAATATCAACCAAACTTGAAAAAATATTTTATTTTCTTTCCTATAACTCAATATAATACAGTTAGAGTTTTTCTTTTCCCGGACTTTTTCATTTCCCGGGAAAGCGGGATTCATTTTCAAATTTCCCGGGATCCCGGGAATTCCCGCAAAAACAAAAAAACAAAATTTCTTGTCAAAAAAATATATAAAAACCTTATGAATGCAATAACACTATTTATAAGATTTACTAACACCATAAAAACCTTATTTAGTACCTTAAAAACAAAAAAAAAATAGTTTCGAGAAAAAAAATACAATTTTTGTTACACCGTTTTTATTAAAAAACGGCCCAAATCAACGTCTTTTTTAAAAGTAATTTTAAGGGAATATGTTATTTCACATCGCTTTATCTGTTTTAATAATAAAAATCCATCATTTATTCTAATTCACATCAGTTCATTTTTACAATTGGTTCTCAACGCTTTGCCTCTAAAACACAATGAAACAGATTCAGAGGAATTTCTCAATTATGTCTCTGAAACTGAATGTAACTGTTTCAGAGAAATGAAATACGAAAATTTACCCCAAAAAATTATTTAAAAAATTTCAAAATTCTGGTTTCTAAATGAAAAACCCCTGTTGGAATACTTGTTAAGCCCTCCCGGTCCCTGTGTACGTTTCTGCCATCAATTATTAAGAATTTTAATAAAATCTCAAAAAAATCACAGACAAAATAATTAATAGAAGTTGAAAAATCAACAATTTCAAAGACATAAAAATTCCCGGGAATTCCCGCTCTATTTCCCGGGATTTCGGGAGCGAAAATTTACGGGAATTCCCGGGAAATCCCGTCCCGGGAATTCCCGTGAAAAACTCTAAATACAGTGCACATATAATTATTTGTCTTAGGTATCTATTGATGAAATTGGGTTATAAAAATTAATTCATTTCATTGAAGATATTGCCTTGCAAAAAAATACTATCAGATCTGTGTTTGGATCACTTTGTGATAAAAATTTGATTTACAATCATAGTTTTTGCATTTCAGCCATAAGAAAACACCAATTTTGTTGCATTGGATTCCATTCTATTCTTGTAGAGTGGGTATACTGCCAATGGCGTTTTATTTTGAGAATTTGTATGAAGCATTTGCAATTAATTTTAAGAAACTGCCCAAGTAGAAATTCATGACGGTTATAAAAATAAAGCGTCTTTAAAGCACTCTTAAGTAGAAATTCATGACGGTAATAAGAAAAAGCATTTTTAAAATACCCCCAAGTATAAACTCATGATGGTTATAAAATAAAATCAAGACTTATCAAAAATAACTCAATTTTAAAGCATAACGCTTTTCGAACGATTCGTAAAAGCGTTTTGAGAATACTTTTCAACCAAACCTATGATTTTAATTCACTGCCATTCAAAAAATTATTGTCAAAATTGTTTTTGGCTTGATTTGAGCAAAAAATTGGGTTTGCTATTATAATTTTCCCATTACAAAGTATTTTCAACATTATATCCTATTATGTCCTGTATATATTGATAAAATTGGGTTATAAAATGTTGTTCATTGAAGATATTGGATACCTTAGTGATAAAAATTTGATTTACAATCAAATCAAATTGGGCATACGTTATCAGAATGAAAGGTAGCCATAAAAAAACACCAATTTTGTTGCATTGAATTCTATTCTTGTAGAGTGGGTATACTACCAATGGCGTTTTATTTTGAGAATTTGTATGAAGCATTTATCATCTGCGATGTGAAAAATTTTGTGAAAATTCATTGTTTGTTTCTAATAATTTTCTTAAAATTGTCTTCGCATTAATCGCTTTTGAAGTATCTATTTTTCTGGATAGCAAAATACGACAAACTGTATAAAGAATTTAAAGTGTCAGTACTGCTTAAATTCTACTACATTTTTTAGAATTATTGCTCAACCATAAAACAAAAATATCTAATTTTCCAATTTTCAATATCCATTAAAACGAAAGATTTCCTCTGAAACTATAAAGTTATGTCATCAGATATTTTATTAAAATTTTGTTGCAATATTACATTTTCTTGCAAACTTTAACATTTTTACAACTAATTTTTGCCGCAATTTCTTGCCTATACCAAGATACAACTTTTATCGTCCAGTAAGACAAAGTTTACAAAAATTTTAAAATTGCTATATTTTTTGCTTTTTAACGCTTTAATAATGCTTAAACGAAGCGTTCTCAAATCACCATTATAAATGTCTTTAAAAACGCTTTATATAAACCGTTTAACGGTGTTATCATTAGGAATATCTGAAAGCGCTCTGAGGATGGTTTTCCGTATGATCTGAAAGCATTCATACTACCATGCAGAGCGCTTTAAAAGCGTTTTTACGGTTGTATTTTTCTACCTGGGTAATTGCTCAACCATATAACAAAAATATCTAATTTTCCATTTTTCAATGTCCATTAAAACGAAAGATTTCCTCTGAAACTCTAAAGTTATGTCATCAGATATGTTATTAAAATTTTGTTGCAATACATATTACATTTTCTTGCGAACTTTAACTTTTTTAAAACTAAGTTTTGCAGCAATTTCTTGCCTAAGGAGTGAGATCATAAAAATGTTAACACACATAAAGTTAAATAAAAAACAGACTACTGAATTTTAAGACTTCAAACCAAATTTTTATTAAATAAAATTTAATACAAAATCATAACAAAAAAACCGCATGGAACTCTAACCACTACGAACAAAGTTATCCACTTTTTCCGGAAACCCTCCCATTAAGGCTTTTATGGTAGTTTCTGTCACCTTTTTAGAGCAGGTGGTCCATCTACGTTTGAAATCTTGCATGTCCTGGGAGACCTTTTTTGTGCCCTTTAATTCTTTTTTAACAAGAGCCCAATATCTCTCCACTGGCCTGAGCTCCGGGCAGTTTGGTGGATTTGCCTCTCTTGGTACAAAAACCACATTATTATCATTATACCACTCCAGCGCTTTCTTGCTGTAGTGACAAGATGCTAAATCGGGCCAAAAGTAAGTGGATACATTGTGCTGACTCAAGAACGGAAGAAGTCTCTTCTGCAAACACTCCTTGATATAAATTTCGCTGTTTATAGAGCCAGATGTCACAAATGACTGGCTTCTTTGGCCGCAGCTACATATGGCTTGCCATACTAGGAATTTTTTGGGGAATTTCGTTTGCTTTTTTGACCGAAATTTTTCCGCAACATTTCCTCGAACATCGGAAACATAAAATTCTTGACCAGGGAGCTGCGCAAAATCAGCCAGGACATAAGTTTCGTCGTCCATTACACAACAGTTGTATTTTTTTATAAAATTTGATTTCAATTTTCTAGCTCTGGTTTTGGCCTCCAAATTTTTAAAAGCGTTTCTATCGGGAACTTTTTGAACTTTGTAGGACTTTAGTCCCGCCTTACGTTTCACTTTACGTACAAAAAAGTCTGAGCATTGGGCTAACCGAGCTGTTTTTCTGCCAGATGTGTTAGGAGCTCTCTTAAGGATGCTTTTAACTTTATATGCCTTACCAATGTTACGATAACCAGTCGTTGTTCCTGTTCCCGGCTTCCTTTCAATTGTTAGGTGTTCCAGATACCTTTTTACCACTTTTGAAACTGTTTGGCGGCATACATTAGTTTCTTTGGCAATTTTTTTGTATGTCCATGTTTGGTTTTGTTGAAAATATTTAATTATTTTTGAACGCACTTTTCTTTCATCGTCCATTGTGTAAAAAATTGCAAATTAAAACTCATGATGTAAATTAATTTATTAACTGACATATTTTTAAAATGTAAACTGCCGAAAAAAAAAAAAAATTGGAAGCTTTACACCAAAGTTGTAGGCAAAAATGTGTGTTAACATTTTTATGATCTCACTCCTTATACCAAGATACAACATATCTCGTCCAATACGACAAAGTTTACAAAAATTTTAAAATTGATATATTTTTGCTTTTTAACGCTTTAATAATGCTTTAACAAAGTGTTCTCAAATTACTATTATAAATGGCTTTAAAAACGCTTTATATAAACCGTTTAACGGTGTTATCATTAGGATTATCTGAAAGCGCTCTGAGGATGGTTTTCCGTATGGTCTGAAAGCATTCGTACTACCATGCAGAGCGCTTTAAAAGCGTTTTTACTGTTGTATTTTTCTACCTGAGTAAGTATCGATAGTCCTGAATTAACTACAAACTTTCAAAGAAATTAAAATAATTATCGTCACGCAATCTATTCAAATATATCAAAATAGTTGATTTCAGAAGAGCGTAATTCTCCGAAAAGTCAACAAACCTGTATAACGAGTTAAAATCAGTGCACGTCCTACGAATAGGATCTGCAAAAGCATAATTCGTGCGACAAGTATCAATATAAAGACAGCTGTAATATCTAGTAGGCCGAAAAGGGACATTGAAAAACAACTTCTCAACAAGAAATTCAGAATCAACTTCGCCCTTAATAAGCTTCAAAATAAACACAGTATTCAACGTAATACGTCTCACTCAGAAAATTATGTAAGTTACTACATGTTAGTTGTTTGTATATCCCAGGAAAAATTTTCAGAATCGATTCTGACAACATTTGTTCTAGAACAGATTCTTCGGTAACCATACACTATTACACTTTAATTATTCAGAACAAGTTAAGAGAAAATTATTGTAAAGCTTGTTCTCTGCAATCAAAGTTTCATAACATTTTGGTTCTCTGGAATTAAAAAAAAAATATGTGTCAATAAAATAAAAAAATAATTTCAATTTATTTTTGTTAACAAAGAAAAACCACGAAATTCTATTAAAATAGCAGAATATAATCGTGAAAATTGTTGAAACAAAGGTGAGTAAATTAAATTTTCATTGTCTGGGTCGGGTCAAATTTTTTTTTTTTTGTTTTTTTTGACTTAACCAACACTCAGGGGATGTCCCCTATAAATGCAGTGCATTGTGTTGATAATTAGGAAAATAGGTTATGGGAGGGAGGATAGAGGGAGTAGTGTTTGTGGATATTTGATTTGAACTTTTCCAAATTGTAGTTGACAGGGAAGACCTCTGCAGGAAGTATATTCCACATACGGATAGTTCGGCTTATAAATGTACACTGGGCAATCGACAACAAATGGATGAGCCCTACTAGACAAGCGAGTATTCCGAACAAAAACCCGTGCTCGGGGAATAAGTTCGCTTATCTCAGCAGAACACTTACCATGATAATATCGATAGAACAGTGTTACACAACCCACATTCCGACGATGCTCCAAAGAGTCAATAGAGTTGGATACCCTACTGTCATTGATTAGCTTCGACGCCCTACTTTGAACACGGTCCAGAAGCTTCAGAATAGACTCTGAAGCCCCTGCCCATATATGGGAGTTGTATTCCATCTTCGGCCGGATATAGGTGGTATAAATATTAAGGAGATCAGTAGGAGTGAAGTAGTTCTTGCACCGTTTTAAGAAACCAAGACACTTGAATGCTTCTTTCGACACTTGAAAAACATGTTTATTCCAACGGACATCACACTGGATTTTCATGCCCAGAACATCAAGAGAATCTGATTCCTCAATATCGATACCACCAATAGATACAGACGACAATGTTGGTTCCACAATACGTCTATGGGTCAACATACAACATTGGGTCTTGCGTGCATTAAAATCGACCCTATTCGCAAGACCCCATTCAGAGATTGTCAACAGGTCCTGATTGAGAGTGTCATTCATAATCTGCCGCACGCGCCCAACCTCTACAAGGCTTGGCCTATGATCGAAGGAAAATGAATGACAAATGTTGCTGTCGTCTGCAAAAGAGTAGATAGGGTTGAAAGTTTGACTAAGAAGGTCATTAATAAAGATAAGAAAAAGAGTAGGAGAAAGAACGGAACCTTGCGGTACTCCAGAGTTAAGTCGAAACCTATGCGATGACACCCCATCAACAACAACACGTATACCTCGGTCTCGGAGGAAACTCAATATAAATCGAGAGAATTCACTGCCTACACCAAAGGCAATGAGTTTAGATATAAGTGCGTCGTGCCACACACGATCGAAAGCCTTGGAAATATCCAAAGCAACCACCTTACTTTCACTAAATTGGTGGATAGAACGACTCCAACGTTCCGAAAGAAACGGCATCAAGTCTCCCGTAGAGCGACGTTTACGGAAGCCATACTGTCGGTCACTGAAAAGTGAGTTTGACTCTAAATAGTCAACAAGATGGTGATTCACCATGCTCTCCATCACCTTCGAGAGCGTAGAACAAATAGATATGGGGCGATAGTTCTCGGGGTTTGAAGACGCACCTTTCTTAGGGATCGGTTGAACGTTAGCCACTTTCCAGCAGGAGGGGTAGGTACCCTTACGTAACGAAAAGCTAAAAAGGTTTGCCAATGGACGGGCTAACGCCGATGAGCACTGCTTTAAAACCAGTGCTGGAATGCCATCGGGTCCCGGTGACTTATTTACATTGAGATCTTCAAGAACCCTTTTAACTGCACGAGCTCGGAAAAATATCTTGGGCATAGTACTGGATACTCTTTCAAGTTCTGGCAGTGTTTGTCGTTTTTGTCGTCCCGCCAATTTCTGAATGCTTCCTCTTTAGATCTAACTGCATTCCTGCAAGTCTGGTTAAACCAACACTTATCCTTTGACTTAACCGAAATTAGCTTTGATGGAATAATTATTAGCTTTGATGGAATAATTATTAGCTTTGATGGAATACTAAATAAATAATGTTTTTCATTTTTGTTTGCAGAAAATCCATGTTCTGGTGTATCTTTATTGCAAGGCCCAAAGTGCAATTTTGGAAGCAAAAAAGGATGTATGTGTGTTATAAAAAATTAATATATCATATAGGATTATCTTTATCTTTTTTTTAATAAATTAATGCAATTCAAAATAGTTCTTTAATTCTCATTTCAGTTCTAAATTTTACTTCTAGAACCGATTCCGAAGAACAAAAATGTGTTCCAATTTTGCTTACAAACACCTGTTGCTTTTGGGACAATCCCTTCGTAAAAAGAATCGGTGTTGCACAAGAATTAGAACAGGTTCTAGGGAAGTATAAGTTGTTCCACAATCGGTTCTTTGCAACCGAAAATTTTGCTGGGATTTTACAGTAGTTAGTTGTTTTCAACTACAAAGTCAGTAGTTTTTGTATTAAAAATATCAAACAACTATTTCTGTTAGTTATTTTGAGTCGTTTTTTTTTTTTTTGAACAACTAACAAAAACGTACCCCAGCAAAATTTTCTGTTCCAAATAATCGGTTCCAGAACGCATCATATTACCCCGCAACCGGTTCTACTTTATATTCCAGAATCAATGATTTTTGTTTGAAATTGTGCCAAAAGCAATCGTTTTTTAGAGCAAGTAGATTTTTTAAAAAATAATTTTACATAGAAAATTTTGTTGTGATTACCGTAGAATATATTCAGGAATTTATTGAACCAGGAATATGTTCCAAAAAATTTTCCTGGGTACTGTAATGTAGTAACAGTTAATTAAAGTAGTTAATTATATTTTTTTATCTCTGAAAAGATTTCAAAGTTTTTTTCCAAAAAAATAAAAAATTAATTTTCGTTTTCTTTTTTTTCACAACTTTTTTAAAAAAAAAAAACTTGCAAAAAAATTTGGTATTCAATTTTTTTTCTGAAAAATTTTTTGAAAAAAAAAAATACATATTGATTATTTTATTTTTACTACATTTTAGTTGTTTTGACTACAAATGTAAGTAGTTTTTACTACATAAGTCAGTCGTTTTTTGTAAGTTAAAATAACTAACATTGTAAGTTGATTTAACTAAAAAAGTAGTTGACCCCAAAAAAACTTACAAAGTAGTTATTTTAACTGACATTTTCAGTTGATTTTACTAACATAATTTTTTGAGTGGAGCATTTTCTGCACGTGAATTAAATAAGGATAATTGGTTTTTTGATTCTGCCCGACTAAAAAAATATACAGGTCCATATATAATTTAAAATTGGGCCATATATAATTTAATATGGCCCAACACGTATTTGGATAAAATAAGATGATGAAATTGGTGGATCAAAATAGCTCAAAATTTGTTATGTTAGATTAAATATGATTGTTTTTGATCCGAATATTGGGTTTATCTAATTTGATGTAATTGTATATGTTGTATTTCCCGGAATAATTATACACGCTTTTTCAATTATTAATATGTTTATTTATAACTAATTAAATCTATTAATGAAAGCACGTTGATGCTAAAAAGACAAAGGCAATTCAAAAGTATAAAAAAGAATGATGATGCAAAAATATATATGGTGGTGTTGCCATATTAACACTTTGTATAGAGTATAGATATTTAGTGACTTTAACTCGATCATAACAGTATATAATTTTATATCATAAGATAAAATATGTAGAATTTTGCATAAAACATTTTTTTTATCTCATAATTTTCAAATTTATCCCAAGTTTTTTCGGGAAATGCAAAAAAATTGCAAAAAAAAATTTGTGTCCGGGACTTAGAAATTAAAAAAAAAAATGGAAATTTAAAAACGTTTTTCTTAAAACTTTGTTAATAAATTTTTTAAATATTTTTTATTCAGAACTTAGAAAATTTTTTTCAAAATTTGGCAATTTTTTTTTTTTGTTTAAATAAATTTTTAATCTAATTCTTAACTCCAAAACGCAAAAAATTATTTGTGTCTGGAAATTTTAAGAAATTTTTTCGGGACTTAGAAAACTTTTTTCCCCCGATTCGGCACCATATAAGGGGCAAAACGCGTCAACGGTCCACACCAAAAAACAAATGTTGTCCGATTTAAGTATAATTTTGGCTAAATAGTAGGTTAATGATAGGTATTCTAAATTATATATATAAATTTTTTGAAGAAATATTGGCAGAGTTACAGGGTTGGCAAGTTCTGATGTTTTTGAAATGAACATATTTTGTTGAATTTTATTTAACGTTTTGATGAAACAAAAATTATAGTTTAAAAAACGAATTTTAAAGTATTTTTGATGGCCTTTAAAATGGCATTTGTGTTTTTTTTGAAAAAAATAAATTTGAGCTTAAAATTCAAGGTCAAACTATTAAATTGTAATTATCTTATAAGGGTCGCACTTTAAAATTTTTTTCACTAAGCCCATTAGAAAGCTTGACAGTTTTTTTAATTTCGGTTTTTTTAAAAAAATGGTATGTATGATACTTTATGAAAAATCAATTTATTAGGAGTATATAACACTCAAACTGTACTGAAATCGCTTTAATCTGTATATAATAACAACAACAAAAATCAATGTTGTAAACACACACAACAAACGTTGTATGCATAAAAAATAAAGATATCAGTACAGTTTGGTTGTTATGTACTCGTAAAAAAATTTAATTCTCATAAAGTATCACACATACCATTTTTTTTAAAAACAAAATTAAAAAAATGTCCATCATTCTAGTGGGCTTATTGAAAAAAATTTAATAGTGCGACCCTTATAAGATAATTACAATTTAATATTTTGACCTTGAATTTTAAGGTCAACTTTATTTTTTTCAAAAAAACCACAAATGCCATTTTAAAGGTCGTCAAAAATACTTTAAAATTCGTTTTTTAAATTATAATTTTTTGTTTCATCAAAATGTTAATTAAAATTCACAAAAATATGTACTTTTCAAAAACATCAAAACTTTCCAACCCTGTAACTCTGCCAATATTTCATCAAAAATTTTATATTTGTAATTTATAATACCTATCATTAACCTACTATTTTGCCGAAATTATACTTAAATCGGACAACATTTGTTTTTTGGTGTGGACCGTTGACGCGTTTTGCCCCATATATATGTATGTCTCATCTTGTATGAGGTCAGACATGGAGTTGTATATCATATATTTATTTATCTAATCTTGTATGAGGGGTTTCATGGAGTCATATAAAATATTATATGCAATATCTAATTTAATAAAGCTTTATATATTAGCGGTATTCGCTATTGGTAGCAAACTACCCTTGCACTCAGAAAATTATGTAAGTTACTACATGTAAGTTGTTTGTATATTTTACAGTAGTTAGTTGTTTTCAACAACAAAGTCAGTTATTTTTGTATGAAAAATATCAAACAACTATTGCTGTTAGTTATTTTAAGTCGTGTTTTTGAATAACTAACAAAAAAGTACTGTAATGTAGTAACAGTTATTTAAAGTAGTTAATTTGATTTTTATACCCTACACCACTCTGTGGTACAGGGTATAATGAGTTTGTGCTGATGTTTGTAACTACCCGAAATATTGGTACTAGACCTACCTTCAAGCATACCGATTGACTCAGAATTACTTTTTGAGTCAATTTAGCGATGTCCGTCCGTCCGTCTATCCATCTATCGGTTTAAGGACGATACAGGTCGCAATTTTCAATCAATTGACTTGAAATTTGAAACTTAAGCATCTTTTGGCCCAAGGACGAAGCCTATTGAAATTGGAGAAAATCGTTCCATGTAAAGACCTAGCCCCCATACAAACGCCCCCTTTGGATTCAGCTTAAATGACTCTAATAACCATATTGTAACAGCCCAGCAAAAAAAGTGCGGAGTACTTCTATTTGGAGTGCTTTAAAACTACAACAAATGTAATGAAATACAACAAAAATAACAAAAAACACAAGAAAAAAACACACAAACAGTTTTTTCTACTCCATAAAAGGTTGTTATTCAGCACTTAACTCATTACCTTCCGCGACACTCCCATACAAAAGTAAGTAGATATTCAGTAGATAAGAAGTACTCCGAGCTCTCAAACAACTTCCAACTACTTCCACGGAGTAGTTCTTATCTACTGAATATCTACTTACATTTGTATGGAGGTGTCGCGATAGGTAATGAGTTAAGTGCTGAATATCTATGTTTTTTGGAGTAGAAAAAACTGTTTGTGTGTTTTTGTCTTGTGTTTTTTGTTATTTTTGTTGTATTTCATTACATTTGTTTTAGTTTTAAAGCACTCCACTGAGAAGTGGTAATGACTTTTTTTGCAGGGAGATATCGCTTTGAAATTTAGCAGCTAAACAAATTTTGTGTGTACAAATCACCATTCCAAATTTCAAAGGAATCGGTTCAGTCCTTCTGGTAGTCCCCATACAAACAACCCTCCCGATTTTCACACAATTCGCTCAAAATTCATAAAAATGGAAATATTTGATAAAATATTATATATTATATATTATATTTGGACCATTTTTGGACATAGTCCCCCATATAAAAATTTCGACCGATATTAAGTGAAATCGGTCTATTGACAAAAAAATAAACCAATTCCACTAAAATTTGATCTGTGTGTGTTTTCTACACCAAATAAAGATCTAACAAAAGACAGATCCAATCGGTCCATGTTTGGACTTGGGTCCCATTTTCCAGAAAACACTGGTGAAGGGTATCATATGGTCGGTCTTGACCGAATATAACTTTCTTACTTGTTTTTATCTCTGAAAAATTTTCAAAGTTTATTCCAAAAAAGAAAAAATTTTTTTTTTTTTTTTTCACAACTTTTTAAAAAAAAAAACTTGAAAAAAATTGGTCTTAAATATATAAAAAAAAATTGTATATTGTTTATTTTTACTACATATTAGTTGTTTTGACTACAAATGTTAGTAATTTTTACTACATACCCGGCTAAAAATAAATGTGTATGTTCATATATGCTTATGTATCGATCTTTATATGATCATATATGACATATATGGAAACATATATGTAACCATATATGCAAGAAACGATCCCATATATGTGGTCGTATATAAAATATGTGCCATATATGATGTCATATATGGAACCATATATGTTATCATAAAATGTTAAATCATAGTACATGTGTATGTAAATTTGAACCAGAATTACAAAATAAAATTTTTTTACGAACAAATTTTTGGAAACCCGGGTAAAAATTTTCTGGTCTAATCATATATAATTTGATACAATCTTATATGAGTTAATATGCTTCCGTATAAATTTATATAAAATTTTATCTATCACTTTGATACGGTTGATCCACTTTATATGGTTAGATATTGCTCCATATATGATTAGATTCGTATTTTGGTTTTGCTCATCAAATTATATAAAAATAGATATTATAAGATCAATTTGATCTAATTAGATTTGACAAAATTCAGTATCAAATTGTATCAATTTTTATATTTTTTGATCTAAAGTAATTCAATTAGATATTATTTGATACAACCATTTTACGGATCAAATTAGATCTATTTAGTAAAATTAGCATAATATTTTTACTAGGGAAAGGTAAGTTTTCATTAACATGTACTTAGAATTTTGAAATCATATGTGTTAATTTTTTCCAGTTCATCGTCATAACAAGTATAAGCGTGGACTTTTTTATCCAAAACAAGATCATATTTAAAATGAGTAAATGTATGTTGCAAATACAATATTATTGAGTACTTTGATGTTAAATAAAATTAAACTACGCAGCTTCGTTAATCTCGTGCAACTATGTGGAGAGGGCATATACACCACCATTATGTTTTCACTACGATTGAAATACTGCAAAACTATTTTGGAATCCCTTAATGTCGCCATAGCAAATTGAAAATGAAAAGACTGTATAAGCAGTTTTGAGGCCGAGTTACGTTAATCTTTCTCAACTTGGAGAAGAGGACATTTGCACCACAAGAACGGAGAGGGCATATGCACCATCCTAACGTTATCACTACGGTTCCAACATTACAAACTAATTTGAAAACGCTTACTTTCGCCATAGCAAATCGAAATGAAATTACCTTCTTTTCAGTCAGATCAGTTTTAAGGTTGAGTAACGATTTGGGAAGGACAACGTTTTTACTTACAATTACAAGAAATCTGTCAATAAGCGAAAGTGACAACCTGGCACATTCTCGCCATGATGTAAATTTACATAAAAAAAAAATTTGGAAAAGGTAAGCTTTCATTAATATGTATTTGAATTTTAAAATCATATGTTTTAATTTTTTCCAGTTCATCGTCATAACAAGTATAAGCGTGGACATTGTATTCCAAAACAAGATCATATTCAAAATGAGTAAATGTAAATATGTCGCAAATACAATTTAATGTTGAAGAAAATTGTGCAACTTGGTGGAGAGGTCATATGCATCACCATAATGTTATCACTACGATTGCAATACTGCAAACTATTTTAAAAACCATTAATGTCGCCATATCAAATTAGAAAGATCGTTTAAGCAGTTTTAAGGCCGAGTTAAGTTAAGCTCACTCAACTTGGAGAAGTGGTGGTGCAGGACATATGCACCACCAGAATGTTATCACTACGATACCAACACTATAAATTATTTTGAAATCCCATACTGTCGCAATAGTAAATTGGTAATGGAAGGAACGTATAAATTTGGAGGCCGAGTTACTATTTAAAGAAAATTCAACCATGAGGAGCTACGTTAAGCTCGCTCAAGAAGGAGGAGAGGGCACATGCACCACCATAACGTTATCACTACGGTTCCAACACTACAAACTATTTTAAAATCGCTTACTGTCGCCATAGAAAATCGAAATGAAAAAACGTATGATCAGTTTTAAGGTTGAGCAACGATTTCGGAAGGACAACGTTTTTACTAACAATCACAAGAAAGCTGTCAATTAGCGAAAGTGACAACCTGGCACATTTTTGCCCTGATGTAAGTAAAAATAGTTTCTTATCCCTATCCTTCAAATATCGTTACACACATAACCCAGAAAGATAAAATACATACTTCTAAATATATTGCTCTTAATCGAAGTCTTAAGTAATTATGTGCCTACTAAAAATTTTGAGTAAAAAACATGCATTCAGCAGTAGCAAGTTCTTTTTTTCTGGAATAAAAAAGGAATATGGAATAATTTTTAATGTTTTATCAGATGGAGTTCTGAAAGGCAATATATCTTTCCGTAAAAAGCATTCATAGCAGTATTAAGCCAATCTTTAAAGGTACATGGTTGTTTCGTTAAATGATATTCGTGTTATCATTAACCCATTAGCACCAAATGCTGTTGGTAATAATTCAATACAATAAAAATTCTAGAAATGTCTTATATACATACTAATATTATTATATCTTTTTTTTAGATTTTGACTTTTTTAACAAAAACGCTAAGTCTGAAGGTAATTGAAATTAACACTAAAACAAGAAAACACAAAGGAAATCATCGTTCCTGTAATAAGCCCTTTGTTCCCATCTTTCGTAATTGATATCAATCGAAAGACTTGATATATTAGATCTTTTATCTTCAATTTATTTTTTTGAATATCAAAATGTATTCTCGTATCTATAAGTTTAATTATATATTTTTTATGGTCACCAAAAATGCAAACGATAGTAACAAAATAATCAAAATCATCGAACTAAAGGTGTACATTAAAATATATAAAAAACACCAGTAATGAATAAAAAAATATTTTTTATTTTTAATTATACTTACGTACATCGTTTGCAATTCTGGTGAATATATACATAATAATCTATTACATATAGTTTAAGATGAAAAAATAAATAAAAAATATTAAAAATAATGTAAAACAAATTAAAAACAACATCATATATGATCCAATATATGATTCAATATATGATTTAATATATGATCCAATATATGATTCAATATATGATCTAATATATGATCACATATATTGCATCATATATGATCGTGTCTTATATAAGCGCCAATTTTGGAATATGTTCATATATGATACCATATTTGATACTATATATGATACTGTATATGGTCTCATATATGATATCATATATGATGATATACAACATTTTTAGCCGGGTAAGTCAATTGTTTTTTGTCAGTTAAAATAACTAATATTGCTAGTTGATTTAACTGAAAAAGTAGTTGACCCCAAAACAACTTACAAAGTAGTTATTTTAACTGACATTTTCAGTTGATTTTACTACCATAATTTTTTGAGTGATGCAGACCTTTCAAAGCTTGCAGATATTGTATAAATACAAGAGTATGCAAGACCACAACAACAAAATACATGAAATAAAAATATACAAGACTTTCATTTATATTCAAGACAAAAACTCAAAGCATATTCTGGCCTTGCAAACCTTTCAAGCTTACAATACTTAACATCTTTTAGTTTTTCCGGAAAACAATAAGAAAAATTAACACACTTTCATATTTTGTTTAAAAAAAAATAACAATAGATTTTTAGAACGAATTATAACAAAAAATAAGCAAAAATTAGAACAACACAAATGAAAAAATAAAATTATTTATCTTCTTCTTGAGCGCAGCACTGATGCCAACTAATCTTCCAACAGAAAGTCTCTAAATCCTACTAAAAAAATCGCTAGAAAAGCGGTTTTCGATATAAAATAGCTATTTTGACAACAGCAGAAATAATAACAACAGCTGTTTGAAAACTCACAATAAAAACGAAAACGATTCTTGATTTGAGCGCGGCAGCGTCTAGTTGCATAAAAACGAGGGAAAATAATAAAAATATAATAATTATTAACAATTCACAATAATTGTGAATAAAAATACATAAAGTAAAGTATTAAAAAGGATATATTTTACAAACTAAGTAAATTCAGTGAAAAATTAAATTTATAAATCACAATCAACTTGAGCAATGGTGTGGCCTAAAGGAAATATTATAAAAGTAAAAACATCTAGTGGTGATGTTGAGATGACGGTACCCCGGCCGCGTTTTTATGTGGCTGATGGGTTTAGAAAAAGTTACGATGTGTTTCTGACTCCCCATAGGAATATGGGTCAACTAAAACCAGTAGTAGTGGGTAAGTTACTTTATAGTAACTACAAAGACGTAGAAATTTTTTTCATTTCTAAGAAGAAACTTAAAATATCGTGTCCTAACTTGGCCACGGCGAATAAATTGGCTTGTGACACTGCACTTAACGAGGAATATTGCGTCTTTATTCCTTCTGAAAGTTCTGAGGTTAAGGGTGTAGCCCCGATTCCGTCGGAATATAATGAGGAGGAAATTTTTGTTAATGGTTTTTGTAAAAACTTATCCAAGTTTGGCCCTGTGCCAAATACGTGCAGTATCGCAGAGGTTAGGAGATTTTCTCGTCCGGATCCGAGGAAAAAGGATGTGAGAAACTGTCTTGATTCACTGCTGTTGTGTTTTTCTGGCAGAGTGTTACCATCTCACGTAAATGTGGGCGGTGTTAACTACCCTGTGTCACCATTTCGTGAGAGTATAACTCTGTGTGGGAAATGTTGGCACTTTGGCCATCATGAGAGGACATGTACAAGGAACCAAACGATGTGTGGGTTATGTTCGGGTATTCACAGGGATAATGAAGCATGTTTGGCTTCACCGAAGTGCGTGAACTGCGGAAGCAATCATGTTTCCTCATTTAGTGATTGTCCAGTATTACTTAAGCTTCAAAGGGCTAAGGTGGACAAAGCTAACAAGGCCAAACCACAGGTCGTTTCTTTCACTCAGGACTCCCCAAATCTTCAGAGTTTTAACTACACTTTTAACAGCTCTCACTTTCCTGCACTTGGTGCTCCTAGAAAACCGGCTGTCCCCTGCGAGACAGCGTCTTTGCCTCCTAGAGCTGCAAAACGTGTGAGATCTCAGGAGAACTTGCATGAATTGCCAGCACCATCAGTAGAACTTATTCCTAGTAAGTGTGTCCGTGTGGAAACAGAATCCCCCATTAACACTGTTTGTGTGAAATCTGTTGTTTCTGAGGATACTGCTATCTCCACCGAGATCAAGGATGTGGTATGCAATCAGATTAAGCTGTCTGATGAAAGTACTATAAACCATCTTAGACCTTTTTTCAAGTCAATTTTGGAAACTGTTAATAAGGATAATAATATTGATAACATGAATAAGAATAAATCAATTAAGACAATATTGTCTTCTATTATTAAACAATTTAATGAAAATGATGAGAATATGTCAGCATAATTGTCTTAGTGTTAGGAACAAAATTCCACAACTAACACAGTTTCTCTTGGATAGGAAAATTTCAGTAGCTTGTCTTTCTGAGACATTTTTGAGATCGGGTGATTTATGTAGAATCAGGGGGTACAATATGATTCGTTCTGATAGAGTGTCCAATAGCAACTCTGGTGGAAGCGTGGCTATAGTTTTAGACGAGAACCTAAAATATAGGGATCTACGTCTCACTTCACACACTAGTGCCATTGAAGTTTGTGGATGCGAAATCGAATGTGAAATAGGTGCTCTAACTATTCTTTCTTTTTATCTGCCGCCCACTCTGAATTTCTCGATCTCTGATTTGGATTCAATTCTTTCGTCAGTGGCCACCTCAAATCTGATAATCTGTGGGGATTTTAATGCCCACCATTCATCTTGGGGTAATACTGGCGATGCACCTCGTGGACGTACGATGCTTGATTTTATTGAGAAATATAACCTGGTTCTACTAAACGATGGATCACAAACCTACTTCGGTGGTGGTTCCTCGGCGATTGATTTAACGATCGTTTCTCCCAATTTGGGTCTTGTGGCGACTTGGATGACTAGCAGGGAGTCTTTGGGTAGTGACCATTGTGTGGTTGAGACCGTTTTTAATACTGACCCAGTCCGGATGAATACCAGTCGTTTTTCTGTGCCTAAGACAATTGATAGCTCCTCATTGAATAGGAAAATTTCTGATATTTTCAATTCACCTGTTTTTTTGGAGGCGGATGCCAGGGATAGATTTGATGTTTTTGGTGAACTTTTTTACGAAGAATTTAAACGCAAATCTTCAAACAGGCGTAGGCCTCCTAACCCCTGGTGGAATGCTAAGTGCAACAAGGCTGCGGCTGAGCAAAGGCTTGCACTCAGGGAATATAATCGGTGTCCTTCAAGCGAAAATTTTAATAAGCTTCTGAGCATTCGTCGTAAATATAAATATACACTTCGGCATGAAAAGCGGTTGGGTTGGAAGAACTTTTGCACCAATATTGACTCCAATATGTCAGTCTCTGACCTTTGGAGGGCGGTAAAGTGCTTCAAGGGCAATTTCTCAGAAACCCTTTCTGGATTCCGGGAATGTGTCTCGGAGTTCTGTGATGACCTTGCCGGACCTGCGGGTCCATGGGAGTTCTGCATGCCAGGCCCCCCATTGGAGCCTCATCCACTTACCTCTGCTGTTACTTTTAACGAATTGGATAGGGCTATTGCAGTATCACGTGATACCTCTCCGGGACTTGATGGGTTACGTAATGGCCATCTTAGATGTTTTAATTCTGATAACAAGTATAGACTTGTTGAAATGTTTAACAGTATTTTATCGTCTGGGATGATTCCATTATCTTGGTACAACTATTCAGTTGTCCCTCTGAGGAAAAAGTTGTGCCCTTCCAATCTGGCAAGCTCGTACAGATCTATTGCTATGGCATCTTGTATTCGTAAGCTGTTTGAACGAATTCTTAATTTTCGTTTAGAATGGTTCATCGAATCCGAGGGAAGGCTTAGTGGTTTTCAGTCGGGGTTCCGCAAGGGAAAGTCCACAATGGACAACATTATTGCTCTTTGGTCCTTTATATCTCTTAAAATTACCGAGGGACTAAGTGTGTTCTCGGTATTTATCGATATAAAGGGGGCATTTGACAATGTGAATATCGAATTATTGTATTTGAGACTACGCTCTTTAAATTTACCATCTCATTTCGCTAGGCTGATTTATTGTCTTTTTCAATTTAAGGATCTTTATATTCAACATGACGGTGATATTGAGAACCGTCATTCTTTTACCGGGGTTCCACAGGGCTGTGTTCTAAGCCCCTTCTGCTTTGATCTTTATATTGATGGCATTTTTGATGATCTGCCGGATGACATCAAGGTCTTAGCCTACGCTGACGATATCGTCATATATTGTGCTAACTTTAATCCAACAGTTGCTAGAAATAAGGTTCAGGATGCTATCAACCTCATTGGAAATCGTCTAATCGATCTTCAACTTACCTTATCTGTCAGAAAGACCAAGTCAGTAATTTTTTCTGCTCCTAGAAGACCATTTCTTCCCATTTCACCAATTCTGTTTAACAGTGAACCAATCGAATATGTGGATACTTTTGTTTTTTTGGGCTTTACTTTTCATAAGCACCTCGGCTTAGGTCCACATATTGATGCTATTCATAGAAGTTGCCTTCGGTTTCTGAATGTAATGCGATCATTGTGTGGCGTTAGTTGGGGATCTGACCCTCAATGTTTAATTCGCCTCTACATCGGTATAATAAGACCAAAATTGGAACAAATCGCTCCTCTTTTGATTGCTTGTCCAAAATCGTATTTCCTTAAGCTCGAAAGAGTACAATGGAAAACATTACGTATTTCTCTTGGCGCTATTGGCGCTATAGATGGTCTAATTTTGCGCGCATATATACGGACGGCTCTAAACAAGGGGATTTGGTGGGATCTGGAATTTGGTATCCCAGTCTGAACATCGAAGCTTACTTTCCTTTAAACGGTAACTCTTCAATTTTCGCCGCAGAGGCTCTTGCGATAATTGAATCTTTAAAGCTGGGCCTGTTACAGGAAAACAGAAAAATTTTATTAGTTTCAGACAGTATGTCCGTTCTACAGGCTCTGAAGTCTCATCCTAACAGTAGGTCACATCCTTATCTTATATATGAAATTAGGGATATACTTTTTAAATGTAGTGCGAGGGATATCCTGGTCCATTTTCTTTGGGTGCCAAGTCACATGGGTTTGGCTGGTAATGAATCTGCTGATACTGTGGCATCGAATCATTCTCACTTTGATGGTCGGACCTCAATTCCGATTATTGGGAGGGAGCTTGATTCCTCTGACAGGAGGACATATAACGCTCTGTGGCAAAGTCGTTGGGATAACTCTGTGCTCGGCAGACACCTTTACGACTTTGCACCACGCGTGAATGTACGCCCATGGTTCAGTGGTTCATCTTTAGCCAGACCTATAATAGTTTTTATAAACCGTTTGAAAATTAATCATACTAGATGCAGGGATCATATCCATAAACTGGGCATTATTGATAGTGATCTTTGTTCCTGTGGTGAGTCTCAAACACCTGAACACTTGTTATTTTTCTGCGAAAACGTTGACCAAAGGCTCAGGTCAGACTTGAGAGCCAAGCTCTCAAGTTTAAATGTCGGTACACATAGTGTACACCATATTTTAAGTCTAAACAATTCTGTGATATATAAACTTCTTTTTGAATTTAGCAAGAAGGCAAACATTGTGGTATAACCGCTCAAATCAAGAATTCTTTCTTCTCTTTCTTCTCTTTCAGATCTTTCTTTTCTATGTCTATCTCTCTTCTAATATAGCGTATGTATATGTCGTGTATATATAAAATCTATGTTTTTTTTCAATCTGTGTTGTTTACTTATGAATATACATGTCTTATATTCATATTGTGTCCAATGTTCTTTCTTTTTCCCCATCTTTCATTTTTAAATATCTATAACATAATTTATTTGTATATTTGTTGTATATAGTCTTAATTATGTTAACAAATCTGTGATACATCGTTGTATTATTATACGTATAAATATGCTCACATATTTATATTGTAAAATCCCAATCTGTGACAATTTTTTTGTGTTTTCAAAAACACAAATTTAGTTATAAGAAAACTTTTATAACGTTTTTTGAAAAGAATATTTAAAAAAAAAAATTAAAAAAAAAAGAATTAAAAAAAAAAAAAAATCAATATTGCAAAAACCGAAAAAAAAATAAATTTTTTTTTTACAAAAACCAAAAATAAGAAAATATATTAATTTAATTTTTAACATAATATGAAAATTTAATATAATCATGTAAAGACTACAATATGGACCTAGTGTCTCCGGTAGTCTTTTTTGACCTTGCTGTCATTCTAGGTTGATTGACAATTATAAGAAGAAGAAGAAGAATAAAAACGAAAAAAAGACGCTCACGCTTTGTAGCATAAAATCATAGCATATATACTACCCTTGCAAAAATGCTATCAAGAGCGAATACCGCTATTGTGTGTAGGGATGTCGCGAATAGTACACTCCGTTGCATAACTATAATTACACTCTGAAAACGCTGATATGTAGCGCTGTGCCTTTTAGTAAATAAAACATTATAAATTAATCAAAAATGAACATTATTGCAGAAAAATAAATATTACTTTCAAGAAGGTTCTAAGTTTTTAAGCCATTTTTATTTTTTTAGTGTTGCATAACTATAGACACTTATTAAAAAAATTATAATCCAACTAAAAAGGATAAATGTTATAAACTGAAGACGTAGGAACCTTTCTTTATTATTAAAAAATTATAAAACAAATATTTGGAAACTTCCTGCCATTTTAACCTTTACCCCATCCTCAATATTCACCGCCATGGGTCAATTTTGACCCATAAAGGTCGATCTTTAAAACTATTCGTCCGATTGCTTCACAATGTATTAATAATTTGTAGCAAAGGGCTAGGAATTTCCAAATTTTTTACAAGGTATTTTTGTCACTCAAAAATATTTTTACACTAAAAAAAAATACACTCGAAAAAAAATTTTACACTCAAAAAAAATTTAGTAAATTATTATTTTTTTTTAAACTACTTAAAAAAAAAAGTTTTTTTACACAAAATAAAAACTAATCAAAAATGTTATTTTTCACGTTAGAAAATTTACTATCATAGTGGAGGGTATTCATAGATTCGGCCAAGTCGAATTTAACTTTTCTACTTGTATAGTTTAAATAAGCTTACATAATATGTTTGTAGTTGGTCTTGGTAATACATTCTCTATAAAAAATTTAATTTGCTCTGAAATATCGAAGAAATGGCGAAGAATACCTAAAGGATATTAAAAAAAAAAAAAACTAATGAAAAAAATTTAGTTATAAGGGTTCAAGTTGAAAAAATGCAGAAGAAAAATTGAATTTCTAAAAATTATTGACATTTCTGGTATTTCCTATACCGGTTTCAATGTCGGTTTGTCTTGTTAATGAAAACAGTTTTTTATATATGTGAATTTTTATAGTTTCTACAGAATAAATTTTGACAGTTTCCAACACTACAATTCTATTTCTAGCAATCTCAACCATACTTCATACTTTCTTTCAACTTTTTTGTCTCTTACATTATTTCGCAAGTGTTACCAACATCAAATTTGTGTCGAGTTGATTTGATAAAAAAATTATCAAATTAAAACGGAATGAGCCACAATCTCAAAAATTTACATTCTTGTATAGTTTTGTATGGGCTACCGATTAAAATATTTTTTTTGTTGAAAATTTTCAGAACACGTTCTGAAATTTTCCGTTTTTATTTATTTCGGTTTGAGTCCATATTAATTATTTCTGAGAAATAATTATTTTTGTTGTACAATGAGAAAATCAAACCGAAATAAATAAAAACTTCAGTTATAAAATATAAAGTCCAACAATATATAAAACAGAATTAAAACTCAACTCATAAGGTACAATGCAATTTAGTAATATTTCTAAGAATTAGAAATACGAAATATAAATTCAAACCTAACGGACATTTTTCAAGACTTGAAAAGTCCTACTAAGGGTTGCAACTCTGAGAAAATCTACTACAGTGTAAGAAATTACAACTGTGTTGGAAAAAGTTAAAAATAGATTCATTAAGTTCGTGCTAAACGTAACATATGGGTAATGAAATGTGATATAATTCCCGTTCGCTTTTTCACCTTAATGTACGTTTAAATAGCTGATCTTAATCTTACACACCTACAGTGACAATCGAAGAGTGCTGACGAAGGAAGGGTGGCTTCTTCCGAAAGCTGTCGACATCTCCACTTAGCCTGTGTTGTCAATTAATTTTTTTCAGATTTTCTCATTGTACAACAAAAATAATTATTTCTCAGAAATAATTAATATGGACTCAAACCGAAATAAATGAAAACTTCAGTTATAGAATATAAAGTCCAACAATATATAAAACAGAATTAAAAAAAAAAAAACTATTTTTTTGTCATTAAAAAAAAAAAATAAAACTTACTAATTTTTTTTTTGAGTGTAAAATTTTTTTTGAGTGTAATGTTTTTTTAACTGTAAAAATATTTCTGAGTTAATGCACGTACGTATGTACACAAAATATTGTAATTTTTGTAAAAAAAAAAACTAAATTTTTTTTTTGTGTACATTTTTTTTTTTTTTGAGTGTAAAATTTTTTTTGAGTGTAAAATTTTTTTTGAGTGTAAAATTTTTTTCGAGTGTGGTTTTTAAGTTACCAACGCTTTTAAAACTAAACAAGTTTAAAAAGCATTGCTTTAAAATTAAACAAGTTTGAAAAGCATTGTTTAGTTACCACCAATGCTTTTAAAACTTGTTAAAACACGTGGCATTTTAGATGAAACTAATCTGAAATTCAGGGTTTTACTTATAACTTTTGAACCACTTGACCGATTGAGCTGAAATTTAAAATAAAACAGACCCGGGGAACGGCAAAGATACATGCCAAGCGTCAGTAGTCTCATTATTGTCTTTCGAAAGTTATCGTGTTTTTTATCTCGTAAATTCGCGAAACACCCTTGCTGAAATTTACTCTTTTGCTCATAACTTTTGAACCACTGGAGCGATTTGGCTGGATTGCAATACCAACCCGACCAGGTAAATGACAAACATATATGCCAAACTTCAGTAGCCTCTGCAAAGTCTTTCAAAAGTTAGCGTGTTTTCTACGGACGGACAGACAGACAGACAGACGGACGGACGGACGGACATCGCTAGATCGACGTAAAATCGATCGAGGATCATAAATATATATACTTTATGGGGTCCTAGACCAATATTTCGAGGTGTTACAAACGGAATGACAAACTTATATATACCCTCTATCACTAGAGTGGAGGGTATAAAAATGGAGTTGTTTGTCGATTTTATTCTTTTTTGCTTGGTACATTTACAAATATGGTATCATTGGAATGGAATTTAGAGAACTTTCCAAACTAGTTCAACAAAATATTTATTTTTTTTAGTTGTGATTCCCAAAAAACTAAAAGACCGAACAGATGGACCATTAAATCATCACATTACAGCCATTTTTATTTGAAATACTTTTTAGAATTCCTTTTTGATAATAAGCAACATTTTAAAATAATTTATAATTATCTTTGTATTTAAATGTATGCTATTTATTTCCTTCCGTTTTTTTTTTTTCTTCTTAACAGTTGTCAAACATTTTTATTGTTTTCAAAATTTTTAAAACTTCAAATAAAAAAAAATTATTCAAAAATTGAAAATTTTTTGAGAAAAACAAAATCATCCTTTTGTACAGAATTTGCGGAAAATAAAAGGTAAAATATATGAACATTTAATTAAGATTTATCTTAAAATAACTATATGTCTCATTTACAGCTCAATATCGATTTTTTTTTTGGGAGAGAGAGCAACTTCGTCAAGAAATCAAAAATTGAAGTGAAGAAACGTAAGGAATTTTTAACACTCTATTACAATATAATAGTTTCAAAACAAGATCATTCCCGGACAGGATGCGTTTGGTGAGAGAGACAGCAACTTCGTAAAGAAATCAGCAATTGAAGAAAAGAAACGCAAGGAATGTTTAACTCTTTATACAAGATGAATACCGGACAGGATGTGTAAGATTAGCAAAAACTGTATAACCTCTATTATTTTCGAGTATAGCATTTAAAAATATGAATTCTATTAAACAATAAACTTTTTATTAAATAAAAAATAATCTCTTTTTATGTACCAATATGAAAGCAAAAAAATATAAAAGTAAAATATGTGAATATATGCAAAAACATACATTATCATATATGCTCATATGTCTACATACTACCTCAATTTTCGTCCATGCACATATATGGGTTATCATATGTGTTCATACATGTACACATGTGTCGATTTCTAACCGGGACGCTTAAAAAATAAAGATATCAGTACAGTTTGGGTGTTATGTACTTGTAAAAAAATTGATTTCTCATAAAGTAGCATACATACCATTTAAAAAAAAAAAACCGAAATTAAAAAAAATTCCCATCTTTCTAGTGGGCTTAGTGAAAAAAATCTAAAAGTGCGACCCTTATAAGATAATTACAATTTAATATTTTGACCTTGAATTTTAAGGTCAAATTTATTTTTTTCAAAAAAACCACAAATGCCATTTTAAAGGCCGTCAAAAATACTTTAAGTCGTTTTTTAAATTATAATTTTTGTTTCATCAAAATGTTAATTAAAATTCACCAAAATATGTTCTTTTCAAAAACATCAAAACTTTCCAACCCTGTAACTCTGCCAATATTTCATCAAAAAATTTTATATTTGTAATTAATAATACCTATCATTAACCTACTATTTTACCAAAATTATATTTAAATCGGACAACATTTGTTTTTTGGTGTGGACCGTTGACGCGTTTTGCCCCATATATCCTATTTGATACAAATATTTCTAATTTCACGTTTAAAATTCCAAAACGTTTTACCAGATTTCATATAATTATATAAAAATTTATCTAATTTTAACAGATAAGATATGATTTAATACAATTAGATAGACCCATTTTTGGGATCAAACTTAATCAAATTTGATATTATTTTATCAAAAATAATAGAATTTGATATAATCGTATAATATTCGATCCGCTAATTTTCGGATCAAAATTAATATGAATTTACATATATAATTAAATATTGCGTCTTATAACATATTTTTACTCGGGAAGATATATTTACATATAATTATGTAAAGTACTGTGTATGGCCATATAGGTTAGGTAATATGTTACTCTATCTAAACTTTTTTAGTCGGGTGGTGCAACCGTCCACATGTGTTCAAGTCCGAAATACTTCAATAAGTTTTCCAAACAGAAGAAAGGTGAGGTAAAGATATCTAATAATACAACAATGAACGTAAAAGGAGAAGGCCAAGTAAATATGGTTGCTAAAGTTGGTAAATTTAAAAAAGAAAACGTAACTTTTCGAAATGTACAACTTATCCCAGAGTTATGTATCAATCTGCTCTCAGTATCAAAGATTATAGAAACTGGATACGAAATGGTTTTTTATAAAAGAGGCTGCAAAGTTGTTAATAAAAGTGGTGACATTATTATTACTGGTGATCTGGTAGACGGAATGTTTCGTATGAACAACGCAAAAACAGAAGCTCTAAACGGTGAGAAGTGGAAAAAAACATGTTAGCCATAATAATTATTATGGGCATTGTGAAAATTTGAATTATAATATTCCTAAACGTGATTCAGTGGCGATTCAGATAATACATAATTTGATGAACACATCCAAGAAGATAATAATAAATGTAATGAAATGGAAATAGAAGATACATCAAATATCGTTTTAAAGCTATCATCTAATATGGTAATCACGTCGTCAGAAAAAAATTTATCAATTGTTTTAACCTCTGTAGACTGAAATGGATACGAGTGTCATGCAGTGAACTTTAAAGAAAATAAACAAATGGAAAATTTAAAACGCTGTTAATGAAGGAGAAAACTCTATTGATAAGAGGCATAGTTGGACTGTGTTTGGTTCGCCCAGAAAGAAAAAGAAGAAACTTAAATATAGTGAATGGTGATACAAATCTAAATGATTATTTTAGCGTTTATATTGTTATTTAAGGAGTTCATTCTAGTGGGGGTGTTGAAGATTAAGAATAAACTACCTTAATGTGGCCCTATGCTCCTTGCAGGAGTAAAAGGAACAAATATATATATATACCTTAATGTTGTTGTTGTAACAGTTGGGCTGGGTCCAAGTGTTCTTCCCTGTAGATGGAAAATATAAATAAAATTAGTTTGTTGTAAATGTTTGTGTGCTGGGCTCATCGATGGTGGGGAGCCTGAGAAAACGTGCGACCTCAATCGGTCTTAGCCATAAGTCAACGGGACGCAAGTCCGTGACTCTATCGGGACAGCTAAAGAGATGCTGTGTATTATGCGGGGAAAGGTGACAGGCTGGGCATCGGTTTAGAGTGCCGGGAATTATCCTCGCTTGGTAGCATTTGAGAAAACTGCTCCAACCAGATCTAAGTTGTGCCAGGGTTGATCTCGTTAGCCTGGGCAATTGTCTTTCACTTCCGGAAATCGCAGGCAGGTGTTGATTTAGGACTCGATTACTCTAGTTGCCGTTAATGGCTTCCGAGACCGCCGTGCTATGTAATCGACTCAGAGCACTTGCAACTGACTCTCGATCAACGTGAGATGGGATTACGTTCGAGATGTCAGGGTAACAACCCGACTAAAAATAAATATACAGGTCCATATATAATTTGAAATTGAGCCATATATAATTTAATATGGCACAACACGTATTTGGATAAAATAAGATGATGAAATTGGTGGATCAAAATAGCTTAAAATTTGTTATATTAGATTAAATATGATCGTTTTTGATCCGAATAATGGGTTTATATAATTTGATATAATTGTATATAATTTTATATCATAAGATAAAATATGTAGAATTTTGCATAAAATATTTTTTTATCTCATAATTTTCAAATTTATCCCAAGTTTTTTCGGGAAATGCAAAAAAAAAAATTGCCAAAAAAAAAAAATTGTGTCCGGGACTTAGAAATTTAAAAAAAAAACAAAATTTTAAAAAAATTTTCCTAAAACTTTGTTATTAAATTTTTACTTCAAAACGCAAAAAATGTACCAAAAATATTTTTTATCCAAGACTTAGAAAATATTACAAAACTTTTTCAGGACTTGTAAAATTTTTTTTTTGTTTAAATCATTTTTAATGAAATTCTTAACTCCAAAACGCAAAAATTATTTGTGACTGGAAATTTTAAAAAAATTTCTCGGGACTCAGAAAACTTTTTTCCCCCGATTCGGAACCATATATATATGTGTATCTCATCTTGTATGAGGTCAGACATGGTGTTGTATATCATATATTTAAATTCTGTTTTAATTTTTAAATTAATAAAAATTATTTATTATTCGACCTTTAAAATTCTATTTTTGAGAAAGATTATTCTAGCTCAAGGTCATATTTCTTTTACTAATCGTTACTTTGACAATATCATCGTAACGATTAGTAAAAGAAATATGAACTTGAGCTAGAATAATCTTTCTCAAAAATATCATATATTTATTTATCTAATATTGTATGAGGTCATTCATGGAGTCATATAGAATATTATATGCAACATCTAATTTAATAAAGCTTTATATATTGTATGTGGAGCAACACATGATTCGACATCCTTTTATATGGCACCATATTAAATTTTGGGTGTAAAACTTAATACAAGATACATTCACATATAATTATGTAAAGTACTGTGTATGACCGTATATAAATATATTAAATAATATGTTACTATATCTAAACTTTTTTAGTCGGGAATGTCTGAAGTCCTTCCGGATGCTTCGAACAGGGGGCTCCTTCATCAGAATCTGATAATTGGGGTGACTGGGCAGGTGACATGCCATTAGGAACTGTCTAGTAAGCAATATATTATGTTGCAAGACTGGCAGTACACTAGTCTCCTCGTGGAGGTGATCCACGTTCGACATTTGTACGCATCCGGTTGCGATTCGGAGTGCATGGTTTTGTGCTGTTTGCATACCTCTCCACTGTGTCGGGCTGAGGAATGGGGTCCAAACTGGGGCAGCATAATTGAGAACTGAGCGTCCTATTGCCTTGTATGTTGTTACAATTATCTCTTTTTCTTTACCCCACGAGGAACCTGCGAGGGCTTTAAGGACCTTATTCCGGGATTTCACTTTGTCCTTGACATATTTTTTTTTTTTTATAAAAGAAACAACACTCAGGCAATGCTGCCTATCAATTACTAATGTAACCGTGATGTTTCTTTCGGAAAGGGGATAGAAGAGAGATGAAAGATTTGAAAGATAGAAGGGCTTCAGTATGGCAACACTGTAATTGCGCGTGTTGATAATTTTGAGTACAGTTGTTGCATCGCCATCTGTTATTGATCTGGCGAATTATTTTTGAAGCTGTGTTTAATAGCCATTATTTTATTATTTTACTTCGTTGACGTTTTAGCGCTATTTATCAACGAAGGAGGGTGCTGCGATAGATATTAGTTATAAATAGAAACTAATAAATATCTGAAAAAATGTTGTTCTGCCTGAGCCGGGAATCGAACCCAGACTTGCTGGCTATTAGTCCAACGCGCTAACCACTAAGCCACAGCACCCTCTATGTGGCGTGATTGGAGAATGTAAGAAGAGGGTCGAAGTAGACCCCAAGAATTTTGGGATATTGCACCGTAGGGATACGTCTACCATCGACAGAGATGTCAAGTTCCTTCTTAAATTCTGCAGTCCAAGTTGTGAAAAGCGACACAGTTGATTTTGTGGTGATAACCTTAACTTCCGTTCCTGCAAGAAGTCTGAGAAGGTGGCCAAGTATTGTGTGATCTCTTACGTCGTTTATGTTTCTGCCAGATGAGTATACACTCAAAAAATTATGTTAGTAAAATCAACTAAAAATGTCAGTTAAAATAACTACTTTGTAAGTTATTTTGGGGTCAACTACTTTTTCAGTTTAATCAACTAACAATGTTAGTTATTTTAACTGACAAAAAACAACTGACTTATGTAGTAAAAATTATTAACATTTGTAGTCAAAACAACTAATATGTAGTAAAAATAAAATAAAAAAAAAATTTTTCAGAAAAAAAATTGAAGACCAAATTTTTTCCAAGTTTTTTTTTTTAAAAAAGTTGTGAAAAATAAAACAAAATAAAATTTTTTTTTTGGAAAAAACTTTGAAAATTTTTCAGAGATAATAAAATAATATTAACTACTTTTAATAACTGTTACTACATTACAGTACTTTTTTGTTAGTTATTCAAAAAAACGACTTTAAATAACTAACAGAAATAGTTGTTTGATATTTTTCATACAAAAATAACTGACTTTGTAGTTGAAAACAACTAACTACTGTAAAATATACAAACAACTAACATGTAGTAACTTACATAATTTTCTGAGTGTATGGAACAATCATCTGCGTACGACACCATTGAGACTTCTGGAGGTGGGGCAGGTATTCTTGCAAGATAAAGATTGAAGAGTATCTGTGAGAGTACTCCTCCTTGTGGCACGCCCATCTTTATCTTGCGGTATCGGGATTTCTGACCTCTGAATTCCACAAACGCTTGCCTGCCGTTGAGATAGCCAGCTAGCCAACGTTTGATGTTGTTAGGCAAGGTGGAGTTCAAGATGTCCTGGAGAAGGACTGCATGATCGACCGTGTCGAAAGGCTTGGAGGGATCCAAGGCTGCAACAATGGTACGTTCATGAGTTCTTCGAGAGTTCAGGGCATCTTAGATCTGGGAGGTTATCGTGCTGAGCGCCGTCGTTGTGCTATGCGCTCCCCTGAAGCCATGTTGGTGTGTGGCGAGCGGGAAGTGCTCTTTCAGGGACGGTTTATTATTTATTTATCGTATGGCACTGATACAAACAATTATAATTTTAGAGATATAAGCATTACGAGTTTAACAGATTATACAACAAAGTTTAGCATATTTTGATGGAAAAATAGTATAGATAATAATTAGATATTGATGTCAATATTCTTCAGCCACCGGACGGCATCTGGGCCAGCATTGTTTAAGTAGTTCGTGTAGTTCACCAAGAAATTTACGATGGGGGCAGTCTTTTATAATGTGGTAAATGGTTTGATTAACATCACTGCAATCACATAATGGCGAAACAGCGGAGCCCCATTTAAAAACAGTAGCTGCGCACCTTCCATTGTTTGTCCGTATACGGTTAAGCCTAACCCATATAGGCCTAGGCAATTCTGATCCCGGAGGCATACAGGTCAAGTCCTGAATTTTCATTAAGTCATTACATGAAGCTTGGTTCCAATTATTAAACCAGATGTTATATGGGTCATAATTATTGTTTGCGAGACTTTCAGCTAGTTTTAATGGAGGTTTTCGAGATATGAGACGGTCGTCATTAGCAGCTTCAATATATTGGTGTATTTTAAGGCTAGGATTGGCGATTATTTTTCGATGTTCGCGGAGTAGTGCATTCTGACGTCTTAGACTTGGTGGTAGAATATTACTTAGAACAGGTAAAAATCTTATTGGGGTTGAAGACATTGTACCTGTTATTAGTCGCATACATGCATTTAGTTGGGTATCTAATTTGTTTACGTGGGGGCTATTAAGCCAGACCGGTGCGCAGTATTCTGCAGAAGAATAAACCAGTCCGAGTGATGCTGAGCGCAGTGTTTTTGCAGAAGCTCCCCAGGTAGTTGACGCAAGTTTTTGGATAATATTGTTAGGTTGTAGGTTGTAAGTGGCTGCTGACGTTTTACGTCAACACACGTAGACTCTGAGGTCCATTGTGATACCATTGTGATAATATTGTTACGCGTTTTAACTTTGTTAGCAGTATTTTCTATGTGCTTTTTAAAAGAGAGTGTTCTATCAAGGGTAACTCCAAGGTATTTTGGTGTTGGATTAAAGGGTAGGATAGTATCTCCAAAACGAACGTTAAGCTTTAGATCAGATTGACTATTATTGAGGTGAAAACATGTTACTTCCGTCTTGTTAAGGCTAGGACACAGACGCCATTTTTTTAAATAATTTCCAAGTGATAGCAGGTCATTTGTAAGGACAGATTCAGCATCTTTAACTAACAACGGAAGTCTCCCTAGTGTCACCCGCGGATCTTTATGGAATTGGTTTTATTTTGTAGAGCAGAAAAAATAAAGGGACACGTATTTTTTTATAGCGGCCCAAATTCATATTTAGGGGGTAAAAAGGAGGGGGGAAGACAAGGCCATTTTTCAGTTTTTTTCGTTTATCTTCTATATTTTGCAAAGAAACCTAGTCATGTTACATACCAAATGAAAGGTCTTTTGAAAACCAATCTACGTGTTCTAAGAACGTGTCCAAACATGCACAACTTTTCGTTATATTGAGTAAAATACCAAAATTTTGGGACATTTTTGTTAATAAGTCGAAAAATATTAACTTCATCGTCCCGTTGTTAGCACCACGAGATAGGTATTTTTAATACCTTTAATCTGATACCACACATGCCTATATTAATTTTGTTTAAATAGGCGTAAATTGTAAAAAACTGAAAAAGGTCAATTTGCCCCCATACAAATCGACCCCCCCTAAAAATGAGTTTGGGCCGCTATAAAAAAATACGTGTCGAATTAATTTTCGTTCTTAACAACATATCCAAATTTCATGAAGATCGGAAGGTGACACCAGGGAGACTTCCCTTGTAAGTAGCGTTGAGTGGCTATAGCGATGTCATCAGCGTAGGAGAACTTTTTTGAGTACGTTGATGGGAGGTCATGAGTGTAGAGATTAAATAGAAGCGGGGCAAGAACAGATCCTTGGGGGAGTCCCTTATTAAGTTTACACTTCCTACTTTGTTTGTTTCCAAGATACACTATAAAATGACGATCACTTAACATATTATTGAGAAGAGTAGCAGTTCAAATGCAAGGGATAACTTTTAGAAATTTATAGATCAGCCCGTCTTTCCAGACCGTGTCGTACGCAGCTTTGAGATCTATAAATGCAACGGATGTCTTGAGTTTTGATTGAAAACCAGCCTCAATGTAGGTCGTTAAGAATAGTACCTGATCAGTGCAGCTACGTCCCGATCAAAACCCCGCCTGCTCTACCGGTACGATGCTATTAATAGTGGGTTCAACTCTGTTGTAAATTAGTCTCTCGAGTAATTTGTATACAACGCTTAATAGTGCTATCGGTCGGTAACTTTCAGCTTGTTCCTTTGGCTTGCCTGGTTTTAAAAGGGCGAGAATTTTAGATCTCTTCAGATCCGTAGGCATTACACCAGTTAGTAGTACATTTGAGTAGAAAAGTGTAAGCCATTTTCGAAAATTTTTTCCACTATGTATAAAAAACTCAGGAAATATACCATCCGCTCCTGCGGATTTCCCTGACTTAACTTGCGATATTGCGAAGTTACTTTCCTCCTCACTGAAAGGTCCTGAGAACTGTGGAGTGATAGACGATTCATTTTTTAATTCTTTACATTTCTTTTTAATATTAATGGTGTGTTTCTTCTCCGATACAATTTTTGATGTTCGTTTGATGTTTAGAGCAATACTGTCAGGGTGTATGTTCGATTTCGGTGTTGTTATAGGAGTGCTATTACCCAATTTACGAAGGAGGCTCCAAGCTTTTCGGCTGGAATGTGTGAAATTTACATTTTCAACAGTATGTTGCCATTTTTCCCTGCGAGCATTATCAAGAGACTTTAGAATTTCGTCTGCAATTGTCTCATCTTGAGTAGCTAGATATTCCGAGTGTAGAGTCTCGGTTTCTTCTGACCAGCCAGGATCATATTGCTTCCGGTATTCTCTGGGTATATGTTTCTTTGCAGTAGCAATTAAAGAAACAAGATTCTCCCTCATGAGCGAATTTGTTAGGTTTTAGAATTGGAATAATTCGCGCAACTTTCCATATATCGGGAATCACCAATTGACAAATCGAGATATTGAGAAGGTGAGCGAGATACTCCAGACCTATTGGGACGAGTTTTTTCAACATCAGCATAGAGATGCCGTCAGGACCAAGAGCTTTGGAGGGTTTAGCATTGGAGATTATTGCTTCTACTTCAACGGGAGTGAAGGAGCAGGGCATAAGATCTCTATTGAGACCTTTGGCTCTCCTTACCATAGCTCTTTTAGTACGGTTCTGCACTGATGGATGTTCAATAAATTGACGGCAGAACTGAGTTGCGCACTTTTTGGCATCTGTGTGTTGTTAAACGCAATAGCAGAGGTTATGACTGTGACCCGTACCAGATAGGCTTTTAATAGTAGACCAGAGCGTCTTAGAGCCAATCGTGCACTCATCCAGATGTTTTAACCATCTGTTTCGGCGGTGCTCATTTACAAGCTGGGATATTTCCGCCGATAGTTGCACGATTCGTTCATCCGCTGGGTCGCTAGCACGCAGGAGATCGCGCTGTTATGCGAGGCGGGCTGCGTCCGATGGAAAATGTGGTCTAATATTTGGGATTCGGCCGGATGGGATAAAACGCTTTGTCGCCTTGAGAATAGCCTCTCTAAGAGTTTAATCACCCTTCCTGGCACACGTGGGTGGCGGCAAATGACGAAGGGATTCGTCTACGTGGTTCGTAAAGCCAGGCCAGTTAGCTTTGTTGTAGTTAACGAACGTGCGTTTAGCCGGCTCCACAAAGTCGCTGGGCTTCTCTACAGTGATCACGATGGGAATGTGATCAGAATTCATTGCAACTGTGGCTTGCCAGTTGGTGTTGACAAGCAGCAACATACAAATGATGGAGATGTCTGGGGAGCTAGAACAGTTAGCAGTTACTCTGGTAGGGAAGTCCTCATTAATCGCAGCAAAATCTGAGTCGTCTATCTGGTCAGCAATGAGACTGCCAGCTCTCGTGATGAGCGTTAAAATCTCCAAGTATGATCCTGTTATCACCCTGGAGTAGGTGTTCAATATCAGGGAGATACGTAGGGTCAACATCCGGGCTATGTATAGGCGGGATGCAGTGGCGTATACAGGGGGGGGGGGGGGCGGAGGCCCGGGCCCCCCCTGAAATGATTTCACAAATTTCAGGATTTGGTATCAAATAACAAGTACAATATTAAAAAACTTCTTACGAAAATTCGAAAAACAAGAATCCAAAATTTTTGGAAGAAAAATGTTTTGAAATTGAAAATTTTTCTGTAAAATAATCTCAAAATCTAAAAATTTTTTCTTAGAATTTGAAACTTTTCAACTTAAGATTCTAATGAAAAAATATCTTAGAATCTGAAGCTTTATGTACACAAAAAATGGACCTAACTGTAAGTAAATTGTAGTCAAATATTAAACTGCGTCTTTGTCTTTTAGAAATATGTGTCAGAACGAGCCTATTTCATAAAAAAAAAAATATCTCAGAATCTAAAACTTTCTACAAGAGAAGTGTCTAAGAATATACGACTTTTTCTATAGGAATAATGTCTTAAAATATTGGCCTTTTTCTCAGAATCTAAGACTTTTTCTATAGGAAAAATGTCTCAGAATCTGAGACTTTTTCTATAAAAAATTCTTTTCTGTATAAAAAATGTTTCAGAATCTGAGAATTTTCCATAGGAATAATGTCTCTGAATCTGAAATCTGAGATTTTTTCTATAAAAAATCTGAGATTTTTTCTATAAAAAAATTCTTAGAATCTAAGGCTTTTCTATATGAAAAAAAGTTTAGAATCTGTGAACTTTCTATAGGAATAATGTCTTTAAATCTGAGAATTTTACTTAAAATCTAGAAAAAATTTCTCAGAATCTCATACTTTTTTTACGAAAAATGTCTCAGAATCAACGAATTTTTCTTAAGGAAAATTATCTCAAAATCTAAGATTTTGTGTATAGGAAAAATGTCTCAGACACAAGCTGAGACTTTTTGTATAGAAAAATGCTCCAAATCTGAGACTTTTTCTATTGTAAAAATATCTTTTTCTATAAAAATAATGTCTCAGAATCTGAGTATTTTTTAGAATCTGAGACTTTTTCTTTAGGAAAAATGTCTCAGAATCTGAGGCTTTTTCTTTATGAAAAATGTTTGAGAATCTGTCAATTTCCTATAGGCAAAATGTCTCAGAATCTGAGACTTTTTCTATAGAAAAATGTCTAAGAATTAAAGACTTTTTCTATAGGAAAAGTGATAAAGCATCTGAGACTTTTTCGATAGGAAAAATGTCTCTGAATCTAAGAAATTTTCTATAGAAAAAATGTCAAAGAATCTGAGACTTTTTCTATGGGAAAAATGTCGAAGAATCTGAGACGTTTTCTATAAGAATCTGAAAGGAAAAATGTCTCAGAATTAGACAATTTTTCTATAGGAAAAATGTCTAAAAATCTTAGACTTTTTCTATAGGAAAATTTTCTCAGAATCCGAAAGTTTTTTTTTAGGAAATAAATTTTTGAATCTATCTGTTTTCTTTTTAAAAAGGTCTCAGAATGTGAATTATTTTTCTTATATGTTTCAGAATCTCAATTTCTGGGAAAATGTCTTACAATCGGAGTCTTTTCTTTTGGAAAAGTATTTTATGAATATGTTTATAGAATCATTTTCTAAAGTGACTTTTCCCGAGAAACGTTTTCCTTTGGAAATATGATTTAGAGTCTTTGGCTTTTTCTATAATAAGAACTGTCTTAACTTGAAATTGTCGTAGAATCTTAGACTTTTCTTTGAAAAAAAAAATAATCTTCTTTGTAAAAATGTATAAGCATCTGATACAATTTACACTTTAAAAAAAATGCTTGTCTCTCAAAAAATTTTAAAATATAAAAAAAATTTAATTTTTTTCCCAAACAGTTTTAAACTTACACAAAAATGAAGAATCTGATTGTGTTACATTCAGTTTAAGGAAAAGATCAAGAAAAAATCTAAAACATGTGCTGTTATGTAAATTTTTTGTAAAAAAAAAAATTGGAAAAAAATGTTGGGCCCCCACCGAAATAAAATCCTGGATACGCCCCTGGCGGGATGTATGCTAGGGGTGGGATAGTGCACGAGTTTTCGATTTCGACACGCTAGAGCCGCTTATTTTGTGAGGTTCGTTAAAAAAATGCATGGGCCAAAAAATGGGGCAGATCGGATAGGATCTAGGGGTCGCTCATCGGGGTCAAAGTTGGGCGTAGAGGGGAAAAAATCCACAAAAAGCCCCAAAACTCTCCTGGTTTTGCTCCTGGAGGGGTCAAATGTGAAACCGGCCCCCATTATTTTTTCCCCCTGAACACTTTTGCCAAACATACCTAAGCCCAATCTCCAATCCCTAAGGGGGGTCCCATACAAACGTTCAATTTTTAAAAAATCTTTGTCCTACCGCTCTAGCTGTCCTAGAATTCACCCTAGAGGAATCAAATGTATGACCGACCCCAATATTTTTTCAACCCCAACATTTTCTTAGAACATACCTACCCCCTAACTTCAATCCTTAGGGTGGTCCCCATACATTTTTTTTATTTTTCTTAAATTGTCATATTAAATCAGCTCCTACCGGTCCAATGGTCCCTCCTAGAGGGACCATTGGAGAATGAAGAAGTTAAATGTGTGACCGACCCCCAATATTTTTTCAGCCCCAACATTTTCCCCAAACAAACCTACCCTCTATTTTAAAGCATTAAGGGTGTCCCCACACATTTTTTTTATTTTTGAATTTTTTTTTTTTATAAAATCTGCGCCTACCGCTACCATTCTGCCTTTTAGGAACGGTAAATGCAGACTGACCCCCATTAATTTTTTCCCCCTACATTTTTTCTGAACATACCTACGCCGTATTTCCACTTTGTAGGGGTGCTCCCCTGGGGAAAACTAAATTAGTAATGTATGTAAAGAAGTCAAATGTATGACCTGCCCATATATTTTTTTAGCCAAAACATTTTCTTCAAACATACCTACCCTCTATCTTCAAAGTGTTACCCCACAATTTTTTTATTTATTTTATAGAGAAATCCGAGGTCTTTAATTTGTAATTTAACAGTAACTTTTGTTAAGGGTAAAAAAATATTTTTTTAACTTGAAAATAATAAAAAACGATAAATTATATAACTATAAATCAAATTAATTTATTTTTATCGTGTGATGGATATTGTTTCCGATTTTCGGCCACGACCTGAAGCAAAACTATTTGTTCCTCCTCGTTACGGCACAACACGTTGTTATAGTCTTCTATTAAATTTACGCCTCTTTCGGCAGCGTCGTTGACAACATGTAATTTACGTAATATTTGCAGCGCTCGCTGGTAGTCCTGACGATTTTCTTGTTGCCACTGTCGCCGCTATCCTCTGAGGCATCTTCTTCCCCGATATCATCGTCTTCTTCTTCCTCGCTGTCTTCGTTAGACGATTCGTCTATCTCATCGTCAGATAACTCTTCCTCCAATTCCTCTTTCTCTTCTTCAAATATACGAATTGCATTCGACATTTTTCGTTTTATTTCACAAGAGATATTCGGATCAAATAGTGCGAGAGCAACAGCTTCGCCACTGAGATACCAGAGATGTCCACAGAATCTCTTGACCAATCGTTGCGACAGAATCTTATCAATTAAAGCATAATTGGCAATCGCTTCCAAAAAATTCAAATCATTATTTGGAACTTCTATTGCTTTGGTAGCGCTAAACCAAGCTTTTACGTAAATTGTTATGATGAAAACGGTCACATCAAGAAGTGCATTTAATTCTTTTTTGGCCAAACCGATATATTTTCGGAACAAAACATTTTTAGGCAATATATGCCTTTTGCCATCCATCGAGCATGACTGATGGGTCCTGGTGGGCTAAAATGCTTATTAGGAATATTTTCGCTAAGGTATAATAAAACAATTTCAAGAAACTCCTTGTAGTCGTCTCTGGGTTGCTTTTCTTTTATTTGAGCCCAACAAAACAACTTGATGTCAGTTTGGACTTGAGCTGGTATGTTGCCTGCCACTTCCTCATCTTATATGCCAAGACTGTACGGTTTGTCTTTTATATTTTCCCACTGCTCTTTAAAACGCGCAAACATTAGCACTCCTGGTCCAGACGTTTTGCCGAATTTGGTTTCAAACACTTAGTTTTCCCCAGGGGAGCACCCCTACAAAGTGGAAATACGGCGTAGGTATGTTCAGAAGAAATGTAGGGGGCAAAAATTAATGGGGGTCAATCTGCATTTCCCGTCCCTAAAAGGCACAGTGGGAGGCGCAAATTTTATAAAAAAAATTAAAAAAAAAAAAATGTGTGGGGACACCCTTAAGGCTTAAAAATAGAGGCTAGGTTTGTTTGGGGAAAATGTTGGGGCTGAAAAAATATTGGGGGTCGGCCACACATTTAACTTCTCTAGGGTCACCCCTGCGATTATTAGAGCGGTGGGAGCAAGATTTCCAAAAATGTCGTTTTATGTGGGAGACCCCTTAGGAATTGGAGATATGGAATTGGTATGTTCAGAAGAAGTGTTGGGGGCTAAAAATTAATGGGGTTTGGTCTTGATAATGACCCCTCTAGGAGGCACCATTGGACCGGTAGGAGCTGATTTAATATGACAATTTAAGAAAAAATAAAAAAAATGTATGGGGACCACCCTAAGGATTGAAGATAGGGGTATGTATGTTCTAAGAAAATGTTGGGGTTGAAAAAATATCGGTCATACATTTGATTCCTCTAGGGTGACTTCTAGGACAGCTAGAGCGGTAGAAGGAAGATTTTTTAAAAATTGAACCTTTGTATGGGACCCCTCTTAGGGATTGGAGATAGGGCTTAGGTATGTTTGGCAAAAGTGTTCAAGGGGGAAAAAATAATGGGGGCCGGTCTTACATTTGATCCCTCTAGGAGCAAAACCAGAGGAGTTTTGGGGCTTTTTGTGGATTTTTTCCCCTCTACGCCCAACTTTGACCCCGATGAGCGACCCCTAAATCCTATCCGACCTCCCCCATTTTTTGGCTCATACACTTTTTTTACCAACCTCACAAAATGAGCGGTTCTAGCGCTTCCAAATATTGCTGCTTAAAATCTCACACAACACTATCCCACCCTTAATGTATACATTGATAATTTCTATTTCAATACCTCCAGAATCTATTGAAATACTCATGGTTTCCAGGAACGGGTCGGGATGGGGGGGAGTGAGGGGGGACAGTGAGCCTATAATTCACATTTCGCTCTATAATAAAAGCGAGTCCTCCCCCATGATTTCTCTCTCTATCCCTAAGGATGACATTATAGTTGCTGGAAGCTGAGAGACTGCATTCATGGGTTAGCTTCGTTTCCTGCACGGCGGCAATGTGAATGTTGTTACGGTACATAAAATCAGTAATCTCAGCAATCTTGGATCTCAGACCATTGCAATTCCATTGCATGATCTTGAAAGATTGCTGGACACCGACATCACGCACCTGCCGCCTCTGGTGAGGATGGTGCCGTGGCGAAATTGGCCGAGAGCCTGGAGAGGGTGTTGGCCGCAGGCCCGTAGGTGTTGTTGGTCCTGTTGCCAAGGGAGACAAGGACCTATTGACCACAGGTGTTACAGGTCGATGGTCCTGGGGTGAAATTGACCGTGAAGACGGGGGGGGGGGATGTGGTCCTCGAAGCCACAGGGGACACTGGCCGAGGAGACAACTGCAGTATGGGTGTTGTTGGGGGCAGTTGTTGTTGTTGTACTTGAGGCGAGGGAGTGGGCGTTCTCACAGTGCTGTGAGTGTGTGTTGTCGGGGTCGCAGCTTGAACTGGATGACTGGTTGCAGGGATGGGAGCGCAACAGCTTGCAATGAAGCTATCATTCCAGTTCCTGTGGCATCGCAGACTAGTGCATCGTCTCATATGGCACCATTTTCCGCAGCAGTTGCACTTTACTGATGTGACATTCTTCCGAATAGGAGAATGACAGACGGAACAAGTACAACAACTCGCCACGAAGATAGGGGACCAGTCATTGAGACTGGCAAGGCCCGAGCAGCGAAGGTGACACCAGTCATTACAGACGGTGCATCTGACTGACGCCTGTTTTCCGATGGTATATGCCGGCTAAAACTAAAAGTAATTTGAGCAAAATTGCCGGCATAAAACTTTGCTCACCTGGGAAAAAAACACTTGGTTGATACAGCTTGCGCTGAGTTGACAATCCTTGGCCGAGTGGGACTCGGGTCGTTCCGGAGCGAAGATCCAATTGTCGGGGGAACGCTACCTTAATGTTTTCTACTTTGTTGTTTTGAATATCAAATTTGTTTGTAAATATTGTCGTTAAAAGAAACAAAAATTAGTTCAAAAATTATTCTGAGTTGGGTCTAGGAAAAGTATTTCGGGTATTAAGAAACATCAGCACGAACTTATTATTCCCTTGTACCACAGAGTGGTAAAGGGTACAATGTACCCGGTACATACAACAATTGGATGCACAATTGCGTTACCTGTTCTTACACATTTAAACATTTAATGATTTTAAACACTTACATATATTGAGCTCCGGAATCACAAAGATAAACTTCTTTGTCACTAATTTGACGATTAGTTTCTTTCGCTGGGTGATAATGGATAACAGAACCATTAGGACCTGATGAGCTTATAGTAGGAAAACTTAAACCCATAAAATGTTGTTTTTTCCTAAAAAAAATAATTTAATTTAATTTTAAACGAGCTGAAGGAAATTTTTTTGTTAAGAACTAACGCTCTAAATTCCTCTAACTTTGTTGCTCCTGAAATCTCGTCCACATACTGTTTTGATGATATCATTTGTTCTAACCATGCAAAATACTGACATAATGCAACACCATCTCGAATGTGACTGTTAACAAACCCCATCACTTCCGTTGCATTCTTTATGGCTTTATTAATAGCAATAGGTGATATCTTTAAAAAAAAAAAAAACAATAAGGAAAGTTAAGTTTTCATATGATAAGAAAATATGTATATTTTTGTTATTTACCTCCTGGTGACGATGTTTCTTCGGTATTAATGCTGTTAGAAAATAGCTTGAACTTGGAGAAATCCAAATTTTTCCTTTAGTGACTTCAATCTAAACCGTAATAAAGGCATTAGTATATAATATTTATAAAGAAAATATTTTTTGAATTATTAACAAAAATGTCCAAAAATTTTGGTATTTTAATCAACATGACGAAAAGTTTTGTATGTTTGGACATTCATTTAGACAGGTTTTCCGAAGACCTTTCATTTGCTATGTAACACGTCTAGGTTACTTTCACTCAGAAGATTATGTAAGTTTTTTAAAGTTCAGAAAATATAAATTTTTTTAGAATTTTTGCTTTAAAAAATTCAATAGGTAGGGGACGAATAAGCTGTATGGAAAAAATTAAAGGTATTTGAACCCCTTATAAATTACATTAATAGCATTTGTTAATTTATTCTTATTTTGGTTTTTATAAACAGATGAAAACTTAAAAATGTTCACTTTTAAGTACCTATATCATTTTAAATAATGTACAAATTCCAATGATTTTTTTTTTTAAATTAAAGCTTATCATTTTCTTAACCATTATTGGTAAATAAAGTATTTTTGCAAAATTGTTTAACTGTTTATATCAAATTTACAATGTTACAACTTTTTTTTTTTTAAACAGCTGTTTAAAAAAAAAAAGCTGTAGTCTAGACTAAAAAACAATTTTAAAACTCCAAAAATCTTAAGGTAAAATTAAAGCAAAAAATTAAATATTTTTTTAAAAAAATTTTGTGTACCAATTATGACTGGGCTAAACATAAGCTTTAATCTAAAAAAGATTTCATTAAAATTGGTACATTATTTTTAAAGATATAGGCTTTTAAAAGTGAAAATTCTTGAATTTTTGTCTGGTTCTAAAAACCAAAATAATAATATATTTCCAAATACTAACTACGTCGTTGATAAGGGGTTCCAATACCTTTAATTGAGTATATAAAGCATATTCATCCCATACTTAATACATTTTTTATAGCAAAAATACTGAAAAAATTCAAATTTTCTAAACTTTAGGAAAATATAAAAAGTAATACTTTATGGGGTCCTAGACCGATATTTTGATGCGTTACACACGGAATGACAAAGTGAGTATACCCCCATACCAGTGACGGTCCGTGAAGTTGTCACTGAGTGTTCTCTACTTATTTAAAATATAAAATTTATGTATATAAAATATGTTTTTCTGGACATAACACGTTCCCGTGATAGACAAAGCCTCAGTTTTAATTTTTTTTATTGACATGCATCCAAAATTAATTTTTGTACTCCATTTATTTGCGAAATAATGCTTTTTGTTAATTGTCGATGTGGTGAGGCAACAAAATGACAATAAAATAGAATTTAGGCTGCATCTCATTAAAAAATGTACAAAACTAGTAACATCCCATCTTTACCTATCTCGGGAATGCGTTAGGTCCATGAAAACATGAATTTTATACTTAAATTTTCTGTTTTTATAAATTAGAGAACACCCAGTGACAACTTCACGGACCGTCACTGCCCCATACTGTAGTTGGAGGGTATAAAAAGAGGCACGAAGGTTATTACTTAATTTAGAAAATTAAGATAAGTTAACCCTACCTGTCCGTCATTTCGTCGTCAGAAGCCATGAATTCTATTTCTTGAAGGGGGGTATCAGTATCGGAACTAAGTTCTGATAGATTGATTGAATGTGTTGGTGAGTTTATTTTATTATAATTGGTGCTCAAAGAGCCAGAGAAAGTTGGTAGATTCGTTGTTGTTTGATGTTGATAGTTTTTGTTGTTTATTTTGTTTTCTGTGTTTGTAGGAATTGGCGTGTTTGAAGAGGAGTTTTTGATTATTGTTTCTTTAGAATTGCTTTGGTTGATTTTATTAAAATCAGAAGTGTTATTTATAACTGTTGAATTTCTCTTGAATTTGTTTGGTTTTTTGAATATTGGTGTTGGGTGAGAGTATTGTAGTGTTGTTTTTTTGAATGTTGGTGTTGGAGGAGAGTATTGTATTGTTGTTTTTTTTTTTTCAATATTACTGTTGGGTGATTGAGTTGTTATTTTTGGATTATTTGGAGGAGGGGTAGTAATAGTAGAATTATTAGAATTAGTGTTAACGTTGGATGCAATTGCAGAGTCAGAGGATGGTTAAAAGTTGTTTTTGTTCTGTTCTTTGTAAATTGTAGTTCACTCAGAAAATTATTGTAGTTACTACATGACGGTCGTTTGTGTAGTAAGTAGTAGCTGTTGTTTTTAACTACAATTTCGGTCGTTTTTGTATGAAAAAATCTCAAACAACTTTTTTTTGTAGTAGTTTCAAAAAATAAATACAAAAACTATACTACACTGTAGCAATAGTTGATTTATGTAGTTGTTTTTAGTTTTTTTCTAAAAACTCGTTTTTTTTTATAGAAATTTTTATTGCAAACGAATGTGTCGCACGAGTTGGTCGTGCGGGATGCGGAAGGAATTATTTTTATGCCAAATAAATAAATAAATTAAATTACAACTTATTAAATTTAATTATAACAAAAAATATGTTTTTGGAAAAATATTCTTGAGCGAAAGAAAATAAGTGGATAAATAAGATAACAAGTGTGTATAATATAGCGCTCACATAAGCGTGCGTAAAAACCTATCGGAAAAAACCCAAAATAAAATGTATGCGGTGTTTTGTTTACTTATGAGCGTGCCATCTTTCTTTTCTTTGTATACACAACAGAACAGGTACATACTTTTTTGAAACATTGCAATTTAATTTTTTTTTTTTATAAATCAATTCTACCAAATCATTTCTTTTTTTTTATTCCAGACAAATTTTGATCGGAAGCGGTGGAAATTTGAAACATACTATTAAAAAAACAAAGGCAAATACAATCAATATATTTTGTTTAACATTTTATTAATAAATATTTTTTCTTCTATAATTCCAGATAAATACACCAAAAAATTGTCATCATGTCGAAATTCTATACAACCAACTGAAATGTATTGCTTTTTAAATAAATATCAATCATTTAAACGTTTAAGAAATTTTTTAAATAAAATTTTAGGCAATTGTTGTAAAAACAACTGTATTAAACAGTTTTGTAGTAGTTTTTACTACATTTTGTAGTTGAAAATCAATAGTTAAAAACAACAACATGTTCAGTTGTTTTTACCGTAATATGTAGTGGACGCCTTTTCATCAACAAAATGTAGTCAAAACAACTGTCTTTTGTAGTAGATTTTACCGACATACTTTTTTGAGTGTTGCTTCGAGCATCGAGATTTTATTTTTTGTTTTGATTTTAATACCGCTATTCTAAAAATTTTGTCATCTATAATAACTGACAAAATTATAATAAAAATGAGGTGAATGACAATTTTTAAATTTTGGTATTCTTGAAAAATTTGTCATTGAAAAATAATGACAAATTTGTTATGATATAAAAACCACATAACAAGCAATATTTTTGTTTGTTATTAAAATAAATTTAAAAAATAAATAAAAAATCAATGGCTAATAACCTAATTCCAACGGTTTTAGTGGGTTTCCTATCAAAATTAGATATATCATCTATAGATGAAAAATTCTGAAAAGCCTTAGAGACCCATTTTCTGTTTTTGAGGACAGGAAGATGTTTTTCAGATTCAAAGAAATACATAGTATGGAAATTCGTTAGTAGGAAGGGAGAAGGTATAATTATAGGAAAATGTAGGGTATAATTAAAGGTTGGAATTTAGGGAGGGTGTGTTGTGGGGACAGGCAACAAAAAGGAGACGGAGTGTGTGTATGTGAGGTAAAGTCCGGTCATTGTGGTATCGGATATGGTAGCCTTGTGATATTGGTCCTAACCCGCACTAATTCATTTGTTGCTGATGAGGGGGAACAATATTGGAAACGAAAATTTCTTATTGTCAGATTATTTTGCTGGATATAAATACATATGTATGTACATTAGGGCTATAACCAAATTTTTGGCATAGCACCACGTGATGGACAATGTTGTTTTATTAAACAAAATCGCTTTCTCCAATCATTTTGCAAAAAAAAGCACACGCACCAAATGCATTTTCTAAAAGTCCTCAAGATTTTTATATTAATTCAATATTTATGTATTTTTTATTTAACAACAAGTAAAAATATTAAAAAATACTAATGTCTATTTATTGAAGGAAATAAACTTTAGATTTAAAGTTCGTGCTGATTTACATAAAGGATTAATATCCTGGACCACCTTAATGGCACGTTCCGCGCAAATATTACTTCTTTGCTGGTTTAAAATTATTGAATCTTCTTTTTCCCAATGTCTTAAGAAGTATTTCCGGCGTTTTAAATCTACCTAGCGACTGCTCCAGAGATTTAAAGTCATCTTCCCTGAATCGGTGGTCTGAGAACCATATGTCGAACCATTTTCCAAAAATAAAGGCACATATTAGGTAAAGCTCAGTTTGGTAATTTGGTATTGAAATGAATGTTAAAATGTTGTTGGTGAGGTGGGTAGTACCCACTGGGTACCTTCCCCGCCTACCTTAGTTTTAGTTTCGGACTCGATTAAAGCGGAATCTTAGTTAAAATAGCTACATTTTGCGATTTTTAAAAAAGAAAATACAAAAATAGTAATTTAAAACTTCGTCTCGTTTGGTGCGTGTACTTTTTTAACATCCTCGAAAAAGTGTAAACATTTTTCTTCATAGTTTTTCATGGCCTATATGACTGTGCTATGCCAATTTTGATATTTGCAAAAAATGTAAAAAACGTATAGCCCTAATGTACATCAATTGTAACCCATAAACAATACAAATTCCAAATCCTTAGGAGCAATTTCCATGTGATATTGAAACAATAGCATCTCCAAATCTCAATAATACACACATCCGCCTTCCCAAATACGTGAATAACAATAAGGGAATAGCAGTTAGAGGCTTGGCTAATAATCCCAATAGAATTCCGAGAATTTTTTTTATTTTTTATATTTTAATTTTATTTTTTTTGACAAACAAAACCTTTCACCACAATAAGGTGAATTTAATTGTTATTTTTTTGTCATTTTATGCATAGAATACCAAAACAAATCTATAACAAAAATTATAACAGAAAGTATAATAAATTTTAATGACAACAATTTTTGTTATATTTTTTTAGAATAGGCCCATAAGAATTTCTTTTTGTTGAATAAATTTTGTACATTTATTACAGGATGCGGGGTGCTCTTCAGCGCAGTTTGCACAGAATGTTCTTGTACATTCCGTGTCGGTGTGGGGGGGGGGGGGAAGATTACAGTTCTCACAATATGGAGAATTTGTACAACGTTTGATAGTGTGACCCAATATTTGGCAACTTTTGCACCTCATGGGGTTAGGCATATATTCGCGAACTTTTACTTTGTACCAGGAGATGTTGATCGACTCTGTAACGCTGTAAAGATCAAATGTAAGTAAAATAACACCTGACGGAGATTTTACCCCATCAATTGTTTTTTTGTATTTATAAACGGAGTTATCACCTTGAGATGAAAGCTCTTTTTTGATTTCTTCATCGGGAACGTTTTTGAGGTATGGGGAATATACAGTACCTTTAGTATAATTAAGGTGTTCGTGTAATTTACATACTATATTACATAAACCGAGTAGTTTTTTACTATTTATAAATTTGTTTGCTGTTAAATTGTCTTTTACAAGTAAAAGCAGACTACCGTCTCTTAGTTGGGAGATTGAGATTATATCTTTGAGCTAAAGAGATCTGTGTATAGCAAAACAAGAAAAACTTGAAAGGGATTTTTTTTTTCATCGGCTGTTTTTACAACAACATATCTTGGGTTATGAGATTTTTGAGTTGCAATAGTGGGGAGAGTGGGGAAATCAAGAGATCCTCCTCTATTTCGTTTTTTCCTTTTGCTTTGGGGACTATGGTCAGCTAATAAAGCAAACCGGTTGTCCCCTATAAGGGGGGCCCAGGGGGCATCTAACAAACATTAAATCACACCAGTACACGAATGGTTCGTGTAAAGAGGGGGTATAGAAACAGTTTTGTTATTTTTGTTTTTTATTTTATTTAACTAGAAGTAACACTACACTATTACTATTTACTATTTTTTTTTTTTTTTCTTTAAATATTTTTTACGCAATGCGCGGAAATAATTCAAGAGCAAAGGATGACTGTACACGTTGAGTGTTAGTCGGAGACTGTGATGCTTTGTATTTAAATACATGTCTCCACAAAGTTTTAGTTCTTTATGGTCAAAAAATACAAGTTTTACGATCGTTTTTTTCAAAAAATATAACATTCAAAAAATATACTACTAACATTTTTTACTTTCAAACATTTGTTGGTACCCCTATAAATAATAATAATATGTCGGATGAAGTTTAAATCCCTGAACTTGAACCCGGGGATTAGAAAGCCATTTTTGGGGCTTTTATGATAAAACTGGTAGAAATCGTTCAACTGTTGACGAGTGTGGACGTGTTTTATTTTAACTCCGTGCTATAAATTGAATTACTAAAATTGTTCGTAATAGGTTTTGTTCGGAATAGGTATTTTTGTGATATTTTCATTACCACATCAAGGAAAATGAAAATATGGACACAAATGATACCGATTTAATTCGAGGCTCTGCCTCACCGACTGGTGCTGGTCCTAGCACTGGTCTTAGGGTTGCGACCTTGAAGTCCGGCCTTGATTCTGGTAGGGGTGCTCAGCCTAATATTGGTGGTAAAAAGAAAAAGAAACTTAAGCCATCAAAGGTCAGGCACAACCAGAGAAGGCTTTGTTTGAAAATAATTAACAGACTAAGCCAACTCGATGGAACGAAGCTCTCCGAACGTGAGAGGGCGTCGCTATCATGGGCGAAAGGAGTCATTGAAGAACAGGACAAACTTTCGGCAATGCGCGCATCTGACAAACAGAGCGCTGTTTCGGCCTCGTCATCGAAGTCTGGTAAAAGGTTGCGCTCGCCCGACGAGAAACCTTTACCTAAGAGATCTAAGGTGACCGGCAACGTCTGGACTCAGTCTTTTAGTGAAGTGGTTAAAGGTAACTTCGTTAGGGCTGTGATAAACAGGAAAAATGGGGATTGTAGTATTCCAAGGGACAAGTGGAGTTTAGTTGAAACTAAACTAAATGAAATCTACTATAGGCTCCTTGAGAGTATGCCTGATTTTCTACCTACTACTGTCAACGCAGGTTGGTATCAGGGGCGAGTAAAACTCGTTGCTTTTGGGAACGAAAGATCCGCAGCCGTGTTTAAGGTTGCCATTAGCCAAGTGGGAGAGTTATGGCCTGGAGCCAGACTGGACGTTGTGGAAAAACATGATATCCCCTCGCAACCCAGAGCTCATGCATGGATCCCAATGGCTACAAGTGACACTGCGGTGATTCTAAAGATGATAAAAGTCTGCATTCCTGACCTTCCAACTCAGAATTGGCAAATTGCCAGATTGGGTGAGATGGAGGGCGCTCGTCGTCAAGCAGTGGTCTTGGTTAATGAGGAATCGCTTCCGCTTTTAGCCAGGACTGATGGCATTATTAGATTTGGCTTTTTTCATATAAGAGTCAATGTCTACAAGGGCGACCAGAAGCCTATTTTGGACGCAGACAAGCCAGTGGCAGAGTCGGCTGGGGAGGAGAACCTGGAAAAGGTTGATATTCAGCTGACCGATTCTAGGCTGATGGGAGATGCATCTGGCATTTTCGAAACCGAATCTGGTAACGAATGCGACCTCTGTGATGGCACGGAGGATAAAGCTGATGCCATTATGGGTGACATTCAGGACGAGGCCCATGCAGTGAGGAATTCGGAGAGTTCTGTTGCCTCCGATTCAGAACAGATGGGACACATATCTGGCTTATTCGAAACCGAATCTGGGGACGAATGCGACCTCTATGATAACACGGAGGATGAAGCCAATAACACGGTGGTGGAAAGGATGGTGGAAAAAAAGCAAGATGTTGCGGTTCCTACAAATAAACCTCCATCACTGTAAGGCAGCCTCAGCTGCACTATTGCTGCGCCTGACGACAGGAGCAGTTGACTTGGTTTTTATCCAAGAGCCCTGGGTGCGGGGTGGCAGGGTTTGCGGATTGAAGACCCCAGGGTTTAAGTTGATGGTTGCCAAAGGTGAGGGCTCACCAAGAGCCTGCATCTTGGCGAAAAATGGCTTAAATATATTCTTTTTATCAACTTTTAGTGATATGGATGTTACAGCGGCTAGCTTAGAGCTTCATGGGAAATCTATTTGGCTCGCCTCTGCGTATTTTCCTAATCCGGGGCCAATACCCCCGGAGAAGGTTGGCGGTCTGATTCGGGAGTCTGAATCTAGGGGACACCAGTTACTTGTGTGCTGTGATGCTAATGCACATCATTCGATATGGGGAAGTACAGACACAAATGATAGAGGCGAATCACTTTTGGAGTTTTTGTTAAGCACTAACCTGTATATTTGTAACAAGGGTAGTGAACCAACTTTCGTTACAAGTACGCGGCAAGAGGTTCTTGACGTAACACTTGTATCAGATACATTGTCTGATAGAATTGATGACTGGAGAGTTTTGGAAGAGCATTCTTTCTCAGATCATCGCTACATTGAGTTTTTACTCAGGGAGCGTGCCCCGGTTGAGACAGTCTCTAGAAATCTGAGAAGAACAAACTGGGTGAAATATAGGGAGACTTTTTCTTTGCTTTTGGATGAAGTGCCCCTATCTGAACCGCATAGTTTAGCGGAAATTGACTGTCTGGTTGACCATATAACAAATGTTTGTAATAGGTGCCTGAATGCGTCTTGCCCTTCTGCAAAGCCCAGAGGGAAAAAAAAGCCACCTTGGTGGTCAAATGAGTTGCAGACGAGCAGAGATTCCTGCAGAAAGCTCTTTAATAAGGCTAAATTTTCAAGAGCGGACGAGGACTGGTCTGCATACAGGCTGCAACTTAAGAGTTATAAGAAGATGATCAGAAATGCAAAATGTGATTCTTGGAAAAACTTCTGTGGAAACATAGAAGACGTCTCTGAGGCATCCAGGCTGCGCAAGGTTCTGGCTTCTTCTCCTTGCACCCTAGGATACCTGAAAGGTCCTAATGGGGTGTGGTCTTCCTCCAGTGGAGAGTCGCTGGATCTCCTTTTAAACACGCATTTTCCGGGCAATTCCATGACGCCGTTTCAAGCTTTGGAACGTTCTGACGCCCAAGCATCTGAAATTGCTTCGGAAATAATAAATATGCCAACATTAATCTGGGCGATAAAAAGCTTCAGGCCCTATAAATCCCCGGGACCTGATGGTATAATCCCGGCTGAGTTGCAGCAAGTGTTGTACTATATAGCCCCGTTGCTGTATAATCTATACACAGCATGCATCAACTGGTCTTATATTCCTTTAAAATTAAGGGATACCAGAGTCGTATTTATCCCGAAGGCTGGGAAAAGTTCCCACACAGCTCCGAAGGATTTCAGACCAATTAGTCTGTCTTCTTTTTTGTTAAAGACAATGGAACGAATGATAGACTCATATTTGCGTAGAGTGATTGACCCGAGGTTGCTTTCGACAAAGCAACATGCATACAGCAAGGGACGATCAACGGAAACAGCTCTTCATGAGCTCGTTGGTACCATCGAGAGATCGCTTTCGGTAAAGGAGTACACTATGGTGGCCTTTCTTGATATTGAGGGGGCTTTTAATAATGTCATCCCAGAATCGATAATATTGGCATTGTCTGGTCTGGGAGTAAAGCGTGAAATCGTTTTAATGGTGGAAAACCTACTTGCCAATAGACGTATAACGTCTGAATTGGGAGCGTCCGTCATATCTCGATTTGTCAATAGGGGCACACCACAAGGAGGTGTTCTTTCGCCGCTTCTTTGGAACCTGGCACTGAATTCAATGCTACTATCTCTAGAAGCACGTGGTTGTCATGTTATCGCATATGCTGACGATGTCGCGATAGCGGTAAAGGGGAAGCATCTGCCAACATTGCGGGATATTCTTCAGGGTTCTCTGAAAGATCTGTCTAAGTGGGCAAGAGACTGTGGTCTAGGAGTTAATCCTAGTAAAACAGAGATTGTTTTGTTTACAAGAAAAAATAAGATTCCTGCTTTTGATCCTATTTCTCTGGACGGTACTGAAATCACCTTCTCAGATGGAGCCAAGTATCTTGGAGTGTTTCTAGATAGGAGGCTGAATTTCAGGCGTAATATTGAGGAACGGGTGAGAAAAGCAACGATTGCTTTGTATTCCTGTAAAAGGGCCATTGGAAAACGATGGGGTTTTAGCCCTCAAGTCGTTCATTGGATCTATACAGCAGTGGTGCGTCCAATTTTGCTGTATGGAATCATTGTCTGGTGGCCTGCTTTAGAAACAAAAGCAAACTTTGTCTTTATCACGAAGGTACAGAGAATGGCGTCAATGTGCATCACTGGTGCTCTTCGTACTACACCTACGGCTGCATTAGAAATCCTCCTTCACCTGATACCCTTGGACATATTGGGTAGGCAGTATGCGGCTGCGTCGGCAATTCGACTTAATAGCACTCTGCAATGGAGGAGCAGTGATTGTGGCCATAGCGCGATCTTGAAAAAGATAACAATACCACAAAATGTGGATTGTGCTCCCTCTTTGAGCCTCTTTGAGCGCCACTTTACCACTATGATACCATCCAGGGAGTCTTGGATTGGGGATACTCCGGGTAGTGGAGCTACCATAAATTTTTACACAGATGGATCGAGGCTGCACGAACAAGTGGGCTTTGGAGTCTATTCGGAAGAGCTTGGGTTGAGCCTGGCTCGTAGATTGCCAGATCATTGCAGTGTTTACCAGGCAGAGATGCTGGCAATAAAAGAGGTGGCTGACTGGTTGAGCTGCAATGTCTTGTCTACAACCGCAGTCAACATCTATACGGACAGTCAAGCCGCGGTCAAGTCCCTGGATTCAATGTTTCTGAAAACAAGATCTGCCCTTAACTGCCGCACGTCTTTAAATGAGATGGCCAAGCAGTTTAACATACGACTCATATGGGTCCCAGGGCACAGAGACATTCCAGGGAATTGCAAAGCCGATGAGCTTGCAAGACTAGGAACTACCTTACAGGTTCCAACAGAATTGGAATGTGTTGGTATGCCTCTAGAAACTTGCAAGCAAAACCTACGGCTTTGTTCTGCGACGGAGACTAATCAAAGATGGGCAAATGGATGGACGTGTGAGACAACACGACTGATTTGGCCTTCTCTTAATCAGGGGCGCACAAGTGAGCTGATATCGCTTCCAAGAGGAGAGATTTCGACGGTGGTTTCTATAATTACCGGACACTGTCTTATAGGGAAGCACGCAGAGCGGTTAAATGTGCCGTCGAATGACTTTTGCCGAGGTTGCATGGATGAAGAGGAGTTGGAAACTATCGAACACTTTATTTGCCATTGCCCGGCACTTTCTGGTCAGAGACTTGCTTCACTGGGATCTAGGGAGCTGTACGATCTTTCTGATTTGTCAGATGTCAAAATTCAACATCTAAGGAGTTTTATAAGAAGCTCAAAATGGTTTAACGACAGGGACTAGCACAGTGGTTCCAAGTCCAAATCTAGCTGGACAAAATTATTTTATCACCGTTTTATATGTTTTTGGGGTCGCTGAGTTCAAAAAACGTGTTTAAATTTTTCTAAGACAATTACACTAATCGACAAATTTTTATTTTTTTTCTAATTTCAGTAATTCATTAATGACAAAAATGGTTTATATGCAGAACAGAAATATGAAATGCAAAAACTTATTTTTTTAAAGTTTTGTAATCTCTAAAAAATAAAAAAAAATTTTGTCGAGAAGTGTAATTGAAAAAAACAAGTGGGTGTGTTAAATTCGGCTATGCCGAACGTTAGGGAGTACCTTCCCATTGCGATTTCGAACTTCATCGGAGAGAAGAATGTTGCATTTGCTTAGCAAAAGTACAAAAAACTCTGCAAAAAATTCGATTTTTCTTAGGTTGGTTTAGTTCTCCAAGGGGGAACTTTTTCCCCTTGGTCCGATTTTATCCATTTCCAAACTTAACCTGCCTAGGAATATAAGACATATTCGTGCCAAATTTCGGAAGTCTAGCTCTTTTATTTTGGACTGTATCGTGTCCTCTACAGACGGACAGAAGGACAAACGGACGGACATTTTTGAATTTAGTCGAAGTGTGTAGTTGGCCGCGGTTTAATAAGAATCATCACATTTAATGCTTTATTTAAGCTAAGCATAATTATAATACTTAAAAGTTATTAAGAACTTACAAAAATTCGATACTTTATTTAGAAAAAAATTTTAGGCGAAAATCTATTTTCATAAAAACTGTGATTAATTTTAAACCTGCAAAAACCTGCAAGAAATGTCTGCATGACAACGTTCAGTAATAAATTACCTATAAGTTGTATGTAGTAATTCGACATGATATGCCTGGATTCGGTTTTGGCAAGCTGCGAAAGTTTCATAAGTCCTCAAAAATATTGTTATTATTGACCATACCTCAAAGTACAAAAAATATAAGAAGAAGATCGATAATAAATTTCTTATTAATGTCCAGAATAAGTATAAATCTGTAGCTTTCTTGTACATAAACCGTTTTGAAACCATTGATGTAACATGGATAATATGATGTTATTAGTTGAACACTTAAATATATATATTTTTTTTTTAAATATTGGATACCAAAAATGTTATTTCATTCGCATATTTAACAAAGTTAAAGACCTAATTCCAAAAAATGGTTATTAGTTTGATTAGAACACACCCTTAGCTTGCCCCTAGCACTATTAATTCCTAATTTTAAGGACACTAATTTTTGGACTTTTGTCCAGCTAGATTTTGATTTGGAACCAATGTGACTAGTAGGGAAACCTATTACGGTCCCGTGGTATCACAATGGACCTCAGAGTCTACGTGTGTTGACGTAAAAACGTCAGCAGCCACTTACAACCTAACCTAACCATGATAAAACTGTATTTATTTAGTGCAAAAAGCATAACAAATGTATTAGTAATCATTTATCGCGAGCGAAAATGTCCCTCCCCAAAAACCCATTGCGAGTGCTTTCAGTAGATCAAAATGATATCATCGATCTACGCTAGGTTAAATATTTTGTTTGTTGAATTGCAAAAAACTTTTCAAACAAATTTCGGAACTTGGAAAAACTTTCAAAGATGTTCCTCCTTTTTTTTCTAAATCATTTTCAATGAAATTCGTAAATTAAAAAACGCTAAACAAAAGTGTGTCTTGGACTTCGACCATTTTTTTAACAATTAAACACTTTGTTCTACAACGCTTTTAAGTGATTTGAAACCATTTGATTTTTCGAACAATCATAAACTTAGATATACTAGTAATGCAAAAAATAAAGTACATGAAACGCTTTTCCAATACGATTGCAAAGCGTACAACTTCTTAATTTATATATTATCCCTATTAAATTATACCGACACACATTTTTTTTGACGATATTCCTTCCAGTTCGTGGTTTATCCGAAATTTTTTGAATGCCCATACTTTTGCATAAGATAGCAACAAGCTGTCTTTAACATAATTAAATTTCAAAACGATCATACTCCATGGGATAAATAAAAATGTCCGACATTCACTTAAATCGTTCTAATGACATGAGTTTTTCTCGCTCCAATTTGGTTTTTGGTATTTTCTGTGATAATTAAGAACTCAACCATATAGATACAATTACACTACTGAACACTTAAAAAAAAAAAAACTTAATGCGACTGGGACGCGACCTTACACAGTTAATTGCAATTGTTCTAGTGATCACAAATCTGAGGGCTAATCACGTAAAACGAAAACGATAGACGATGCATAAACGACATCAAAATACATATCGTTTTGAAGGGAAATTTAAAAGTTTTTCTTTATTAAATTATTAAAGGCTGTTGTCTAATCCAGAAATATTACAAAAATTGGAAATATTTTGATTAGTTTAAGAGCAACAAGGCTCCAAAAATTGACGATAGTTAACTATCGCTTTACGTGATCACAGTCCTGGTCTCCAAACTTTTCCATCACATCAGGTTTTTGATTATTTTTGCTAACTCATAGCGGATGAACCCGATGTGAAAGCGACTTAAAAATAAGTCGAGGCTATAGCAGTGAAGCAAGACAATGCTAAATTTTCGGCGGCGGCTGAAGAGCAACAATTTTCGGCCTCTAAAAAACGCCATTTTTACGATTTTTGTGTTTTTGTCAAGCAAAAGAATCAATTTTATGTCGAATGAAGTTAAAATCCCTGAACTTGTATCCGGGGATTAGAAAAAGCCATTTTTGGGGCTTTTAAAATAATGATTTAGTGCAAAAAGCATAACAAATGTATTTGTAATCATTTATCGCGAGGGAAAATGTCCTCCCAAAAACCCATAGCCAGTGCTTTCAGTAGATCAGAATGATATCATCGATCTGCTCTAGGTTAAATATTTTGTTTGTTGAATTGCAAAAAACTTTTCAAACAAATTTCGGAACATAGAAAAACTTTCAAAAATGTTCCTCCTTTTTTTTCTAAATCATTTTCAATGAAATTCGTAAATTAAAAAAACGCTAAACAAAAGTGTGTCTTGTACTGCGAACATTTTTTAAACAATCAAACACTTTGTTCTACAACGCGTTTAAGTGATTTGAAAACATTTGATTTTTCGAACAATCATAAACTTAGATATACTAGTAATGCAAAAAATAAAGTACTTAAAACGCTTTTCCAATACGATTGCAAAGCGTATAACCTCTTAATTTATATATAAAATTCCGTATTAAATTAGACCGAAACACTTTTTTTTGACGATATTCCTTCCAGTTCGTGGTTTATCCGAAGTTTTTTGAATGCCCATACTTTTGCATAAGGTAGCAACAAGCTGTCTTTAACATAATTAAATTTCAAAACGAACATACACTCACTCCATGGGATAAATAAAAATGTCCGACATTCACTTAAATCGTTCTAATGACATGAGTTTTTCTCGCTCCAATTTGGTTTTTGGATACAGTTACACTACTGAACATTTAAAAAAAAAACTTAATGCGACTGGGACGCGACCTTACACAGTTAATTGTAATTGTTCGAGTGATCACAAATCTGTGGAGGTGTTCTGTAGGTTAGGTTAGGTTGTAAGTGGCTGCTGACGTTTTACGTCAACACACGTAGACTCTGAGGTCCATTGTGATACCACGGGACCGTAATAGGTTTCCCTACTAGTCCCTGTCGTTAAACCATTTTGAGCTTCTTATAAAACTCCTTAGATGTTGAATTTTGACATCCAACAAATCAGAAAGATCGTACAGCTCCCCAGATCCCAGTGAAGCAAGTCTCTGACCAGAAAGTGCCGGGCAATGGCAAATAAAGTGTTCGATAGTTTCCAACTCCTCTTCATCCATGCAACTTCGGCAAAAGTCATTCGACGGCACATTTAACCGCTCTGCGTGCTTCCCTATAAGACAGTGTCCGGTAATTATAGAAACCACCGTCGAAATCTCTCCTCTTGGAAGCGATATCAGCTCTCTTGTGCGCCCCTGATTAAGAGAAGGCCAAATCAGTCGTGTTGTCTCACACGTCCATCCATTTGCCCATCTTTGATTAGTCTCCGTCGCAGAACAAAGCCGTAGGTTTTGCTTGCAAGTTTCTAGAGGCATACCAACACATTCCAATTCTGTTGGAACCTGTAAGGTAGTTCCTAGTCTTGCAAGCTCATCGGCTTTGCAATTCCCTGGAATGTCTCTGTGCCCTGGGACCCATATGAGTCGTATGTTAAACTGCTTGGCCATCTCATTTAAAGACGTGCGGCAGTTAAGGGCAGATCTTGTTTTCAGAAACATTGAATCCAGGGACTTGACCGCGGCTTGACTGTCAGTATAGATGTTGACTGCGGTTGAAGACAGGACATTGCAGCTCAACCAGTCAGCCATTTCTTTTATTGCCAGCATCTCTGCCTGGTAAACACTGCAATGATCTGGCAATCTACGAGCCAGGCTCAACCCAAGCTCTTCCGAATAGACTCCAAAGCCCACTTGTTCGTGCAGCCTCGATCCATCTGTGTAAAAATTTATGGTAGCTCCACTACCCGGAGTATCCCCCATCCAAGACTCCCTGGATGGTATCATAGTGGTAAAGTGGCGCTCAAAGAGGCTCAAAGAGGGAGCACAGTCCACATTTTGTGGTATTGTTATCTTTTTCAAGATCGCGCTATGGCCACAATCACTGCTCCTCCATTGCAGCGTGCTATTAAGTCGAATTGCCGACGCAGCCGCATACTGCCTACCCAATATGTCCAAGGGTATCAGGTGAAGGAGGATTTCTAATGCAGCCGTAGGTGTAGTACGAAGAGCACCAGTGATGCACATTGACGCCATTCTCTGTACCTTCGTGATAAAGACAAAGTTCGCTTTTGTTTCCAAAGCAGGCCACCAGACAATGATTCCATACAGCAAAATTGGACGCACCACTGCTGTATAGATCCAATGAAAGACTTGAGGCCTAAAACCCCATCGTTTCCCAATGGCCCTTTTACAGGAATACAAAGCAATCGTTGCTTTTCTCACCCGTTCCTCAATATTACGCCTGAAATTCAGCTTCCTATCTAGAAATACTCCAAGATACTTGGCTCCATCTGAGAAGGTGATTTCAGTACCGTCCAGAGAAATAGGATCAAAAGCAGGAATCTTATTTTTCCTTGTAACAAGGTGTTCTGTAATTTATGCGAAAAGTTTTCGCATCGAAAAGTATGAAACAAAAAATTCCATCGTTTCTCGATTCTGGAAAAAAAGCTGTTTCTGTATATCAATGCGAAAACGGCAGCAAATTTATTGGAATATTCCAAATCAGCTGTCAAAAAGGTAAACAAGGCGAGAAAATAATAGGTGTGTTCCAGAACTTTCCGGGTAAAGTTCGGTAAAATGAGAGCAAATCAAAAAACCTCTCACGATACCACAAAAATACACAAAAGTACGGGAACGCTAAAAACCACATTTCAAGCCCAAAATAATAGAAAATGTAAACAAACCAATAACGCTAAAATATTTTCGTAAGAAAAATTACTTTAACCCGCTGTCTACACCTGGGAGAAATACTGAGATATTTGTATCTAGAAACGTCAAAATCAATCGCAAAGAAATTTTTCTCAGGTGTGGACTAAATATTAGTCTCAGTATTTGATCTCATCAGATAGTTGTTATGAGATATCTCATAACAACAATCTGATGAGATTGGATGAGATCAAGTGTCAAATTCACTTATATTTGTATGTTTACAATTGTTTTTTTGGAGCAAATGGGGTCGAAAAAAGGAAAAATAAAATAACTCATTAAAAAATAAGTGTATAAACAAATGTGTGTACTTAAATAATAGATTGAACATATATAAATGATAAATAACATATATAGTTATTCAACGGCTGATTGTAAATTATGAAATTTCACAAGAACATTTGCAGCTCGTTTTCCACACCACTAGATATTGAGATAAATGCTGAAATTTCCCTACTGTTTCTCTGCCGACGTTATCTCTGCTTTCATGAAAAAATTCTCCCACGTGTAGATGGTGCGTAAACAAGAAAACAAATTGTAAAAGTTTATTTTAATAACAAATTATCTTTTTTTGTATTGAAATAACACATTTCCTTGGTTTAGTTCTTTATTTTATTTAAATTTCCAATTTAGCTTCACAAAAAAAATCAGCTGTTTTTTCAACATCTGACTGTTACCAATTTACCCGAAAAAAAAGTGCGGGTAAGTTCGGTAAAATGAGAAACTAATTTATTCTCTCAAAAAATCTCTCATTTACCCAATTTTTGCGTACGGGAACGCTTTTCGGGCTGGTTTGGGTACCCGCGGGCACCCGCGGTAGCGTTGTGGAACAGACCTAATAAAAATCACAACAAAAAAAACGCAATTTCACATTTTTTTAAACAACACTCGTAACATTGGCAAACAAAAATTAAATAATAAATTAAGTTAATAAAAATAATGTGTAGTATATCATTAATAATATTAGTTGATAGTATTTTCTTAAAAAAAATAATGTTTTTTATTTATTATAACTCAAAAGCTGTTTCATTTACGAAATATCGCACCATTTTTAAATGTGAGTGATTTTGACACTTCAACTTCAAAAGTTTTCGATCAATTGGTTTACAGAAACAGTTTTTCTCGCATCTTTCCAATAATTTTGAAAAAAATCATATTTGACAGAAAGTTTCCGCATAACAAAATTACAGAAACAGTCGAATGCGAAAAGTCAGGTTTTGTGCCGATTCACGATGTTTCTGTTTCGTTTTTCATATTTCATGTGAGAAATCTTTCGATTCGAGAGTTATAGAACACCGCTACTGGTCTCCAAACTTTTCCACCACATCAGGTTTATGATTATTTTTGATATCTCATATCAGATGAAACCGATGTGATAGCGACTTAAAAATAAGTTGAGTGTATAGCCCAAACATTGCTGTTAAGGATGCTGAACTCATTTGGTTTTTCGCCTTAACCCTTAGGGCACCAATTGTTTTTCAATGATGTCTTATTCCCCAGTATCGAAAAAATGTTTTTTGGGGAAAAGACATCATTTAAAAACAATTGGTACCTTAAAGGTTAATGCGACTGACCAAATGAGTTCTGCATCTTATAGAGTAATGTTTAAGCTTTACAGTCGACTTATTTTTAAATTGCTAGCACATAGGGTTCGTCCACATGTTCGGACTTTTTTGTACTTGTGTAAAGTGAAACTTAATGCAGGACTAAAGTCCTACAAAGTTCAAAAAGTTCCAGATAGAAACGCTTTTAAAAATTTGGAGGCCAAAACCAGAGCTCGAAAATTGAAATCAAATTTTATGCAAAAATGCAACTGTTGTGTAATGGGCAAAGAATCATGATAATAACGAGGGTTTTGTACCGAGAGGCAAATCCACTAAACTGCCGGGAGCTCAGGCCAGTGGAGATATTGGGCTCTTGTTAAAAGAGAATTAAAGGGCACAAAAAAGATCTCCCAGGACATGCAAGATTTCAAATGTAGATGGAGCACCTGCTCTAAAAAGGTGACAAACTACCATAAAAGCCTTAATGGGAGGGTGTCCGGAAAAAGTTGATAACATTGTTCGAAGTGGTTAGAATTCCATGCCGATTTTTTTTTTTTTGGTTGATTTTGTATTAAATTTCATTTAATACAAATTTGGCTTGAAGTCTTACTGGGCTATTCATAATGAGTAAATTAAATCTGATGTAGGTTTATTTGCCTGATATTGCATGAATATTTGTCAAATAAACCTACTTTAAGTACACTTTAGGTATTATGAATAACCCCCATAAAATTCAGTGGTTTGGTTTTTATTTAACTTTATGTGTGATAACTAGGGCAACCAAAAATAAGCACTTAAAACATCGTTTTAAACGTAAAAAACATCAAAATAAGCAGTTAAAATTAAAAAAGCTCTTTCCTTTAGTGGATTTTCATCAAAAACGTCAAATATTTTAGGATCTCTATAAAATTTTAGGTGTTTCATAAAAAATAAATTGAAAACATCGGATTTCTTTATAAGAAAAAAGTAATTTTAATTAAATTGACATTAGAGGTATTCAGAGTCTTGTTGCCAACCCTGGCAATGCAGCAAAAGAGTACTACTTTAAAAAAATACATCTATTTTGAAAGGTAATTTTAAAAAGTGCTCTTTTACCACCAGTGCCAGGGCTGCCAAGTAAGACACTGAATACCACTATTCAATATTTTTTTTATAATCCTCAAATTTGTTTTTTGAAAAAATAAAAATATAAGTAATATTTTAATATTTTAAATGGATGAAAAAGCAAAAAAAAAATAAACGAAAAATAAGTAGTTATTGCAAAAATAAGCAAAAAAAAAGCCCAAACAAATGTTGCTTATTTTCTTTAGTTTTTCATGATCAGAATTTGTGTTTAATCTAAATTGAATCTTTTGAAATAAAAAAGAAGCATTTGGCCTAGTGATAACATTTTTGTGTTCTCACTCTTTAAAATTGTTTTTGTCATACTGTTTAAAATAGAACTTACCGTTTGACACAACTGTTCTCCTATGGATTCATAAGGATACAATTTTATCTCAACATTGTTATTGGCCTGATGTTCCTTAAAGCTATTGGGAAGTTTTGAAGAATCAACAAATAAAATAAGATCATTTTGTGTTACAATCAAATAAGCAAAAAATACAGGATTAAAATCAATATCAGAGCCACGTAAGTTCAAAAACCCTAAATAAACAGTATCAGAAATTACATTAGTACACAAAAGGTATAAATTAATGGCTATACTCTATTTTACTGGCATTTTTCCAAACCTCTAAAAACTATTAGCATTGATAAATCTCATCAAGCAAATTCCAACAACAAAAAATCAAGGGCCGGCGAGATATATTGCTTTTAAGTTTAAAGCGAAATCGCTTATATCTCGGTTTGTAATGGTCGGAATAAATAGGGTATCGTTGGAAAGTTAATTTTAATGCCTATTAAATTATCCAAAATCCTACATTAAAATCGGTTAAACCGTTGCGAGCCAAATCAAGTTTTTCAAGTCGAGGAAATAAGCTTTGGAACCAGTCTTGAACCCGTAGCACTTCTAGGAACGAAGTAATTAAAGTTGAAATGATTTTTTTTTTAATCAGTCCATTACAAGCCGTGATATCAACGATTTCGCTTTTAACTTTTATTTTAAGCGATATATCTCGCGAAATATTTTTTGCTGATCCTTGATTTTTTTATTGGATTCTCCCCGAAAAGGGCTACATCCAAAAAAATATAAATAAATTTGGAGCAATGCCAGCCAAATAGAGTTGTTCCAAATTATAAATTATAAAAAAAAAAATTACGACATACAAGCAATTTCATCCAGCGCACTGATCACCAAGACATCACTATTTTTTTCTATCATTTTATTTTTAACATTTGTCCATTTATCGGCGACAGTTTGGCCTGCAAATTGTACATCTAATGTTATGATTGGATTTGATGTGATCTTCGGTTGATCGCTTCCCCAAACAAGATCTACTAAGTTCTCTTCCAGAGGCATTAGAGTACAGTCTGTGCAAAACGAGACGCATTTGTTAATTGCTTTTGAAAATTTACTATTCAGTTATTTCAACTTACCCGCAGCCATTAGTTCTTTTTCAATCGGTTTCCAGACCCGATAGGAAAATAACTTAGGATCCACACCCACAGCGCTCCCTTTGGCTATATTATTTGCCAACCAGCTGCCCACACTGGGTGTCGCAGGAAGTCCATCTTTCATTAGATTCCAATTAGAATCTAATTGTTTTAAAGCTTGCTGGTAGTACCGTCCATCCGTCCAAAGCAATGCTTTATCCGCTGTTATGACGGCTGTGCCAGCGGAGCCATCAAAACCACTAACAAATGTTCTACGTTCATCGTGTTGACAAATATACTCGCTCTGATGAGCATCATCAGACGGCACGATATAAGCAGCTAATGATAACCCGGCTTTATTTGGTGGACGCTGCATCAGTTGCCTTAAATTTCGCAAAATCTCCGTTGTGTCCTTCATAATGCGCACTACAAAAATAAGTTCGTTAACACGTAGACGTTAAATTGATTTATTAAAAATAATCACACTTGTATTATCTTAACTTTTTTTTATAACTTTGATGATAATATTTATTAGCTTTAGCCACTGTTGCCAGATTTTATCAGAGCTCCACGTCGTCGGTAAATAGTCGTCAGCGGCGGCTGATGAAAACATAATCGGCAGGTGACTTCCCAACTACACGCAAAAAAAAAAACTACATTCAGATTAAGCAATCATACACGCAAAAAAAAATGTGTCGGAGTGAGCAAAAATCTGGCATAATTTAACCAAAAATATGCTAAAACTACAACCGTAATTTAGCCAAAACGCTTATGTAAAAAATTATTGAGAAAATGCTTATGTTATTTAAGCAAAAACTTGGTAAAATATACTAAAAGGAAAATAGTAAATTATACCAAAATTTTTAGAAAAGCTGACTAAATATAATGCTAAAAAATACCACATTATTGCTAAAATAATTTTTTTATTAAATTTTTGTAAAAATTTTGTTTATTTGTTGAATTTAAAATTTTCATACACGCAAAAAAAATTCATGTGTAATATTTAGCAATACTGAAAAAAAAGCTTCGTGAAAATAATGAAAATTGACATTAGCTTAATGAAAAATGACTCACGTTTTCAACCGAAGACAGTTTTCATTTGATTTATGAAACTGGTTTCATTAAAGTTTCTTTCAATGAAAAGTTACATATAAATAATGAAAATATTCGTAGAACTTGTTTGAAATGTTTTATGAAGTTTTTCATGAAATGCATGAAAGTATTCACTGATTAAATGTAGAATGGTAGTTGGTAATGTGCTTATCATACTTGCTTTTTCAAGTAACTACACGCAAAAAGAAAATCTGTGTAAGATTGAGCAATCCTACTTGGTAAAACTTTTTTCATACCAAAAAAAAATTTTTACCAAATTTTTGCTAATATTATGCTTGTCGATGTTAAAGTAACATAATTAATTTTTTATGTAAAATAACCAAGTAGCTTGCACAATAACGCAAATTACTTGCACAAAAATTTATCGAAAGAAAACAACAAAAAAAAAAAACAAATACAGACCGCCATTTTCATTTTGTATTTTTGTGTGCGTTGTTCGTTTATTTTTTGTGTTATAAAAACGTAAAAAGGAAATTAATAAATAAAATAAAAATAAATTAATAAATAAAAATAAATAATTAGTTTTCTAAAAGATAAATAAATGTATGATAAAAGAATGTTAAAGTTAATTTTGCTTTCATCACTTAAAACACCATTCATTAAGAAAAACCAATGGAGTCCCAGACGTATGTTTCGATGAATAACAAATGGAATTATAAAGTGAGTATACCCGCATTCCGAAGACACCAATAAGGTTTAATAGAGTTTTAGTTAAAAATTAGTGTTTGGTAATAATTTTCTATTTTTACAGGGTACTTCTAAATAAATTTTTGAAGCTATGGCGAATCCTTCACTACAATAAAGAGCGTGGACACCAATCCTGCCTTTAGTTATAAAATTAAAACCTAAAAACCCAAAGCCAAGGGAGTCCCGACCTGTTTTGATGAGTTACAAATGGAATGACAAAGTAAGCGTTCCTCCTTACCAAGATACCAATGGGGTTTACCAATTTTTTAAATTAAAAATTTATGTTTTGTAATAATTTTCTATTTTTACAGGATGCTTTTAAATAAATTCGTGAAGCTATAGCGGATCCTTTACTTCAAGAAGAAGCGTAGGCAGCAGTCACTCGAGAAAATTGTACAAAAAGGGTCAGTTGGTCGGTGGTAAATTAAATCCTACACTCATAGAAATATCTTAGTAGAAAAATTAGTAAGCCCATTGTAGATCAAGTTTTACAGAATATTGCCGTATTCAACAAAAATTAATGTTGATATCGTTGAATAATCAGTAAATTTGAATCAACTATTTACAACGCTTATACAGAATTCAATAGATAAAACCAAAAAAGAAAAAACAACCCTGTTCGTTCAATTTCGTATTATTAAGTTGGTAGCAATGCATTGCAATGTGAAATTTGTTTGTCTCTTATAAAATTATTTTATGTGTTTGTTTCTTATAAAAATATTTAATATTATAAAAATAAATAAAAATGGGATCTGATGATCAGATTCTGATCTGTAAATATTTGGTAAGTAATAAAATACATTGGTTTCTTTATGTATATTTATTTTAATAATAATTTTTTTTGTTTTTTTTTTTTGGTTTTTGATTTGGTGTCATTAGACAACTGGAGAATGGCTTACGAATGCATAACATAAATAAACGAAGTGTGTGTGAAAATCTTGTTTAAATATTGCAGCTTTAAAAGCCGGTGATAATACTAAAAAAAATATTGTGATTTATATCTAATAAAATAATATTTACAAACTAGCTGGCCCGGTCCGCGTTGCTGGCCCAAATATAAGATCAGTGTTATATTTCGCCTCGCTTCAAATATATAGCCTTGCAAAAAATGTAATGAATTTCTTGGCTTAGAAAAATTTGTGGGCGTGGTTTTAAAGACCCAATTAGGCAGATAATCATCTTCAAATTATATTTGAGGAACTAAAAAAAAATACCATGTCTTCGACTTTGTGAACTGTACAAATTTAAGACTTCTTTAGTATCATTATGAACTACACAAAAATAAATTACGCATATCTTTCGTTTTTATCGTGAGCTATTGTCTTGAGTTCAAACAAACCTTTATAATTTTCCCGAATTTCTTATTTTCCCGGGACACTTCTTATTTATATTTCATTAAAAATTAGAACTACATATAATTAACATAAAAAAATCAGTCCGGTCATTAGTAGTCGATATATTCAGACAAAAGTGGGCGTTAAAATTTTTGTGGAAGATAAACTTGTACATACGTTAACAATTCCCAAGGATTTAAAATCATTTGTACCAAGTTTAAGCGGAATTTATTAAGAAATATTTTTTTTTAATTGATCAAATTAGAGTAAAAATTAATTTAAGATATATCGATGGGCGTGGACAATTTTACTTTCCGAACAATTATAGGGACTATTCCAAACATTTAAAACAACAAAAAAGAGGTGTTCTTAAGTGTTGCAAATTTTAAGGATATTGAAAAATATGGGCTTTGGATTGTTGGAGGACAATAATTATTTACCGAATCAGGCCAGTCGCTCACCGATTTTAGATGTATTGAAAAAAGTGGGATTGTACAATTTTTCTTTCCGCAAAAACCTTAGTTGTACAATCACGAACGTCAAAAAATACTACTAATAGCCAAATCGGCCCTGCCGTTTTTCTATTTAAAATATATCAGAAAAAAGTGGACGTTAAAAAATTTTAGTCAAATCAAGCTGTTCTCCGATTTTAGATATATTAAAAAAAACGAAGCCTAAAAGTGGGTGTGATTAATTTCTTTTCCAAAAAAAACTAAGACGAACACTTAAAAAAATAAGACGAACATTAAAAAATTTTTTATTCAAATCGGTCAGTTCTTAAGTGATGCGATTACTAACGAACTACATTTGATTTTTATTAATATTTTATTATTCTATATTTTATTTTTTTATAGAGAAAATTTTATTTATATCGTCTGGCCAATAGATGGGATGATGATGATGAAGAAAGGCCACATCGATTCTCCTTAGAAGAATATATGAGAAGATAAACACACCTCAACTACCTAAGGCACCTCCAACAACAAAACAAAAAGGGTATAAATAAAAAAAAAATAACATTTAAAAAAAAAAATAATAACATATAAAAAAAAAAAACAAAACTCAGTGCTCCCCAATGCACGGGTTAGGGCTAGAAGGCGATTTCGCTCTTAGCACACCTTTATTTTTTCTCGATAAATAAATAAACAAATAAATAAATAAATAAAAAAAATAATAATAATTTTAAATGAATTAGAGAACTTTCTTTCAGAAAATGAAAATTTTTAAACAATCAGAAATATAAGATAATAATTTCAACGTTAAATTTAAAATTTAAAAAAAAAAAAAAAAGATTTATAATAAAATTTTTCTATTAACTATTTAAATATTTTGTAAATGGTCCTTTATGAATTGAAGAAAGATTAAGAGTAAATATAAAACCCCAATAGATTGGAAGTATAGGGAACCAGTTTCTACGGAACAAAAACTGTAGGTACTAGGGATCCATATGCAGAACTTCGTTACATGATTACAACATTTTTGAAGGAAACTTAATTATGGGCAAGGAACAATCGAAGGTGGTAAAACCCAATGCGAATGTAGTGAATGAGGTAGTAGTAGAGAACAATACACCCGAATTAGATACGATCAGACTCTATCTTTTGTTGATCACTATAATTCTTTCAATTAATTTCGCTTTAGGTATTTATGCAATGCATAACAAAAGACTCAAGAAGAAATATTATAGTAGGGCGAATGATTTGGATAAAATATGAATCAGATTTCATAAAGAGTTGGAAAAAGAATATATATAAATGGATAAATGGGAACAAATAAGGAAAATTATTTACACAGAAAGGGAAAATTTCAAGCAGGCTTATAAATGTATTAACAAAAATATTTATATTAAACCGGAAACAGTGAGAAAACACTTAGGCTGGGGTTTTGAGTTGTAGTTCAACCTGAGTTTTCGGTTTAGTTTGGTTTAAACCTCAAATGCTGTTTTTGGGATCTAGTTTATTTCGTTTGAATTTTAGTTTAACCCTGCAGCACAGACTAATACAGACTCGACAAATATGACAGGTGTCAAACAAGTATTTTTTAACCATATGGTTAATGTTTTCAAATTATTCTACGAATTAGGTTAGAAAGAGAAAACTGATATAACGCGCCATAAGAAAAATGGATGCCAGATCGGTTTTTGTTGTCTCACTCACTCCTAAGTCGTAGAAAGTGTTGCCATGTTAGCGTAAAACGGACTAAAAACCGCTGTGTTTTCTCCTAAAATCGCTTAGTTTTTACCCATTTTTTCTTGTAAAACTCTACTGTCGAGTCTGTATTTAGTCTGTGCCTGCAGGATTGGCAAGTTAAACCTAAGTCACAGTTGTCAAAAGTAATCAGCTGATAAAAAAAAACAAAAAAAATATCGCGTGGTTAGTAACTTTTAAATTTTGTTATTTGTGGCCAATTTAAATAAACAATTATAAAATTGGATCATATTTAATTTATAACAATAAATAAACAGCAAAAAAAAATAATTTAAAAAGTTTTCTAACACAAAATTCAACTTATTTAATCCATTTAATTAATTTAAAAAAATGGAGTATTCGTCGGATGATGAAGACTTTAGTGATTCCGAAACTTATGAAATTTTAAATAAAACTATAGTACGGAAACCTAGAACAGTCAACACGCGCCCAAACCATTTCCATCTATACACAGACAAGGAATTTGTCCAACGTTTTCGACTGACAAAACTCTCAGCCTACAGAGTATTGGAACTTATTGGGCCACATATCAAAAACCCAACAAACTGGTAAGTACTTTTTATAATTTATATTTTGTTTTCTCAAGAATTCTATTTAAGGAATAACGCATTGTCGGAAGAACAAATGCTTTTAATAACTTTGAGGTTATATGCAACTGGAGGCATGCTAATGACGATTGGTGATTTGAATGGAGTAGTGAAATCAACTATTTCAAAAGTAGTTGACAAGGTGTCCCATTATAAAGCTTTGTTAAGAGAGCATTTTATTAAATTTCCATCTACAGATGAGGAGCTCCGCCAGAGCAAAAAGGAATTTTATCACATTGCTAAGTTTCCAAAAGTAATTGCAGCTCTGGACTGCACACACGCCAAAATAATATCCCCAGGTAACAAAATTACTATTCTTCATTTTTAAGTAAAGTGTAAATGTTGTTTCTTCTTAAAGGTGGACCAATTTCAGAAATTTATCGTAACAGAAAAGGGTTTTTCTCAATAAACGTACAAACAATGTGTGATGCAAATTTAAAAATTACAAATATAGTTGCTCGTTGGCAAGGATCATCACATGACTCAACAATTCTTAGGAATTCTAAAATTTACTCCAGATTTGAGAGTGGTGAATTTGGTGACAGCATAGTACTAGGAGATAGTGGGTATCCCAATAAAAAGTATTTAATGACACCACTACTGAACCCGATATCTCCTGAAGAAACTCTTTATAATGAGTCTCAGATTCGAACACGTGGAAGTGTTGAACGGAGCTATGGCTTATGGAAAAAAAGATTCCCGATACTGTCTTTAGGTATTCGATTGAATTTTAAAAAAGTTCAAAGTATAATTGTTGCTACGGCCGTGCTTCACAACATTTGCTGCATAAACAATGAAACCGAATGTCCAAGTTTGCCAACCGATTTACAAGATGCTGTTGACTACACTCATAGAAATATCTTAGTAGAAAAATTAGTAAACCCATTGTAGATCAAGTTGTACAGAATTTAACAAAAATCAATGTTGGTATTACAAAATTCAATAGTTGAAAAATACATAGTTGGAAAAAATTGTATAAAATATAAGTACATGAAATGTGCAACACTGTTTTTGCTGATCGCCATTTGTAAATTTTTTGTTGTCTTGTACAGAAGGGATGTATATCAAAAAAAATCTTTTTTATTAGAAAATATTTGGTAAGTAATTAAATATATTTGTTATTTAATTCACTAATAAAGCATTTTTTTTATTTTTTTTAGCAATTTGTGATTTGGAATCTTTCTAAAAACTCCAGAAGCTAATCACGTAAAATGATTGTCGACAGCAAAACAACAGCGAAATACATCACAGTCCAAGGAAACAAAAAATATCATCTAAAAACAAAATAAGTTTATGTGAAAATAATGAGTTAATGAAAACCACGAAAAAATATTGTGAAAATATTCAATTAAATAAAATAACATTTACAACACAAATAAGAATTTCATTTTAATAAATAAAATTGCATGAATATACAAAACAAAACGAGTATGATCAACAAAAATACGAATAGAACCAACAAAAATACGAGTTAATCAGCTTTTACAAAAACTGACAACAATTAATGTTGAAATCAACATAAATATTTGTAGGGTCAAAATCAACAATGATTTCTGTTGAATTTACTACGATTTTCTTTGGGGATACAATGATTTTTGGTTGAGTGTACATACTATCTACTCCTAATAACAGAGAAAATCGTAATGATAAAGACAATTTTGTTCGTCGTCTCTTAATTAAAGATTACTTTAAAAAAATATTGTAATTCGTTAAAATATTACAAAAAATGCGGGGTTATCATGCAAAAAATTCACTGGTTCCCAAAAAATGCAGAGGTTCTCATAATAAAAATTCGATTTTGTTGGACTATGAGAGTACAGAAAAGCTCATAGTTTTGTTCGATCACTTCGTTCTTTTTTTATTATTAGCAAATATGTAAAAAACTGAAATTCTTAAATTTAAACTTCAAAAAAGTAGCTTTCCAAAAACAAACTTAGTAGGCGGGTTGGGGGAGGGGTGGGGGAGGATATTTTTAACGGGAATATTTAAATTTGGAAATTGTTTTAAACAAATCTATAATCCAAATTATATACATTTTCAAAAAAGTATGATATCACCTATCTTCAAGTTATTTTTAACAATATTTTTTATATTCTCCACAAAAATACCTAAAACAGTGTTTTTGTTACTAAAAAAATATTTAGATTAAAAAAAATATATCTTACACCAACAAAAAAATTTTTGGATTAAAAAAAAATATATCGTACACCAAGAAAAAAATTTTTCACTCAAAAAAAATTTACTCTCATAATTTTTTTAGTGATAAATTATTTTGAGTGTACATTTTTTTGTTTAACATTTTTGAGTGTAAAAATATATTTTTTTTTTTTTGAAAAAACACTGGTTAGGATTTTTGTGAAGAATATATCGTTAAAAACAAAAATTCCTTCAAATCCACAATTCCTTCGTCTCCTCCTTTTTTGAATACACAATTTTTAGGATGTATTGAAAAATGAAATTGAAGTATAGTTTTGAGTTATCAAGTCTTTTTCTTATTTTTTTAGATATTTAAATATTGAAATTTCGCTTTGTTTAAGAGCTACGGCACATATCTTTCAAATATATTATAGAAAATTCATTTGCTATTAAAAAAGTACTAAACGAATTGATTGAAAAAACTTTGAGTATTACCATACTCTGTGGACTCCAATCAACCCGAGTTCTTAGAAGAGTAACTCTGCATAATGTTTTTGTTCACTTTTGTTGCACTGTGCTATCTCTGTCACCTTAAAACCTCCCTTTTACAAGTAAAACACAATGATTTTTTACGATAAATTTTATTAAAAAAAAAATAAAAAACTTAACATAACATAACAGAGTTTACAATTCTTTTAATTAATTCAAAAACATAAAACACTTTTAAAGTATTCATAACAAAACAACAATAAAAAAAAACAAAAAAATTTAATTGAGATCTCTTCTAATTTTTTTCCAAGTTAAAAATAAATTTACCATTTCCAATTGAATTTTAAAATTTTCTTTTGAAACTATCGAAATATATTTTAAAATTGTTCAAATATTTTTTTTAAAATTGTCCAAATGTATTGAAACGAATTAAAATTTTCCAAATACAATGTTAATTGTCGATATGTATCTCAAAATTGTTCAAATGTATTTTGGAATTATCCAAATGTATTTAAAGATTTTCAAAACGTATTACAAAATGTTTACAAAGTGTTTTGAAATTATACATCGACAATAAAATTGTCGAAATGTGAATTGAAAGTGTCCAAATAGACTTTAAAAATTGTCTAAATATATTTCAAAATCATCCAAATCTATTTCTACACCATTTGCAATTGTTTTTCAGAAATTATCAATTGTATTTCAGAAATTATTAATTGCATTTCAGAAATTATCAATTGTATTTCAGAAATTATCAAATGTATTTCAGAAGTTATCAATTGTATTTTAGAACTTATCAAATGTATTTCAGAAATAATCAATTGTATTTCAGAATTATTAATTGTATTTCAGAAATTATCAGTTGTATTTCAGAAGTTATCAATTGTATTTCTGATATAATCAATTGTATTTCCGAAGTTATAAATTGTATTTCAGAAATTATCAATTGTATTTCAGAAATTTTCAACTGTTTTACAAAGGTTAGTTTCTGAAATACAATTGATAACTTTTGAAATACAATTGATATTTCCTAAAATACAAATTGATAATTTCTGAAATACAATTGATAACATCTGAAATACAATTAATAAATTCTGAAATACAATTGATAATTTCTGAAATACAATTGATAATTCTGAAATACAATTGATTATTTCTGAAATACATTTGATAAGTTTTGAAAAACAATTGATAACTTCTGAAATACAATTGATAATTTCTGGAATGCAATTAATAAATTCTGAAATAAAATTGATAACTTCTGAAATACAATTGATAATTTCTAAAATACAATTAATAATTTCTGAAATACAACTGCAAATGGTGTAAGTATTCTAGATGTATTTACAAATTTTCTATAAATGAAGTTAACAATTTTTCCAATGGAAAAATTGGAAAAACTTGATAAGCAACATTTTATTTTTGGTGTTTTTCGCCTTCCACTGATGTTTCATTGAAAGGTTTTTGGCAGAAGTCTTGCTTAAGTATCTTGAGAATGAAGTTCTTTAAAAGTTCGATTTTCTACATTATTTCAAAAATTTTAAGACAAAAACCATCATAAAATTAAATGTTGCTTATCGAGTTTTTACAATAAGCCCTTCAAATGTATTTTTAAATTATTCAAATGTATTTTAAAATGGTTCAAATATGTTTTAAATTAAATTTGGACACTTGGAAATTACATTTTAACACTTAAAATACATTTGAAATTTTCAAAATACATTGGGAAAATTTTTAACTTCATCTATAGAAAATTGAATTGAGTCTGTGACATGCCACGTATTTTTAAATTGTCCAAATATGTCAAATTTTCCATATGTATTTCAAAATTGTAAAAATTTCAAACGGAATTGAGTCTGTGACATGCCCCTACATTTGGCTAATTTTTAAAATACATTTTGACACTTTTAAATAACAAAATGCAATTTTAAAAAACATTGGAAATTTTCAAAGTACATTTGGAAGATTTTAAAATACATTTGGACAATTTAAAACACAGTTTTAAAAATTCATTGAAGATTCATACCAGCTTTAAATTTGTTTATGGTACATACGTAAAATTCTGTTTTAATAGTTCAATTTCTAATTCCAATTTAGTTTTTTTAAGATTCCACTCTTCCTGAATGATCTTCATTTCCATGTTGTATTTTTTTATTTTTGTTTGTGCAACATTTTGTTAAAATATATCCATGGTACAAAATGTCACCTACCCTTCATACATTTTTTATACACGGACCGGAAATAATATCCAATGCCCTTTTGCCAATTGGTGAGCTATCAGAGGAAGCGCAAGAGGCTAGAAACAAAGACTTTAAGAACTATAGGGAATACTTTGCGCGTAAATGCAGCCGGAAAAAAACTAATGAAGACATATTTAATAGATTTCTGCTTACTTCAGATACATATATTTCCAGCATGACTAAAACTAATATAAAAAAAATACACACAAAATACCGCAGGTGGCTTTGGAATTATTAATTCTTCCCGAAGAAGGCGACAATGATGATGATGAGCTGAAAAGGGTCCAATAAGTCTATTGGGCGTCAAAATGACTCCGTAAAATTTATTTCCCCCCGCATCGCTGTTAAAGTAAAAATCCCAACAAATTACATATTTCATCCTAATTCTAGGCAACCAAGTTTTTTTGTTGGTGTTATCTATTTGGAAAAATAGGTATTCCCTGTCTAGACAAGATCACATTCAAAAATATTGCAAACAATTTTTTCGCGAATTATGGGACTTTTATGGACGATTTCTACGAGTTAAGCCATTTCAAAAAATTATACTATGGTGGAAAACCTCCTGCTAGTATTCCAAATGCCTTCCCCGAAGACCTGTATATATAGGCTGATCATTCGTACTGATTTGATCAGTACATGTACTGATTTTTGATCACGTGTACTGATCAAAAAACGTTGTACTGATTTGTACTTATTTTTTGAAACATGTACTGATTGTACTGATTTTTGAACATTTCAACATAAAAAACAATTTTATTCGAAAATTCTATACAAAAACTTGAGTTTCCATAAAATAAGTCTTCAAGGTAGTTTTTTATGACTTAATTCTGACAATAAGATAATTTATAATGAATTCTAAAGAGCTAAGAATTCGAAAATCAAGAGGTTCTTTAACGCAAAAATGTATCTGAGCGTGAGGTAATTTTGATCTTCATAAATTTATATGAAAAGGCGCACAGAATCTCCGAGGTTTACTAAAACGAAAAGTTAACGGGATGATGGAATTTTTATATTTTTTTAGAATGATAATGTAATTGGATTAATAAAATGATTCTTAGATGTTCGATGAGGTAATGTCATACGAATTTATTGGAAAAAGCGCTCAGAACATCAGGTCTATTTAAAAAAATACTTGCTTATTATCTCGGAAGTTTTCTAAAAGGAGGAGTTATTAAAAGTCCTCAGAATCTGTGGACTTTTTATTCACAAAACCTGTGGGTTTTTGTTATATTTTCTGCACCGAAAAATTAAGTTGTTTGTAGTCAACTAAATTTTCCGCAAAATAACGACACAGTTTATGACAGTTGATTTTAACAGTTGTTTTTACTGAATACTTATTGACCCCAAGTTTAGTAGTTTAAGTGAAACTTTTTCAGTGATGGAAAAATCATCAATGTTTCTCAAAAATTACACCCCTCAACAAATCGAAGGTTTTTGACTCCGGTTTGAAGTCTGATACAAAATTTTTAAAGATTTTGACTCGCTATTTCCAAATCTGTGCTCCAAATTTTTCCATCACGTCTAGAATTTTAATTATTCGCGGTTGAAAATGCGAAAAAAAAACGTGATTTTTGCATTTTTTGAAAGCCTGCACAGCAGCCACTGGGTGGAACATATATCTGGTGTAAAGCGTTAGAGTAGAATTGAACTTTGATCTCAAATATATGATCAAAAAAATTTTAAGTTGTTGCAAACATGCATTTTAAAAAAACACTGTGAAAAAAATTAGAAAAAGCACCATTTTTAAAAGGATCTGAAACAAAAACCAGATGAGCTCAAAATTTAGGCAAAAGTTCATTCTTTGTTGTAGACTTTTAAACCCATTAAAGATATCTTCCGGTTTGTACGAAAAATACCACAGAAAACTTAAATTTGTAAAATATTTATTTTTTTAGTTTTTCTTTGAAAAATATCAAAAAAAAATAAGGTATCTACCTTATCTTTTTTACAAAAATGTAAATTTTAACAGAGTCATTTTAAAACCCAATTGTAACCCAACCAAACGCAATAATTTGAAAAAAATTGTTTTCTATGTTGGAGACCAAAGACAAATTATACTTTTGCGCTTTAAGCTAAGTACTCTGTTTCTTACGGTGAAAATTTCACTTAAACTTTAAACGCCTCAAATTGCAATAAAATATTTAAAAATCAAGAACTTTTGACAATGATAAGAAAGAAACGATCATAACAAAACAGAAATGTCACTTTTTCACGGCAATTTAAATTGTCTTGTATAATAAAAATGAGTGAAAACTTTTTTAACAATTTCCCCTTAATTCCTCGCGTTGCCAATTTTTTTTTTTTTATATGGACTTTGACAGATTTTTTCCCGTGAAACCGAACAGAGTACTTAGCTTTATACTAGATTTGTATTCCACTCAATGGCTGCTGTGTAGGCTTTCAAATAATGCAAAAATCGTAATTTTTCGCATTTTTATCCGTGAATAACTAAAAATCTGGACGTGATGGAAAAATTTGGAGTACAGATTTGGAATCAGGAGATCAAAGTCAAAGTTGAGCGGTGTTATCAGTGTTTTCCTATAGAAAAAAGTTTTCAGAGAGTTATTTCTAGAAAAAAAAAACATAAAAACTTGTGCGTACTGATTTGAGTTCAGAAAAAAATAGTCACCCTATGTATATATCAAAAAAAAATCCTTGGACACCCACATCACGGATTAAATAAAATCCTTTTTAAAATGCGTACAGAGTAGACGTGTTTTTGTTTGTGCTCTTCATTGTTTTACATAAAATTGTTAAAATAAATAATAAAATTGATAAAAAACAAAAATTAATTATTTTCTTAATAACACCACATAATTAACGGGATCTAAAAAACATAAACAATAGGTGGATTTTTTTGCTAACGTGTATAAATTATCCCATACAAATTTGACATAAATTTGCCGTATATAGTTAAAAAACGTCAAATTTGTATGGGATAATTTATACACGTTAGCAAAAAAATCCATCTAATATTAAGTATTGTTTTATTTCGTTTTTGCTGCGGAAGGTTTTGCATTTTATATTACACTTCATCAATTTCTTTTATACTGATTCTTAATTCAACTTTAATAATTCCAAGTCGTAAAAATGCGCACAAACCAACATCCACCGCCTCCCTGCAGAGTTCATCAAAAATTCCACGTAAAGAGAGTGAACCCCCCTTTCCTACTAATTGGTTGCAATTATTAGATGAAAAGTTGGAGAAACAAAAAGAACTCATTGTGGAATCTCTCACTAACACATACAGGTCAAGTGAAGAAAAAATAATGCAACGTATAGATCAGCGATAGGCAAACACATACTATCATATTTTGTATTGGTGTGTGTATAGGGTTGCCATTTGCATTTTGAGAAAAAGAGGACGTCAACCTCAAAAAACGAGGACATTTGACCCAAAAAAGAGGACAGTATTTTTAAAATAAATTAATTTGAAAAAAGTCAACAACGCAATACAATATGCAAAAAAAAAAATATTTTTTTTTTAAGAAAACTATTTTTTCCACTAAAAAAATATATTTCCAATTATATTTCAATATTTTGGATATATCCATTAAATTATATTTTGGAAATATCTATTTATAATTCAAAAATTTGCAGTTATATTTAAAAAATTTCTAAATATAAGTCAAAAATTTTCAATGTATATCAGAGTTTTCTATTTGTATTTTAAAATTTTCTAAATGCTTTTCAGAAAATTCCATTTGTTTTTCAAAAATTTCCATTTTCATTTCAAAATTTTCCAAATAATTTTAAGAAAATTATTTTTGAATTTAAATAAGTTTCAGATATTTTAATTGTAATTCAAAAATTTTCATTTTGATTTAAAAATTATGTAACTGCTTTTCAATTTTTTTTTGTATATCAAAATTTTCTGAAAAATTTTGAAATACAAATTTGACATATACTTAATCAGAATATTCTGAAAAGCATTTAGAAAATTTTTAAATATAAATGGAAATATTTTGAGTAGGTTTATTCTAGCTCGAGGTCATTATTTCCTTTACTAATTAAAACTATGATATTCTCATAGAATGATTTTCAAGAAAATTATTTTTCTGTTTTAAATTTATTTATGTTGGTCATTTTTACAAGACTTAATGGACTTAATGGACGTGTCGATAAAGTCTTGCAAAAAATGACCAACATAAACAAATTTAAAACAGAAAAATAATTTTCTTGAAAATTATTCAATGAGAATATCATAGTTTTAATTAGTAAAGGAAATAATGACCTCGACCTAGAATAAACCAACTCAAAATATAATATTTTAAAGGTCGAATAAAACAATTTTTATTTTTTAATAAAAAAAAATAATCAGAATTTATTTGAAATTAATGAAATGGAATTTTTAAAAAGCATTTAGAAAATTTTAAAATACAAATTTGAAATACAATTGGGAATTTGTGAAATACAATTTTTGGAAATTCAAATAGAATTTGCTTGAAATTAGGCTTGCCAGACGTACTTTTTTCAACAGTACTCGTACTTTTTTTTACTCAATGTACTTTTTTCTGCATAACACCTAAAAAAGTACGCTAAAGTACTTTTTTAAGGCTTTTGTACTTCTTTTTGTACTTTTTTTCTGTGGTTAACGTTTTTATTAGAAAAAACTATTGAAGAAAAATAAAATGTTAAAAATGTCTAAAGTAGTGAAGTACTTTGTTGTAAATATTATTTTTTATATTCTTTGTTGAATAAATTGTCATAAATTGTTAAAGAAACGACGAAAATCTAAATTTTAGCCAGAGCCGTTTTTGAAAAAATCGCTGTCAAAAGCCAACAAATTTACATTTTAAGCTTATCTCGAAAACGATGAGAGATATGAAATAATTACTGAAAACAAAAATTATTCCTCGGGAAAAATGCATTAAAACAGCCAATTTACATTTGCAATGTTTTTGTTGCCGAAAATTGCACTTTTAAATTCAGAGCTAAAACCTTCGCGTTTTGGGGGGAAAAATAACGAACTGTAAATACCGCTTTTAAAACTTCTTTATTTAATTAATTTTATCGGTTTTGTTGCTCAAAAACTTAGCAGACAAGGAAAAACAATAAAAATTAAAATTCGTTATTGATTAAATTCTATTTTGAATTTATCAAAAAATTCAAGAAAGAATTAAAAAAAATCTAAAAAATTTTATTTAAAATTCTTAAAAGAATTTTATTAATTAAAAAAAAAAAATTATTTTCATACAAACAAATATATTTATGACAAGTAAATATTTTAAAAATGTTTAAAAATTTATTTTTGGAAAATAAAATTCTATTTTTTTTGAGAATTTTATTTTTGGAAATACCCAGTTGGCAACGTCCTCGAGCCATCCTCAGTGACGGAGCGATGACATGTCAGAGTCACACCTGACATCCACAAGACATCTCTATGTACTGGGTTGAGGACAGTTTCATACAAATTTTCAAAATGTCCTCACTCAAAGTCAGCAGTGGTCAGGGCTGACCTTCTGGGGACATGTCACCTAAGACTTCTTTGGGGAAATGTCTGACATAGGTCATGCAAAAATACAAAAAATTTTCGTATTTCCTTTAGTTTTTACTTTTATCCATTTTCCTTTATAAATTATATTTCTCATATTTAGAAAAAACTTTTCGCCTTTTTTAGTCCCAACTGGATTTGAACCTGGAACCTCCAGTTTATTAGTCCCACACCTAACCACTTGTTCCAAACTTTATTTTTAAAATTGTTTGTCTATTTATTACTGTTATTCTACTTGTTAGATTTTGATTTTATTTTAATTAAGTCGATAATATTGCCATCTTTTTCTTGGAAATTAAAGAGTTGCCCAGATTTAAAATTCTAATTTAATATACTGCTATTCTGAAGACATTTCCTTTTAGACGTCTTAGAGGAATTGTCCACACTCTTAAAGCAAACATTCAGTGCTGACAATGTTAGGACATGTCATCAAGGATTGCCTATGATTTGTCAGAACCTGAAGACATTTCCTCAAGGAATCACTGTGGAAATTTCCTCAGTGACACATTTTCCAACTGGGTAATTAAATTTAAAATTTTTTGAGAAATTTATTTAAACAAAAATTTTATTTCAAATACCTTATGAATTTTAAATAAAATTCGAATTTTCCCTTGTCTGGTTTTTAGATAAGCTTAAGGGTCGAACCTGAATCAAATTGCGTCGCGCAAGACGTAAAAAAAACAAAAACAAACACATCAAATTTTAAATTTTTACGTCCGTTTGATTTAGGTACGTCGCATTTAAATATTAGAAACGAAAAATTATTGGGCGTTACGCCTTACGCGACGCAATTTGATTCAGGTTGGACTCTAAAATGTAAATTTTTAACGTTTGACGACGATTTTGAAAAAAAACGTATTTGGCGAAGATTTTGATTTTCGTCGAAATATAGTAGTGGGGCACCCCAGATACATAATAAAGAAAGACATTCACAGTGCTCGCAACTTGAGGTTAATGTTGGTTCTGCCGAGGTGTGAAAAACACAATGTACTTTTTTTTTCTTAATTGTACTTCTTTTTTTTCCTCAATGTACTTTTTTTGTCAATTCTATATCTGGCTACCCTACTTGAAATCATTTAGAAAATTTTGAAATGGAAATTTTTGATATACAAATTTTGTTCTTTTCTTCTTTTCTCGGAGAGCCAACTTTACGACACACCAGCGTAATAACGTAGTAATTTTCGCTCTACATAAAGTGCTTTTTTACTCGAAATATACGAGTTTTTAAGTGTTTTTTATTTCTGTGCTCGTTTTGCTCTCAAAAAGTTGGCATTACTGCTGGTAAGCGAAAATACAGCGATGCCAATAATTCGAACGTTAAATAATACAAAAAAAATTTATGAGGAAAAAAGGAGGACAACCCCGGACACTTTCTAAAAAAGAAGTAGGACTGCCCCGGACGCCCTAAAAAAGAGGACGGTGTCCAGGGAAAAGAGGACGGATGGCAACCCTATGTGTGTAACATGTAGCACTCTCATACTCAATGCACTTAAAGAAACGTATAGTAGAAATAATAATACATTTATCCATTTAAAAAATAAAAAATATAATAAATGACATTGGTTTAAATGTCAAGCAATGTAATATTTAGTGAAGAATGACAAACTACGCATTCCGGTTTACCAAAAAATGTTACTTAAACCAGAATTTCACATTAAAATTCTTTATTGATTATTTCTCTAAGTATATTTAAAACAAGAAGAGAGGAGAAAATTGTGTTTTTTTTGTTTGTATTTATTGTGTGAGAGCATGTAGGTGTGAGAGCAAAAACGCCGCGTAGTGCTTTTGCCTGTCGCTGGTATAGATGAATTATCTGGTGAGTTGTTTAATTTGAGAAAATCATTAACGGAGATTGAAAAAAGAGTAACATTAGTGGAAAACACACAAGGAGATGATTTTGTTGCAGTTAATAAGGAATTATCTGAAATGAGATCTAAATTTAAGTGTTTACAAAACAATGCTGTTGCATCAGATTTGATTGTTACGGGTATTGAAGAAATTAAGAATGAGAGTATTGTTGACATTTTCTCTAAAATTTGCAATTGTATCAAATTGAATTGAAAAAAAACCTCCAACTCAATTTTAATAAAATTGCACTCACCATATGACAGAAATCAGCTGTTTCGTTCTGTAGCAGGTTTCTGTAAAACTTACAAAAGATCTTTGAATCGTGCTGATGTTGGTTTAAGTGGTGACATTAACATTTATGTCCATGAATGTCTGACTGATGGCAGCAGAAAACTAATGTTTCATTGTTCTGAACTAAAACGACAGGGAAAATTAGTATCAGCATTTTCTATACGTGGTAAAGTTTTTGTCAGAATTAAGAAGAACGAGGAATCAATTAATGTAACCGATATAGCGAGCGTTGATGCATTGTTAGCACCATTATGAAAATTATAAGATTACACCGCTCTACAAATCTGAGGTTTGTCGCTGCGTTTTGAATTAAACCAAAAATAGTTAATAGGTTTTGGTTTCCCGATTCCAAAACGGTCACTCAAATTTTTCTATCACGTCACAATTTTAAAATATTCGCGTTTAAAGTGTAAGAAAAGGCCCATTTTGGCCCTTTTCGAGCGCCTATAAAATAAGATCCTGACATGTGAATGACTTGATATCAAGCTCATTCGAAAGTGCGTAATTTTCTCTTTAAAACCAAATCAAATTTTCTTGGAATTTAATTTTTTTATAATGGTGAAAAAATCATTATCCACAAGTGCTTTGATTCTAATATTTACGTGTGTATTTGTATGGAAATTTGTTAAAAAACACTGTGTAAATAAACTAAGTGCGGTTAACACAATATCCAGTTAAATCAAAGTTAACGTAACCTCAGGTTAGTCCCATACAAATTTGACATCTATAACCTCCGGTTAGCACTAAACCCAATTTATCTTCCGGTTAGTTCGTTTGTGTTATCGGCCCTAAATATTTAAAAAATGGAAGGTTTTTTGTTAATGATTTTTTTACCATTTTAGAAAATTAAATTCCAAGAACATTTTATCTTGTCTTATAGAGAAAATTACATACTTTTTAATGAGCTTGATACCAAGTCAATCGCATGTCAGGATCTTATATTATAAGCTTTCAAAAAGGGTCAAAAATTACCTTTTTCGGCACTTTAACCGCGAATAGCTCAAAATCCTGATGTGATAGACATATTTGGGTAGCAGATTTGGAATCAGCGCAACAAACACTACCTAAATCACTTGCCAGAATCCAATACGCATTTTCATGTTGAGCTGTGTTATTGCATATGTTTTGCTTTTTATTAATAATTTTTTTTTCAAATGATTTTAAATTTAATTTTTTATACAATGTTTACTTTTAATTGTACATTTAATTGTGCTTATTATTTTGTGTTTTATTTTTCTATTCTGCCATTTTACTTAACAAACGCGGTTGTTTTTCATTGTTTAAAATTAAATGATGACAGTTAATTCGAATAGCACTAATGACAATTTAAGAACAATTCTAGGGATAGTTAGCAAGAGTCATAAAGGATTCCAATTATGTCATATGAACTCTCGGAGTCTTACACAGAAAAAAATATTCAATGGAAAAAAACAATTAAATATTTGATCAGCTTAAAATTTGACATTCAATTAAATTTTACTTGAATCAATTAACCATTTGCTCAAATCTGAAAAATTCACAAAAAAAATCATAAAAACAACAAAACTCATCATAGTAGGCTTTGAGTAACAATGCGATGAACGCTGTTGCGTTTTTTGTTTTAGTTTTCGTTAGTCGTCAAATAGAAAAGTTCTTTCACGCACACAAGACAAAAAAAAAAAACAAAATAATATATAGCACAAAAAAAAAACAATTTAAAAAAAAGACTTGAAAAGACTGACAAAAACACTACAACTGTATAATAATGATTAACCATTCACTCAGATCAAGCATTGGATTAATCAAAAATAACACAAAATTATTGATTAACCGCTCACTCAAATCAAGCATTGGTTTAATCAAAAATTACAGAAAAATAACAATTAACAAATTACTCAAATCAAGCATTGGCTTAATCAAGGAACAGTCAATGACTGACCTACAATTTTCGTGCTTGATCCAACAATTTTCCTCATTAGATGACTTTTAATTAAAATAATGCTCAACCTGGTGTATTTCGTGCTTAATCTAACAACTCATTTTTATCTGTGATAACAACAAGCTTGATTATATGAAGTATGTATTGTCTGAAACTTTAATTGATGTGTTGTATGTTACTGAAACATGGTTTAAATCTGGCAATCATAATAATATGTATGATCTTCCGAATTTCAGTCTTCTGAGGCATGATAGGTTTTCTGATGAAAAAAACAGTACATTCATGAATGTAGATATACGAGGTGGTGGTATTGCTCTATATTATAGGAAGGGTCTGAAAGCTAAAATAATTTTTACTTCTAAGAAGGCTAGCGCTGTTGAATATCTTGCTGTTGAACTCGAAGGTACAAATAATTCAAAATGCTTTGTTGTATGTGTTTACAATCCTAAAAGATCAAATTGCATGTCCGAATTTTTTGACAAACTTCATGATCACTCCATTCATTATGAGAATATCATCTTGTGTGGGGATTTTAATGATGATTTGTCAAAAAAGAATATACTTGCGCAAGACCTTTCTGATAGTATAAACTCTTGTGGGTTGAAAATAATAAATTCTTGGCCTACACGATTTGCACCTAACCGTAGGTCATCATTGCTTGATCTTATTTGTACATCCAATGAATCTGAAACCATTCATTTTGATCCATTTTCACTTCTTGGAGTTTCTGATCATGATTTTCTGTTTTACGCTAGCGATGTTAACCTTTACTACACTAAAATGGTTGAGCAAATTACTTTTAGAGATTTTAAGGGAATAAACTTTGAACAACTTTATTACGAAGCTGCCAGTTTAAACTGGAATGATTGCTGGGTTTTTACTGATGTAAACGAGAAACTATGTTGCTTTTCAAATTATATAATGTACTTATACGAAAAAATATGTCCCCACTAGGACTTTAAAAATAAAAAACTTTAAGCAGCCATGGTTTACAGAACAAGTGAAAATTGCAATTCAGTTACGTAACAAACTGTACTCTGTTTGGAAAATTAACCAGAACGATTGTAATTGGGACCGTTATAAGGTTGCTAGAAACAAAGTTCATGTTATTACCAGGGATATGAAAAGATTGTACTATCAGACTAAACTAAACAGTAATCTTTCAACAAAGGACCTGTGGAAAAATCTTGGCAGCATTGGCATTAAAAAGAACAAGACAAACTGCACTATTTGTCCTGAAGTAATGAACAACTATTTTTTAAATCAACGGTTAAAAATGATTTCAATCCATCCCAAATTTTCCGTATAATGGAGACCCTTTTTGCTTTGAACAATTTAATATTGAAGAAGTTGGAAAAGCTTTATCGAATCTAAAGTCCAACTCTGTTGGTTATGATGGAATTAACTTGAAATTTATTAAACTCATTATACCTTACATACTACCCTCATTGACCCATATATATAACCATATAATTACAACTTCTAATTTCCCTTATCATTGGAAAATTTCTAATATTATACCAGTTGCTAAAAAGAGTTCGCCATCTGGACCCGAAGATTTTCGACCTATTAGTATATTGCCTTCGTTATCTAAGGTTTTTGAACGCCTTATTTCGTCACAAATTGTCAATCATTTGACAATTAATAAATTGTTGTCTGAAATCGTGAAAAGAAGAGCTGTAATACGGCAATATTGAAAGTTTTAGAAGACATTCGACCATCCTTTGACCGTGGTGATATATCCATCCTCGTATTAATCAATTTTTCTAAGGCATTTGATACCGTAAACCATGACCTATTGATAATGAAACTTGAGAAATATTTTGGATTTTCTAAATTAGCCTCAAATCTCCAATTTTATTCAGTTTATTTATAAATGATATAGTTCAATGCTGTAGAAACTCTTCTATACATTTTTACGCTGATGATGCACAAATCTACCTATCTAGACGTCTTGGTCTGGTTGAAGACTTGGTTTGTCGTCTTAATGAGGACTTAAATGAGATCTGTATGCGGTCTAAAAGGAATAATCTTTGCATTAACGCGTCAAAGACACAGGCTCTTACGATTTATAATGATTTAAGCTTGAATGACCTTCCCGACATTTTCATGGACAATGAACTCGTTCAATATGTTAAAGTTGTAAAAAATTTAGGGTTTATGATAAACTCATTATTAAACTGTAAAAGTCACGTTGACTTCTCTATAATTAAAATATGCAACGTGTTGAGAAAACTTTGTTACTCATCCTCATATGTTCCTTGTGATGTAAAGCTTAAATTAGTGAAAACTTTGATCGTACCCATCATTACTTATGGGCAGGCGCGGATCCAGGGGGGGGGGGGAGAATGGGATTTCTCCCCCCCCCCAAAATGATTTCAAAAAAAAGGAAAAAAGGAAAAAAGGAAAGGAAAGGAAAAAAATAAAAGGAAAAAAGAAAGGAGAAAGGAGAAGGGAAAGGAAAGGAAAAAGGAAGGGAAAGGAACAAACAAAGAAAGAAAATGGCCAGGATGTAAAAAATCCTTAGGAGAGGTATGTATATGTGTGCTGATGATTTACAGCTCACATAGCCTCTTTAAAATGTTTCAGTATTAAAGAAATTGCGTATGAGAAACTTAAATGACAATCGAGTCGTGGGAATTTTCTAACCGAATAACTATCCGTATCATTTAAGGGTAAAGTCTCAGAATTCCTGACTTTATCTTTAGAAAAAAGTTTTGATACTTTTTTTCCTCTAAATCTAAGAATTTTTTTATTTAAAAAGTATATCAAATTTTAAGACAAATCTCCTTTCTATAGAAAAAATCCCTCAGAAACTGGAAATTTTTCCTTAGAAAAAACGTTTCAGAATCTCACAAGAATCTGCAGGACAAGTGTTTCAGAATCTGAGTTTTTCTATGGGGAAATATGTTTTTTAATGGAAAATTGTGTACGAATATGAGAATTTCTCTTTTTGAAAAATCTTTTAGAATTTACGAATTTTCTATAGGAAAAGTTTATAAAAATCTTTGATTTTTTGTTATCGGGAAAATGTTTAGAGCTTTTTTATAGAAAAATATATCAGAACCTGAGATTTTTTTAGTACTAAATTACTAAATATTTTATATGAAAAATATTTTAGAATCTAAGAGTCTTTCCTAAGTAAAAATGTCTTAACATCTGAGAAATTTTTTAAAGGAAACATTTTTAAGTGTAATACTTCATTAAATTTTTTTTCGGAATATTGGACTTTTAGTATAATTTTTTATATTTTAAATAATAATTTTTATGACTGTAAAGTCATAATATTAATATTTTCCCATACAAACATACAACAAAGTTCAACAATTTCCAATTCTCGAGAGCATTTCTAAAAATTTGGAAATACAGTCTAATATTTTTGAATTTTTTTGTTTGTATAAAAAATATTAATGTTATGACTGTCACAGTCAGTCGTAATTGTGAAAAGGTCCATTTACTTGACTAAAAACGTCTTATTTATGAAGTAAATCGGTCAGTTAGGGTTCTCCTGAGAAAAAAAAAATGAGTAAAAAAAGTTCACCCAAATTCAAAAGCTGGATCCTTTATTGTTAAGTTTTTAGGTATTTTTCTGCTTTCATTCACAAAACAACCTCACCCCCCCCCCCCCCCGACGCCAATCAAACTTTATTGCTTTTCGAAATTTTTTTTGAAAAAAAAAATCTCCCCCCCCCAAATGAAATTCCTGGATCCGCGCCTGCTTATGGGGCTATTGTATACGGGGACATTGATGCTACGTCAAGGGGAAAATTGCAAATTGTTATAAATAATTGTGCAAGATACGTTTATAATAAACGAAAATTTGATAAAATATCCGAATTTGCTATTAAAATTTTTGACCGTAGTTTGACATCGTACTTAAACATACGTAATTTAATCTTTTTACATAAAATTATTTACACACAAGAGCCAGATTACTTATATAGTAAATTAATATTTGCAAGATCTGCCCGTACGAACAATATCATTATGCCTGTTTATAACTATCTTTCGTCCTCTAGAATGTTCTTTGTCAATGCTGTAAGATTGTGGAATGATTTAACTAATGATATTAAAAACGAACCCCGTGCTTTGTCTTTTAAATTGGCAGTTACTAGGACTTTTTGTGATTAAATCTTAATTTTCAAATTTTTAATTTCTTTGTTATTTTTTTTATTGTATTTAATAATTGATCTTTAATCAAATATTAATTTTGTTTTTTATTTTGTTAGTTTGTTCGAGTAAAACTATTATTATTATGTAAATTTAAATCGAGTTAGTTTGTAAGTTATTTTTGATTTATTAATGTAGAATATTGTATTGTTGAGATGCTGTAAGAGACTTAAAGTCTTATTTGTATCAAAGAAATCAATAAATTAAATTAAAATAAGAATCCCAAAAAAAACTATACTAAAGGGGTCCAGAAAGTTTCTATTGAGAGTCAAAATGATTCCATAAAAATTTCGTGAAAATCAATCATTTTCTTTTTCTCTTGCATCGCGATTGAAGTGTTTTTTTTTTAATTTTTATTTAATTCACGATGTGGGTGCCAAAAGATTTTTTGATTTTTCTGAGACTTCGGTGAGGCATTTGGAGTACGATTTTTCATTTACAAAAACCAAAAAATTTACAAACTTTCTATTAATTTTTTTGTAAAAAAATATGGTTTTTAAGAAAAACCGTTTCAATACCGGTACGTACCGATACCGAAGGAAAAGGATTTTGGATACCGGTATCCGATACCAAAACTGAGTTTCGGTATTGGTACCGGTATTCAATTTAAAGGGTTTTGAAACGGATAACGGTATTGAAAAGGTATCGATTGCCGACATTGATTTAAATGCATATATATGTACATATAATTTTTCTTTTCTTTTTTAAATAGAAAAATATTTTCTATTAGTTTTTTTTTTCAAAAACCTTATTTTTTCACTAAATAATGTACAGTTATTCCAAAAAAAATTTATATCAACAATAATTGGCTTCCCTGAATTAATCCTCAGTTTACCTATGTTTCAACCCACTGTGCATTGGAGCAGTATTAATGATTTAAAGCAGGTTTTACATTATCACACTTTGTATAATGGATTTTGTATAATTTACTTTTTTTGAAATGTATAACGTATCAGAAAATATTTTGAAATTTTTTAAAAAAAAATAATATTTTGCTTTCGACTTTTCAATTTTATTGTGTTTATTTAAAATTCAAACAAAATTAAATAAATTGAGAAAAGAAAATTTATGTTTTTGTGTGCTTTGCAAAACTTTTTAATAAAAATGACAACGGATAATACTTTGTAATTATACAATTTTTGATGTGGTTTTGTTTGAATAATACATTTCAACGCACAAATTATAACAACCCGGTGAAAAATGTTCGTATATGGAAACATATACGAGGATATATGACTACATACATATATGAAGATATATGATCATATATGAACCATATATGGACACATATGTACATATATGAACATATTTGTAGGCATACAGAATCATGTATGAATCATATACGTCCATATACGTAAAGTGAACCCATATGTAAATATATGACATACATGTACATATATGAACATATTTGTGAGCATATATGATCATATATGCTTCATATATGTACATGTATGCCATATATTTACATATGGGTTCACTTTACGTATATGGACGTATATGATTAATACATGATTCTGTATGCCTACAAATATGTTCATATATGTACATATGTGTCCATATATGGTTCATATATGGTCATATATCTTCATATATGTAGCCATATATCCTCGTATATGTTTCCATATACGAACATTTTTCACCGGGAATGTAAAGGCCCTTTAAGATTGGAACATTACAATAAAATTTTTTTCAAATTTGTTCTTTATCCCACGAACGTACTGGTCAAAAAATTTGTAATATCGATACATGTTTTACACAAAAAATTAAAAAAAAAAATCAAAGAATACACTCATTTTCAAAAATGAGATTTAAATTTTAAAACTTTAAAATCGCATACTAGAGCACTTTTAAGAATTTTTTAGGATTTTTTTTAACAAGTACGTAAAAGATCAAAAATTAAAACAAAAATTTGCTATTTGGACCATTATTGAAGAAGTCGTGGGTAAAAGAAGTGTGAGTAAAGGAACAAACTACCAATTTTTAAAAATTCAATATCCTTTGAACGGGTCATCAAAAAAATCTAAAAATTAACCACGAAGGAGTTTTTAAAGGGTACTAAAAACTGTACACAAATTGGGAAAATCTAAAAAAAAAAAATTTAAAATTGTCCGATTGGACATGGAATGCCCCATATATAGTAGCTATTTATTTAATACGAAAAGACAAACATCGGAAACAAGGAATTTCCGCAACCCTTCATGTATAAGAATGTTGGAATGTTGGTTGTACTATTTATATTAAGGGATCTCACTTCATTTATTTTTTGGCTGATAAACTGTGCAAACTGAATATTTGCAAAATGTGTAGACTAGACTGGCCCTTATTTTTAAAGTTGCTCCGAATCCCGCTCCCGCGGGGATCATTTCGTGAGGTTACCGGAAAAATTAATCCAGAAAAAATTTCAGCTCATTTGAATAATTTTTGAGCTATCCCAAGCAGGGATGAAATATGGCAATTTCGTCTTGGTATCAAAAACGATTTTGAATTGTACTTTTTTGACCCTCAAGGTACTTTTTTTTACTTTAATTTTATTAAAAACAAAAAAAATAGTACACTCAAAAAAACCTTGTAAAATGACAAGAAAAGATGTTATTTTTATTTTTTGCAACTCACTTTTTTTTTAAAAGTGTTTCTCCTCGAATAACCATATTTTAATTATTTAGTAGAAAATGGGGAAAAACTAATGCAAGAAACAAAATTCAATAAAAAAATTAATTAAAATTTGTTCCTATTTTTCAATTTGGAAAATGTATCAAATTAGTCGCAGGCGTATCAACGTATTTTTCAACATTAAATAGTATCAAAAAAGTACATTTGTATCAACTATTCCATCCCTGATCCCAAGCCCTTCAAAGTTTTGAAAAACGATTACAAGGGGAAAATATGTCTTTTTATTCATTTTCTAATTTTTTTTTCGATATTTTAAGTTAAGTTTAATTCGAAGACAATTCTTTAAATTGATTGAAATTATCTTTTGTAACAAATTTTTTTTATTTTCAAGGGCCAATGTACTAACAATAAGATGATAAGTATTTTTCATGTTGCGTTTTTCTAACTTGTTTAAAATAAATCCTGAAAGGTTCTCAATTTTTCTACACCGTTTTCAAATCTCCAATTTTAAATTTTTTTGTTAAAGAAATTTTAAAAAATCGACAATTGGAGTTTAAAATATTATTAGGCACATATAAGGGAACAGACACTTCTAAAATTGAAGGATTTTGTTTTTCATTTGACTAGTCCAGTGATTTTGTTTCGGCGGATTTCGGGTGATTTTTGTACCTTTTTTTAGCTTTAAGTTAATTTTTTTTAGTTTCTTTAACAAACTTTATTCCTATTTTCCTTCCTAATATAGTAAAATGAAATTTCAATTATTTTGAAAAAATATCTATACTTTTTATTTGAAATGAGGGTGGGTTGTACATGCCTGAACATGTTTTTATTTAAAATAATTTATACATTGGTTTAGAGTTTCTTGCAAATGATGTAGAGGCAATGTATTATTATAAAGGCGCGTTTAGACGGGATAGAAAACCCCTAGATTTAAAGTAAAACACAACTCTGTGGTAATATACTTTTGACTTTAAAAATTGTTGTGTCAAATCTCATTTCTTTAATACTTGTTTTTGCTTACTATTTTCATTATATTATTATTTGTTTTCGCACATTTAGTCAATAATTTGTAGATTGGAAACCGAGTTAAAGTAAATAAAAAATATATAATAAAATTGTATTTGACATTCAAATTTTAAAAGTTACCACAGAGTTGTATTTTACTTTAAATCTAGGGGAATTCTCTCTCGTCTAATCACGCCTTTAGGGATGTCGCGAATAGTGTATTCGGCATCTTACCAAATATTTACTATTCGGTATTCGGTTGGAACCGAATACAAATATTTGCCGAATAATTTAATTATTCATACGCCTGTATTTTATCTATGTAAAATATTAAAAAAAAGTACCAGATTAAAAGACAACAACGCTGTTGTTGACACTATTTTTTCTGGTACCTTAACAATTTGAATTTTAATCAAGTGCTCAAGTTTTTTTGTATAAAAAACAAGGTTGGCAATCGAAACGAATAACGGTATCGATATCGGTATTGGTATCGTTTTTTTATTTATTTCGGTATCGGTATCGGTTACGGTATTTGAGTTGAATCGGTTACGGTATTACCGATACCGAAACGTCGATACCGGTACGTACCGGTATTATCGAAAAAAATGTTAAAATTATAAAAAACGCATAAAAACTTAAATATTTTTTAAATTTTAATACTAAAACACGTATTTACGTATTTATTTTTAGCATTTTTGCTAAAATGCGCTTTAAAATGTGAAAACAAATTAAAATTGCGTTTTCTTAGGGGGTCGGCGGGGAAACTTCAAAGTGCAGGACTTTGAAGTTATTCTGACATAAAAAGGTTTCATTTGTTGCAGAAAGTAAAAAAAATATGTAAAATACCCGGTGAAAAATGTGCATATATGATCATATATGCTTCATATATGATTGTCCATATATGACCATATACGTAATTTGAGGGCATATGTTCATATATGACATATATGGACACATATAATTTATATGAAAACATACATGTATGTTATTTTTCAAATATATCGACTAAGAAAAATATTGAAGTTCGAAAATACCAATTGTGATTTGTATATTACTCCAATTATTTTTAAAAAATATCAATTAAAATTCAAAAAAGATCACAAAATCCATCGAAATTTAAAAAAAAATACATGTAACTTTAAATTAATTGACTATGACTTAAACTTGAAAAAATAAATAAAATAACTTAAAGCTGAACAAAAAATAAAAATAATTCCAAAAAATCAACTAAACTCCCAAGTTTTTTTTTTTTGTAGTTTCAGGATCCTTTTTTGAATTTAATTTGATATTTATCAATTTTATTTTATTTTTTTTTTAATTCTAATTTAATTTTCGAAATTTTAGTGATTTTTTTTAAATTTCAATTAAACTTTTTTGAATTCGAATTTATTCTTTTTATTTCAATGGATTTATTTAGAATTTTAAGTGATTTTGTTTTGTATTCCACTTTATTTTTTTGAATTCCGATTGATTTTGAATTTTAATGGATTTTTGGGAATTTCAAGTGATCTTTTTTGAATTTCAGTTGATATTTTTGAATTTCAATTAAATTTTTTTGAATTCTAATTGATTTTATTAGGATTCAATGAATTTTTTGAAATTGTAATTTCATAACAATCAACTTTTTACAATATAATTGAGAGTTGGCATAAATAATGTATTACTTAAGTAACATACATTTTGTCGCTTCGCCTAAAAAGGAGTCATGTGTAGTTTTCGAACTTTTTTTATTGCATCTTTAAAAACCCATATTGGGCATGAGTTTACTCGCCAAACAGTTTTTTGATATCTTGAGTGGTTCAAATGTTTGTAAAAGTAGCTGTGTTCATCATACTAAAAAAGATACGAAAAGGAGGATAACATTTTTTGATCAAAGAGTAATAGAATGTGACGAAATTGACCACTATTTAAGTAATACATTGCTTACAAGTATTTCGAATGAATTGTAAAGATTTTTGGAAAATACTTCCAATGTTATGCATATTTTCATGCTGTTATCTAAATCCTAAAAGGTGAGTAATCAAGCCTTGTGAAAGCAACTAAATCATTTGAAGTCACCAAATTTTAGTGTTTAAAGTACATCATCTTTCAGTGATTTCGATTAATGTCAAAGCTCTAAGATAGTTAAAAGAAAAAACGGAAAAGCTTCACTTGTTTACGAAATTTGTTGTCCGCTGTTTAATGAATAAATATCAAAATTTCAAGGACTTTAAATACGTCGTTTTAAATACCCAGCAAAAACTTGGTAATGACGCATCATTACCATTCGAATTACTTAGTAATGACAGAAAATTACCTTTAGCATTATTTTAAAATGTAAAATAAGGACTTATTAATAATGACTTACATAAGTCATTACAATAAAATAAAAAAATTTCAGAACAAGATTTTAACTTTTTGACTCACTGTACATTATTTTGATTAAAAATAAAATAAATTTAAATATTTTTTTATTTTTTAAAATTTTTTTTAAAATAATTTTTTCATTACCTATAAGTACATACGTAATTAGTTATTAATACTGTTTTGATAATCATTACATTTGGCACATTTGCTTGTAAATGTAATGGGAAAGGTAATTCGAATCAGAAGTAGTTATAACTTTTGAATTTCCCATTACACATTTCATTACTTGGTAATGCAAGTTTTTGCTGGGTAACGTCGCTTTAAATCACGAACACACTTTGTTTTGTATTCGTTCCCCTCGAAAGAAATTTATAGAGTCCGACCGAATATTCGGTTTCGGTCTCGGTTTCTGCCGAATAATGGGGTTTCGGCCTCTATTCGGTATTCGGCTAAATTTTGGCCGAATATTAGCCGAAACCGAAACTTTTTGGTATTTTGAAAAAATATGTAAAAAAGTCGGTGAATTTTTTAATTTCGTATTTCATTACACTTGTTTCAGTTCAATTGAAGAAAATGTTACAAGTTTATGCAATAAATGTAAAACTGTTCAGTTCAAAAATTATTTTCTCCTAATCTGCAAATGAAATATACAATTTTTTTGTAAGTTTTTAAAAAAAAACATATTTTTTTTCAAAAATACAACAATTCCTATGGTTAAAAAGCATTATATGCTGTATATTAATCTTTAACAACTTTTTAATAATTTTATTCATGCCAGGCGGTAGTTTTTTTTAAGTTTCGGTTTCGCTTCGGTTTCGGCCGAATATTACTTTTTCGGCCGAATGTTCGGTTCGGTTTCGGTTCGGCCTCGAAAACTGGTTTCGGTCGGACTCTAGAAATATACAGTAAGAATGGTTTTGTAAACAAAAGCAGTTGTTCAAAAAAACACTTAAAAGAGGAGTTATGTGTATGTTTTTTGAAACTTTCTGCACCACTAGAAACCCGTTAAAGATTTCACACTTTTTTGTAGCATGTGGATATCGTATCGGTACAAGAATTTTTTATTGAACAAACTTTTAAAAAATATTGCGAAGGGACGAAAATAAACGTTTTCTTTGCTCTCCTGAAAACTTGCCCGAAAACACGAGACTCCATTTTTAGGAACAGCGGCTATATGAATGTATCAAAACTTTCTTAGTCTGGAATATGAATCAATATATCGTCAACTAAAATGCGGAACAACGTAACAACACTCTTCTTTAAAAACGAGTTATTGATTGATTGTGATGCATTATATCAAAATACATGTCCCCATAAAATTTAAGTTCTCTTAGTTAAAAAATACAAGTTTTACGAGTAAAATTCAAAAATACTACTATAATCATATTTTGTAATTTAAAAAATATTTTTGGATCCCCCATTAAATTATCAAAATGTGAATCGCTAGTTATGATGCACTTAGGGTTACCAGATTTGAAATATGGAATAACAGTACATTTGGTCTCAAAAAACAGTACATTGCAAATAAAAACAGTACTTTTTTAAAAATCTTATTTTATATCAAACTACAAAAACGTAGCCCTTTTACCCTGATTTCAAACAGATCTCAGCCAAAACGAGCATAAAAGGTTGTTAACGGAACGGTGGAACATTTTAGTTAAACCGTCTCAAATTTATTCTATTTTTTTATCAATGTTGAAAAAAATTGCGATTGACTTTTTGGAGCATTTGTCTTAGTTGCCGCGATATCTTACTTGAAAAGCTTTTGTAGTCTATTCTTTCGCTTAACTAAAACACCGATCTTCCTATCAAAAACATATGAAACAAGTAAGAAAATTATAGTCGGTCAAGACCGACCATATAATACCCTACACCAGAGTTTTCCGGAAAATGGGGCACAAGTTCAAACATGGACTGATTAGATCTTTATTTTGTCAAATCTTTAATAAGTGTAAAAAGCACTCACAAATCAAATTTGAGTGAAATAGGCTTCTTTTTGTTGACAATAAACCGCTTCAACTGAATATCGGGCGAAATTTTCACATGGGCCCTAAGTCCAAAAATGGTCCGATGATAATCAGATTTGATAAGGTTATAAAAGTACGCGTTTAACATACACAAACAGAATTTTAATTAAATATTTTCTATTTTCATGAAATTTGAGAGATTTATGTGAAAATCGGGAAGGTGGTTTGTATGGGGGCTACAAGAAGAACTGGTCCGATTTCTTTAAAATTCGGAATGGTGATTTGTGTAAATAAAAAATGATTACCTGCCAAATTTCAAAAAGATACCTATTAAAATGCGGCTATTAGAGTCACTTGAGCCAAAACTAAAGAGGACCTTTGTATGGGGGCTAGGTCTAAATATGGACCGATTTTTTCCAATTTCAATAGGCTTCGTCCTTGGGCCAAAAGAGGCTTAAGTTTCAAATTTCAAGTCAATTGATTAAAAATTACGACCTGTATCGTGTTTACACCGTTTACAGGGACAGACAGACAGACGGACGGACGGACATCGACTCAAAAAGTGATTCTAAGTCGATCGGTATACTTAAACGTGGGTCTAGGACCAATATTTCGGGTAGTTACAAACATCAGCACAAACTCATTATACCCTGTACCACAGTGTGGTATAGGGTATAAAAATCCATAAAACAGTGTTTTAATTAAAACACGATTTTAAAAAGCAAACGCGAAAACGATATTATTGCACTCAAACAAAGGCCTAACTAAATTTTGGGAAAATGTTTTTTTTCACAATTTAGTAAAATTTAATAAAATTTTTGAAATTTCTTTGACATAATTTGCAACCAATTAGTTCATCATATTTATCTTCTTAGAATTGATAAAGTTTTTTCTTCAGGTTTAGTAAATTTTATGCAATTTAAGGAATTTTTTGTTTTCAAAAACTAAGCCAGAAAGAGCAAACAAGTGTTCATTTTCGATTCTTAAAATCTCTAAAGAATCTCCGGTCCTCTTTCAATGTATGGACTCCTCAATTTGAATCTAAAAATTTGGGCGTTCCTCATTTCTCAGAAAATATTGTCGAAACAAAAAAAATGCCAAATACATTTTTGTAGTTCTTTACAAGACCGTCTTAAAACCTCCGTGTAATAGTTTTTTAGTTATACCGTTAAAATTCTAAAGACCCTTTTGGGCCCTTAAATTCCCGTATCCTAAAAACTAAGCAAGGTGGAGCGAAAAGGGCAAAGATGTTGAATCAAAATTTATTACGATCCTTAATAGACCCAATGGGACTGCGCCTAAGGTGGTCTCGACCCATGGGTTCCGAACCTAATGGGGTCTGCCCGCAATCGGAACTTTAAATGAGATGTACTCAATAAAATAAATTTTTTCCCATTTTCTAGTTTTTTATTTTTCAGAAAAATTTAGATAAAAAGAAGAAAAACATGGCAATGGAGCTAAATCATTATTGAATTTAGTTAAGTTTTCCGCTTTTTAAATAATTTTTCTTTTTGAGTGTGGTATAAAATTAAATTGCATTTAGCTCCTTTTTAAAAATTGAATTAAAATTTTGTCAAATATGAAACATTTTTCGAAAAATGTTACATTTTGGTGATAAGTATAAAAAAACAGTACAAAAACAGTACACGCTTTAAAAAAACAGTACTTTTGCGTACTGTTTTAGGTGCTGTGCATAAAACAGTACTTTTTATAAAAAACAGTACATGTACTGTTTAAAACAGTACGAATGGCAACCCTAGATGCACTTCATTAACCGAAAATATGTCCAAATCTTCAGAACTATCCGATATAATATGATGGACTTATGAACAAAACTAAAAAAAAAACACCAGTAACAGAATAAAAACGTAATAAACACAGAACAAAGACTTTTTTAAACATTTCACTATTGAACACTTCAAAACAGTAAGTGTGAATGCCACATAAAACAGCAAAACGTCTTTTTACGTTGCTTAACAATTTATAACCTATTCACACTTACAGTTTTTAATCGTTTTTAGCAATTATTTTTAGCATTTTCTGTCAATATACTGTAATAGAATAAAGAAAGTGCTAAAAATATTGCTGCTAAAAACGATTTAGAACTGTACGTGTGAATAGGGTATTAAGTACTATATATATATGTCAATATTAGGGCGGGTCGATTTTATAATCGCCCATGGCTCAGTGAAAATCGTATTCTAGGGATCAAAATAAGAAACTTTGCCAAAGGAACCATACCTCTTAAACGAATTCTACTACCCCCCAACTGTTGACTTTTGTCCCATAGGGGCAAGTTTTGAAAAATCCCACTTTGACCCATTTAGAGTGCCCCACTCGAGTCCAAATGTATGACCGACCCCCACCAACTTTGGAGGGCCTATCCACCCATGCCAGTGGCACACCCCCAGGAACTCCCCTGGGGGGTTCCCCATACAAACATTTCAAAAATCACCATTTTTGGCACTTTATTTTATTATTTTTTATTTATTTTATTTATTTTATTTATTTTTATTATTTTATTTATTTTTTCTCTTTAGAAATTTATTTAGTCAGAACATATGTAAATGAAAAAATTAATTTAACTTAGTAATAGAAAAGAAAATAAAAAAAAATTACTGTTTGAAGTCTTTTTAATACCCTCCACTTAGTGATAGAGGGTATATATAAGTTTGTCATTCCGTTTGTAACTCATCGAAATATCGGTCTGGGACCCCATAAAGTATATATATTCATGATGCTCGATCGATTCTAAGACATTCTAGTGATGTCCGTCTGTCTGTCTGTGGAAAATGCTGTCACGGACAAAATATTGCACTGAGATGACTGAAACTTAACATATTTATTGGAAGTTCTCCCGAGAAGTTTGGTATTGCATTTGAGTTATATCGGTTCAGGGGTTTAAAAGTTATGAACGAAAATATAAGCACACCTAAAAAATTTCAGTACATTCAACATAACCTAAAAATACAAAATGCTTTAATTCGGCTTCTGGTTGACATATGTGAACATAATTGAACACCAAATGGTATTTAAACAAGTAAGAAACATATTTTTTGACAAAAAAAAATAAATCGCGGATTTTTTTTTTAACAAAATTTTTTTTCGCGGAAATTTTTTTAAAAAAAAAATTTTTTTTTTCAAAAGTAATTTCCTTTTAAATAAAGTTTTTTGGAATAATCTTTTTGAAATTGTGGAGGGTATCACTACATTCGGCAAGGCCGAATTTAACTTTTTTACTTGTTTGCTTTCAAGTCTGGGCAATTTCGCACGGCTCTCTAATGTCGTCGCCATAACAGCCTCTACATTTTCCGGTATAACTCGTTTGGAAACGCTAGCCAGCAATTGAACGTGTCGTTCTGTTCCTATGTGTGATGGAATTTTTGGATCATTAATCGGTGGATCATCTTGATTTAAATATTCTTTCAAAGTATCGTATGGAATGCTTCGCGTGAATGGTGGTTCAAATACGTCATTTATGTCATTCGTATTGATCATTTCCGTGTAACTTGTGCAATAAAAGTTTATATCTGGTTTTTTATGAGCTCTTAGTCCCGTTGGGTCGTCAACACCGGTTCGATAGCGTAGAATTATCTTGATAGCACAGTCGCGCTTTTCTTTGCTATCATCAAATAACATTGATAACAAGATATTTTCCGAATGCGCATAATATGAATTATCTGTAATTACTTTATTGACAATTTTGCGTAAACGACGTTCTACAAAATCTTGACCAACTAATGAATTTGAAAAATAATCTACTTCAGTACACGAAAGAGCTGTAATACTTGATATGTAAGTACATTGGCACATAACATGTAACTATAAATTTAACCAGTATTCTTAAATTTGCATCTGGATTTTCCGTTGTCACATATAGTCGTAATAGACTAGCGGCCTTGGTGAGCCACCGAGAATGTCTCTTTCTCTCTCTTTATTCCATCGCTCTTGTCAGTGTAGAGGATGGTGTATTCATTGTAAACTTTTTGATTTGGAATGATTTTTTTTTAAATATTTTTTTATCTGAAATTAGCACTTCACACTTCGAGTTCTTCACAACGACTTAATGCATTCACAAAAACTGTTGCGTTATATATGGTCTACGAGACGAGGTGATAAGAATGAAATGGTAATTTCAATTCTACCTGTAACCGATTTTGTTGTCAAAACTGCCCATAAAGTACTTACATGTAAATTAAACGTTAATCTGACCACAAATTCTGTTAAGCAAGTGCGCCTTTTATTACTTCTGGAAAATCCTTTATGATAATTTTATGCTTAATTCTTCCTGTAACCGATTTTGCTTAAGTAAGTTTACTACATGCGGCTGTGTCTTGTGGTGGCTTAAAAAACCCACACAACCTATTTTATGACCTGCAACAGAACGACACGTTCAATTGCTAGCTAGCGTTTCCAAACGAGTTATACCGGAAAATGTAGATTCTGTTATGGCGACGACATTAGAGAGCCGTGCGAAATTGTCTAGACTTGAAAGCAAAAAAGACTTCAAACAGTAATTTTTTTTATTTTCTTTTCTATTACTAAGTTAAATTAATTTTTTCATTTACATACATATGTTCTGACTAAATAAATTTCTAAAGAGAAAAAATAAATAAAATAATAAAAATAAATAAAATATATAAAAATAAAATAAAGTGCCAAAAATGGTGATTTTTTGAAATGTTTGTATGGGGAACCCCCCAGGGGAGTTCCAGGGGGTGTGCCACTGGCATGGGTGGATCGGCCCTCCAAAGTTAGTGGGGGTCGGTCATACATTTGGACTCGATTGGGGCACTCTAAATGGGTCAAAGTGCCAAAAATGGTGATTTTTTGAAATGTTTGTATGGGGAACCCCCCAGGGGAGTTCCAGGGGGTGTGCCACTAGCATGGGTGGATCGGCCCTCCAAAGTTAGTGGGGGTCGGTCATACATTTGGACTCGATTGGGGCACTCTAAATGGGTCAAAGTGGGATTTTTGAAAACTTGACCCTACGGGACAAAAGTCAACAGTTGGGGGGTAGTAGGATTCGTTTTAGAGGTATGGTTCCTTCGGCAAAGTTTCTTATTTTGATCCCTAGAATACGATTTTCGCCGAGCCATGGGTGATTTTTTTTCCTCCCCACAAATCGACCAGGCCTAATGTACATATATGAACATATTTGTAGGCATACAGAATCATGTATGAATCATATACGTCCATATACGTAAAGTGAACCCATATGTAAATATATGGCATACATGTACATTAGAGTGTCCCTTATTTTGGAAATGTTGAGACGGTACCCCCTCATTTTTTTCCTTTTGACTAAAAAATAACTCAGGAAAAATTTTACGCCCCTACGACCACGCCTTCCCTACGCGACGGGGCCTTAAAGAACGGGGCCTTAAAAATCATTTTTCCATACAAACCATTGTTATTAATTATAATATTACTTGGTTAGCTTATTCACGACAAAAAATTTGATTTTGGTGGGATGAGGCTTTCAGTTCTAAAAAATTTTTCGAAAAAAAAAAAATTTAGAGCTTTTGGGGTCCTACAGTAAAAATTTTTTAAAAAATATTTTTTTTTAGTTTTGACAAGCAACCGTTTTAGTTGAATTGTTGCTTTTAATGATATATTTTCATAAAAAAATATTATTCCTATCTGTGACATCTTTATCGTGATCTAAAAAAGGGTAAAAAATGCATTTTTGATGTTTTTCGATACACGATCACGATGTCACAGATATGAATAATATTTTTTTATGAATATATATCATTAAAAGCAACAATTCAACTAAAACGGTTGCTTGTCAAAACTAAAAAAAAATATTTTTTAAAAAATTTTTACTGTAGGACCCCAAAAGCTCGAAAAATTTTTTAGAGCTGAAAGCCTCATCCCACCAAAATCAAATTTTTTGTCGTGAATAAGCTAACCAAGTAATATTATAATCAATAACAAAAAAATTTAAAATAAAAAAAAAATTTTTTTGCTTTGTATGGAAAAATGATTTTTAAGGCCCCGCTCTTTACGGCCCCGTCGCGTAGGGAAGGCGTGGTCGTAGGGGCGTAAAATTTTTCCTGAGTTATTTTTTAGTCAAAAGGAAAAAAATGAGGGGGTACCGTCTCAACATTTCCAACATTTCCAAAATAAGGGACACTCTAATGTATGTGCATATATGAACATTTTTCACCGGGTAGTAAAAATAAAAAAATCAATAAATACCCGAGTAAAAATAAACATATATAACAATATATAATTTGATACAAACATAATATATCATATAAGATTATATATCCCGTAGGATATTTTCTAAATTTTTAAATGCAATCATATGCAGTTATATATAATTTAATCATGATTCGGATTAAAATGTGTACGGTTGATATAATTATATAAAATTATATGAGGGTCAATACAAAATTTGTTTTTCTGTATAATTTAACATAAAATTATATATAGCTTTTTCTGTTCCATACAAAACTATATATATGTTTCCAATAAACTAAAAGTTTTCTAAGTATTTTAGGCAAAGTATAAGCAACTTTTTAAAATGTTCCTAAACATTTCATTGTCAGAGTTATGTATATCACCTATCTGGTTCGAAGCGTACCCAAACATTTTTTTTGTGTTGGAAAATTATATGTTTGGTGAATGTATCGTTGACCTGTGGTGTATCTCAACCCAAAAAACACCAGGATTTTATATGTTTTTATGCAATTAGATCTAATTAGATCCACCAATATATGACAATGTCTGGTCAAAACTCGGATGAAATCAAATCATATTTTATACAAGTTGATCTTTTTTAATGCAAAAAGATCCACCATTATTCGGATCAAATTGCGTATAAATATATATTGTGTTACATATCATTATATATTGCATCATGTAAAAATTTTTACTCGGGTATTTATTTTTTTCAAAAAATTTTTCAGAAAAAAAATTGAAGACCAAATTTTTTTAAAGTAAATAAAAAAAAAAAAAAAACGTTGTGAAAAATAAAAAAAACGAAAATTTATTTTTATTTTTTGGAAAAAACTTTGAAAATATTTCAGAGATAAAAAAAAAATAACTACTTTTAATTACTGTTACTACATCACACAACTTTTTTGTTAGTTATTCAAAAAAACTACTTAAAATAACTAACAGAAATAGTTGTTTTATATTTTTCATACAAAAACAACTGACTTTGTAGTTGAAAACAACTAACTACTGTAAAATTTACAAACAACTAACATGTAGTAACTTACAAAATTTTCTGAGTGCGGACTAAATCGGTGGATTTATTATTTTTCGGTTTTAAATTAAAGGTAATTAAATGCTTTATCAATTTTATATGCACTTTTTTACAATCTGGTTCAAGTTTTTTCTAATACAAAGGAATTAAGAAGGTTTTCAAAAAAAAAAACGTTGAAATTTTTAGAAGTTACACGCATGTAATATATCGTCAGAATTGAACTGTAAACAGAGAAATGAATTAAAAACAATTCTATGAAATTCTCTATCAAATTTACAATAGAATTTACATTTTTTCCAAATTTCTGTAAAATTTTAGCAAATTTGTCAATATATCGATGAATAGCGGTAATCATGTTAAAAAATAGGCGATTATCAGGTTGAAAAATTAAATCCACTGATTCGGTCTGAAGATATTTATATTTAAGTAAAACCACTTTTATAAAAATCTGAATACTTAAAAAGTTAACAATTTCTCAAAAACTGTTCTTCTTTTGAATCCTTAGACTTAATTTTTGGATTCAGTGCAAGATTTTACGTGGCAAATGAATGCAAAACTGGTTCTAAAAAAAAATCACTCTTATCATTAAAGTTTTCATTTTTTTTGCTTTAAAAAAATTTCAAATAATGAGACTTTTATTAATAAATAGTTTTAAGAATTTAAAAAATGTTCTTCAGAAATATTACTGATTTTTAGGCAAACAAACTCAGCAAAAACCTATCAAATTCTAATACAATATTCGTAGAGAAAAATCAGATTCTAAAAAAAAAGTTGTTTTTAATATCTAAGTCATAATTTCTTAAGGAAAATTAATATGTTCTAACAAGTTTCAAATTTTATTTTAGAACTTTTTAGATTCCGATGCTTTTTATGAAAAATTATATGTAAATCGCGATTTTTTCTTATACAAAAATAATTCTAAAAATGTTTTCTTCTTTCAGATATTTCTTTATAGAAAAATTGTCCAGTTCTAAATAAGTTTTAGATTGGATGCATATCTCTTGTTAAACATTTTTTTAAGCTCCAAGGCATTCTGGAAACCTAAAAATTTTTCGTAATAAAATTTTTAAATTCACCGATTTTTACATACAAAAATTTTTTACATTCTAAAAAAAAAAACAATTTTTTTTTTAGAAAAATTTTTAGATTTACAATAAAAAATATTTGAAAGAATTCAGATTCTGTTATATTATTTCCGAAAATAATCTTCGATTTAAAAAAAAAAAAACTCTTTAAAAAATCAATAATATTTTTGGTAAAGATAATTTCTTAAAGTCAAAATATTTTTCCCTAAGAAAATTTTTGAGGTTCTCAGACAAAAACCAGAAACTTTTTTAGATTCTGAAATTTTTTTACAAGTGAAGGAATTTTTTATTCTAATCTTCCTTTTTTTCGTTTCTTCCTCTTTTTTTTTTCTTCTTTCTACGCTTCCATTTCTTTTTCCTTCTTTTTTTCTTTTTCGAAATCGGCTGGGGGGGGGGGGGAATTTCCCCATTCCCCCTGGATCCGCACCTGATTTTACCGTAAAATGAAGTGGACACCTAAACAACAAATGTAGGAGTTTTAACTGTCTTTTGTAGTGAAATCTACCGTCATAATTTTTTGAGTGTACAATTTATCACAGTTTCCAATTACATAAAACTGGAACGCTCACAACAAGTAAAAATCATTTTAATTAATCTGCATTCCTTGGAAATTTGTGTAAATGAAGTGAAAACCCATTTTAATTTATTTGTAGAATTTTGGTTTAGTTTTTTTCTATAATTTTCCTGTTTCCTGTTTTTAACATTATGTACATAAATATCCGTTATCTTATACTTAAATCTATGTATGCTTATGTTTGATTGGGCAAAAATAAGAAAAAAAATCTAACATTTATAAACTGATTTATAGCAACTGCTTTTTTTGTGGTTGTTTTGTTGATAACCCCAGCTGACAAATGTACATACATACACATGGTAGGGTGTTAGAAGGTCAGGGGAGGGGGACAATTTAGGAAACTTCTCAAAATCTTAAATCTCTTTTATATAAAAATAACAATAAAAACGAATAGAAAAGTTAAATTCGACTTGTTGTGAAGGTCACTGTTCGACATAAATTAATTTTATAATAGAATAACACTACTCTACAAAAATCAACTTTTTTTTAACAGACTTCTTAAGTGCATTTTTTAAAGTATTTTGGCCTCCTAAACACGAATCTGTCACCATAAAAGTTGTATCAAATCGCTTTCTCGAGATATAGGCATTTTCATTTTTTTTGGACCAAGTCCTCAAAACAGACAAATTTTTGAATATTGGAAAAGTGTATGTAAGTTACTCATATTTTTTTTTATTCGAATACCGAATAAAATTATGTAACTTTTGCAAGAAATCCGGACTCGATACGATCAAGGATAACATCAGGACCTATTTTTTGGTTATGTCCTTATAAGTATCGTTATTTTGCAAGAAATTTCCTGTTTAAAGTCGATATGTAAAGTTGACACTCCAATAAAGAGAACCTGGGGTTAAAATCCAAAATCCAATGAGTATATACAGAAATATTTGCAAAAGAAGTCAAAATTTTGAACCAAATTTGCATATGCTTTTAACATACATTTTTTCGTACCAATTTTTATGGTTTTTTGTTAAAATTAAAAAAAAAAAAATTAAAACACATTTCGTAAAGTATTTTGGCCTCCTAAACATGAATATGTCATCAGAAAACTTTTGATACAACTTTTCTGATGACAGACTTTAAATACTTTAGAACAATGGTTCTCAAACGGTGGGTCGTGGCCCCCTAGGGGGTCGCGGAAGAGTTTCCGAGGGTCGCAAACAATTTTGTTAAAACCTTAAATTTTGGGAAATTTAAATTTAACAACACATTTTTTTATCGTTGTGTTATAAAAATATACAAATAATTTTATTAAAGAAATACATTTTTTCCATCACTTAAGGTCCCTCCGTAATCACTGTGCAGTTGTTAATTGACAGTTCGTTTTCTATTAATTTTTCGATGCTGATTCCGAATCTGGGTTTCATATTTTTCTAGTACGTTAGGTTTATGAGAAAATTAAAGGCGAAGTTCAAGAAAGCGCTTTCTTGTGCATTTTTAAGAGCTTTGTTTGTGATATTTTTGGATGCGTCTGGGATCTGACCACTTTTTTGATTTATTTTTTAATTCTGATTCCAAATCTGGATCCGAATAACGGATCTAGATTCGTAATCGTAGTTTTGAAAAAAAAAACATCATTACTCTAAATTAGACTTTAAATGCTTTCTTGGTAAACATTTCTTCATTGCTGATAAGGTTGAATTGGTATTTTTTTTATTTTCGGAAACAAAAAATGGATGACGATAGTAAGTTTCGATATAAAATGCCGTAGTTCCGGACCTGGTTTCCAAATTTTTGAGGAAATTGAGGTCAAAGTTCACAAAAATTTTGTTTTTTTTTTTTTAATTTTTAGAAGTTTTTTACGTGAAATTTTTGGTATGCGTCTGGGACCTGACCACATGGTTTCGATTAATATTTCAATGCTGCTCTGAATTTGGTTTCCAAATTTTTCTATTACTTTAGGTTTTTAAAAAAAACTGAGGGCAAAGTTCACGTTAATAAAATTTTTTTTTATGTTGGGGGTCGCGAAAAATTTTAAATATTGAAAAGGGTCGCAAAGCAAAAGTTAGTGAGAAGCTCTGCTTTAGAAAATGTATTCAAAATGTCTGTGCAAAAACCGTGTTGAGTAGTGTAATTTGGCTATCTCAGTGCACTTTAAATTGTTGACATTGTATTCTTTTTTTAATTCCATCACTGTAATGTTCAAAATTCTTAACGGACAAAATAGCCCTGTTTTTTGCAGACCGGATTAAGATTAGGATTAACTCTATTTAGTTAAAAAATGGGTCAAATCAAGTCCAGAAATTTTTTTTATATTTTTTTCCTGAATTTACATTCAATTAGTTAATATAAACAGGAAAAAAAAATTAAGCGTTGTCCAAAATGTAAAACGGTATAAATAAATTTGAGTTAATCCTAGGATTTAACTAAATTTATTTTTCATTCTTTGCATTTTGGACAAAGCTTAATTTGTTTTTCTGTTTATATTTACTAATTGTATGTAATTTCAGAAAAAAATTATAAAAAAAAATCTGGACTTGATTTGACCCATTTTTTAACTAAATAAAGTTAATCCAAATCTTAATCCGGTCTGCAAAAAACAGGGCTAATAATAACAAAAGTTGATCGTTGGTGATTATGTAACACATTACCAGGTAATATATATCCCTTATTTGAAGCATTATTTTAGGATGTCATACCAAAAATTTGTTCAACAACATATTATTTGAAAGTGAAAAATAATGTTTTTCCGAGTAAAAATGAATACATATAATTTTACATTATTTGATGTATGTATATTAGGGTGCTCCAAAAAAATGAAGTTGTTAAATATTGGCCGTAACTCCCCCTAGAAATATGCATTTGGGTGTAAAAATATGTTTTGCAAAATTATAGGATAATCGGATGTAAGGCGTGCCGCATCAGCCCTGAAGTTTGAAAAACGGATTACAAGGGATTATTTGTGATTTTCTCAATTTTTTTGGTATTTTGAGTTAAGTTTGAATTCAAATGAATTGTGATTTAGAGCTAATTGCCTATCTAATAAGGTATTAAAAATTAAAATCGGTTGAAAATCAGCCAAGTTATTACAACTTCCCCAGGCAACTAACGTGTGTCAGACCACTTAATCAAGTAATTCGGCCCCCATTTTTGAAATTTATTGAAATTATCTACTGTTAAAACATTTTTTTATTCTTCAAGTCCCAATGTACTCAGAAGATACATATTTTTCATATTGCGTTTTGCTAAATTGTTTTAAATAAATGCTAAAGTTTTCTGAATTTTTCAACAGTATTTTCAAATCTCCAATTTTAAATTTTTATTTTTTTTGTTAAACAAATTTTAAAAAATCGGCTATTAGAGTTTAAGGATTTGTTAAGCACATATAAAGGAATAAAAACCCCAAAAATTATAGGGTTTGCTGTTTTCATTTGGCTATTACAGTGATGTAATTTCGGCGGATTTCGGGAAAGTAGTGATTTTTGGCCCTTTTTTAGCTTTTATTTGTTTTTTTTGTTTTTTTTTTAGAAACTTCATATGTTTTGGACCGAATTATATCAACAGGAGATAGAATACTTCAATTTGCAAAATTAGGGTGAAATTGAGATATAAAAAATTGCACCTGTTAAGGGTCAAATGTCAAATTTTAGAAAATTTTTAATTTTTAAACATTAACAGATTTGCTGGGCGGATTTTGCTGAATCTACTTGATGTTATTTTAATTGGTCTAAACTAAATGTCAAATAATTAAAATTTAGAAATTTAACCCTTAAGTGCTGTTGGGGCCTATAATTTTTTTTAATTTAATGGAGATAATGTAAGTGTATTTTGTTCAAAGGGTCGAATAGGCCCCACCATCACTAAAGGGTTAATATTCTGAATTTAAATAAAAAGACATATGTTAGACCTTTTAAAATGACATCAAGTAGTTTCAAATATTTCCACTCAGAAAATCTGTTAATGTTTAAAAATTCAAAATCTTCTAAAATTTGACCTTTGACCTTTAGTTGGGGCAATTTTTAATTTCCCATTTTTGCCCTAAATTTTCGAATTGAAGTATTCTATCTCGTGTTGATATAATTCGGTCCAAAACATATGAAGTTTGTAAAACAACCAAAAAATAAATAAAAGCTAAAAAAGTGCCAAAAATCACTACTTTCCCGAAATCCGCCGAAATTACATCACTGTAATAGCCAAATGAAAACAGCAAAGCCTACAATTTTTGGGGTTTTTGTTTCCTTTTTATGTGCTTAACAAATCCTTAAACTCCAATAGTCGATTTTTTAAAATTTCTTAAACAAAAAAAATAAAAATTTAAAATTGGAGATTTGAAAACCGTGTTTAAAAATTCAGACCTTTTTAGCATATAATTAAAACAAGTTAGGAAAGAACAATATGATAAGTACTAGGGTATTCAATTAATCGAGGTTCTTGTTTAATCGGTTAATTGAGCAAATACTACAATTTCGGTCGTTTTTGTATGAAAAAATCTCAAACAACTTTTTTTGTAGTAGTTTCAAAAAATAAATACAAAAACTATACTACACTGTAGTAATAGTTGATTTATGTAGTTGTTTTTAGTTTTTTCTAAAAACTCGTTTTTTTCTAGAAATTTTTATTGCAAACGAATGTGTCGAACGAGTTGGTCGTGCGGGATGCGGAAGGAATTATTTTTATGCCAAATAAATAATATCTAAATAAATTAAACTACAATTTATTAAATTTAATTATAACAAAAAATATGTTTTTGGAAAAATATTCTTGAGCGAAAGAAAATAAGTGGATAAATAAGATAACAAGTGTGTATAATATAGCGCTCACATAAGCGTGCGTAAAAACCTATCAAAAAAAACCCAAAATAAAATGTATGCGGTGTTTTGTTTACTTATGATCGTGCCATCTTTCTTTTCTTTGTATACACAACAGAACAGGTACATACTTTTTTGAAACATTGCAAATTAATTATTTTTTTCTTATAAATCAATTTTACCAAAGCATTTCTTTTTTTTTTTTATTCCAGACAAATTTTGATCAGAAGCGGTGGAAATTTGAAACAAACTATTAAAAAAACAAAGGTAAATACAATCAATTTATTTTGTTTAACATTTTATTAATATAAATGTTTTCTTTTATAATTCCAGATAAATACACCAAAAAATTGTCATCATGTCGAAATTCTATACAACCAACTGAAATGTATTGCTTTTTAAATAAATAAATAAATATCAATCATTTAAACGTTTAAGAAATTTTTTTAATAAAATTTCAGGCAATTGTTGTAAAAACAACTGTATTAAACAGTTTTGTAGTAGTTTTTACTACATTTTGTAGTTGAAAATCAATAGTTAAAAACAACAACATGTTCAGTTGTTTTTACCGTAATATGTAGTGGACGCCTTTTCAACAACAAAATGTAGTCAAAACAACTGTCTTTTGTAGTAGATTTTACCGACATACTTTTTTGAGTGTATAAAACCACGGATTGTATGTACTTTAAAATTTTTTTTTATAAACAAGTAAGAAATCTACATCCGCTGTGCCAAAGCTTCAAATACCCCCAACAATCTCAGCCCAAATAAAGAATTTTTGTATGGCATCCTGAAAAATTACCCAATCCAAAATGACACCAACGTGAAAACTATCACCTCATAATTAAATGTCAAATTTGGCCCCAATTAAATGCGATAAAATGCAAAAAAAAAAAATAAAGCTATTTTTATAAAAAGAAAAATTGCTTTAAAAAACCTTGTTGTTATTTGTAAATATTCTTTTATTAAGTATAAATCACAATATTTTTTTTTATTTCCGGCTTTTTAAGCTGCAATATTTGAAGATTTTCACAAAGATTTTCACACACACTTCGTTTATTCATGTTATGCACCCATTAGCCATTCTCTCGTTATCTGATGATACCAAAACAAAATCCTAAAAAAAAACGTTTTATTATAATATGAATACATAAAGTAATCAATGTATCTTATTACTTGCCAAATATTTACAGATCAGATCCTATTTTTATTTATTTTTCTAATCTATATATATAATTTCCCTATTTGTGTGTTCCTCTTTTTTTGTCTATCCAGAGCTTTTTGAAGCCCACTGATGAGCTACAAAGCTGAAAATTGGCATGCATATAGTAAAACACCTGGGGCAGATCCTAACGTAGCCGAATTTCCGATTTTTTGCCTGTGGGCGGAGAAATAAGCGAAAAAGTGGGCGTGGCAAAATTCAATTTTTTGACTTGTTTACTTAATTTAAAGCCCCCTAATGACTTAGGAAGCTGAAAATTTCCTAGAATATAGTCCTAACGATGGCGCATATTCCCATGTAATCGGATTTAAAATTTTCGCAATGTGGGCGGAGAATTGGGGGGAAAAGTGGCGTGACAAAATTGTGATTTTTTAACATTTTTACCAAGGATGGGTACCAATTCGATAAAAGTATTGGTATTGGTATTGGTTTTTAAAATTATATTAGTATTGGTATAGGTATTGGTTTTCATTTTTTGTTGAATTGGTATAGGTTTCGGTATTGGTTTTGAATTATTTAGGTATTGGGTATTGGTATTGGTTTTAGCCTCGAATCGGTATCGGTTTTTAATAAGTATTGGTATTTATCTTATATCGGTTTTGGTATTTGTATGCAAAAGGTTTTGTCGATAATATTAATTTATAGTGTCCGACCGAACAGTTCGGCCAAAAAACGGTATTGGCCAAAAATTAATATTTGCAAGCATTTTTAACAGCTTTTTCTGATGGCCGTTTGTTTGTTTAGGCGATAGAAGACTATTCTGACTTTTAAATTTAATGGCGAGGACGAAGTTAAGCACCAATTTAGATGTTCGGTAACCGAACGTTCGGCCAAATTGAAAAAGTCCGGTTACCGAACTTCGAAATTGTGGCTTAACTTCGTACTCGTTCTTAAATTTTACACTCAGAATCGTATTCCATAGCCTCAACAATTCTACCCCATATAAAAGAAGTTGTTAAAAGTACTTCCAAATACCAAATTTTTGATTAAATGACGTTTTTGGTCGAACTGTTCGGTCGGACACTATTAATTTAATGTAATTCGTCCTTCTGTCCGCCCCACAGTGCACACTGGGGCGAGATGGTAGTTTTTTTGGCCAAGTCTCTACATGTCGTAAATGTTAACCGATTTTTTTGAAATTGAGAATATAAGCCTATATTAAGGTAATAAATGAGTGCCTTGAAAGTTTTTGAAATCGGACCTACAAGGAAACTATTTAAGGGTGGACACTTCATTTTTAATAAAATTTACAGATGTTATAGATGAAACAAATGAAGAGAAACTTGTCTTTTGTTTATGTATTTGAATTAGAGATGGTCTGTGGTCCCGTAATTTGCATGACTCAAAAAACCACGTGATTCAGGCGTGAGCGATTTTCATTTAAATTAAGTACTATATTAGGGTAATAAATAAGTGACTTGAAACTTTTTGAAATCGGACCTACAAGGAAACTATTTCAGTGTGGACACTTCATTTTTAACAAAATTTACAGATGTTATAGATGAATCAAATGAAGAGACACTTGCCTTTTGTTTAAGTATTTGAATTGGAGATGGTCTCTGGTCTCGTGATTCACGCGTGAGCGTGAGTGATTTTCATTTAAATCATTTGGTTATAGAGTGATTTTCATTTAAGTCAAGTGATTATATTAAGGTGCCTTAAAGTTTTTTGGATTCAGACCTACAAGAAAACTTTTTCAAGGGTGGACACTTCATTTTAAATAAAATTTACAGATGTTACAGATTAAACAAATGAAAAGACACTTGTCTCTTGTTTATGTATTTGAATTGGAGATGGTCGCTGGTCCCGTGACTTGCGTGACTCAAAAAAGTGATTTTCATTTAAATCACGTGATTGTGAATTGAAAAATTCTGACTGAGTGTCTAGAGAGTGAGTCGAATTTTTGCGTGAGGGATGTTTTTTTTTGAAAAACCCCTTTTAAAAAAAAATATTTTTTAGCAGTATTTGCATTCAGAATTAAGAACTTTAAACTAAATAGTACATGCTTAACCCATTTTGGACAAAGATTAATTTTTTTTTTTTATGTACCTATTTAGTAAAATTAGCACCGGCTGATCTCAAAACTCTTGTAAAAAAAAATTTAATGTTCCGTTATTCCAGAAAAGCCTGTATTTCAACTTTTTATGCAATTTTAATATTTGGATTTATTTGCTATTTTATTAATTTATTTCGTTATTTTCAAAATAAATAGTTTCAAAATGTTTCAATTAGTGGAATTTGACAATAAATTAAGTCTAAAAAAAAAATTAATATTAATTAATAAAAAAATTAAAAGCCTAAACCAAGGATGGGTACCAATTCGATAAAAGTATTGGTATTGGTATTGGTTTTTAAAATTATATTAGTATTGGTATAGGTATTGGTTTTCATTTTTTGTTGATTTGGTATAGGTTTCGGTATTGGTTTTGAATTATTTAGGTATTGGGTATTGGTATTGGTTTTAGCGTCGAATCGGTATCGGTTTTTAATAAGTATTGGTATTTATCTTATATCGGTTTTGGTATTTGTATGCAAAAGGTTTTGTCGTTAATATTAATTAATTTAACGTAAGTCGTCCTTCTGTCCGCCCCACAGTGCACACTGGGGCGAGATGGTAGGTTTTTTGGCCAAAAGTCTATACAGGTCGTAAATGTTAACCGATTTTTTTGAAATTCAGAATATAAGCCTATATTAAGGTAATAAATAAGTGCCTTGAAAGTTTTTGAAATCGGACCTACAAGGAAACTATTTCAGGGTGGACACTTCATTTTTAATAAAAATTACAGATGTTATAGATGAAACAAATGAAGAGAAACTTGTCTTTTGTTTATGTATTTGAATTAGAGATGGTCTGTGGTCCCGTAATTTGCGTGACTCAAAAAACCACGTGATTCAGGCGTGAGCGATTTTTATTTAAATCACGTAATTATAGAGTGATTTTCATTTAAATTAAGTACTATATTAGGGTGATAAATAGGGCAAGTACTTTCATGAAAATGCATATTTTTACTCAGCATTGTAAACATAACAAAAATTAAATATCTATCCGAATCAAAGAATTTGCAATAAAATGGCATTGATTTTTAGTTGCATTTTTTTTTTGCATATTTTGGTATAAATGCATATTTTTGCATATTTTGATATAAATTAGGCTTTTTTTTTAAATTTCATCAATATTTTTTCAAAACTTCCTTAGGAAAATTCAAACCATATTCCCTATTTCTTATAGAAAAATGTATTAATGTATTAAATTATCGAAATCTAATGCATTTTTTTAAAGAAAATGGATTCTGAAATTTTTTCCTATTTAAAATGTTCCTATTCTGAGATATTTATGAATATCTCTTCACTAATCGTAAAGAAAAAAATGTTTTCGAATTTAAGATTTTTTACAGGATAATTGTATTTTATTTTGATTAGAATTATGGGTGGGGGGGGGGTGTCTTTTGCCTTTAAGTCAATTTTTTGACTTGAAAATCGGAAAATTCCGAAAAAAAAAGTATTTTAAAAATAAATATTTTTTTTTAAGAATAAAGAACACGAAGTATTGAAAAAAGAACAAAAAGTATTCGATTACCCAAATTTCTTACTATTTTTTACTACAACTGGAAAGTGTTGTTTACTTTTTGTATTGAAAATTTCCAGCTGTAGTAAAATGCGTAAAATATAGTAGATTGTAGTAAGGTAGTCGAATAGACCTATTGTATTTTAATATTTTTTTAGAAACTTTTTTACTTCAGCAATATTTAGTGACTCAAGGAAAAAACTTCTCAAGTAAAAAAATATTTTACTAACTAAAAATTGTTTCCACTCAATAAAACATTTTTAAGAATTGTCGAGGGCCTTAAAATATTTGACAAAGCCTAATTTATGTTGATAAATTATTTCTTTTAGCAAAAACAATAATTTTTAGTTGCACTCAAAAAATTATGTTAGTAAAATCAACTGAAAATGCCAGTTAAAATAACTACTTTGTAAGTTGTTTTGGGGTCAACTACTTTTTCAGTTAAATCAACTAACAATGTTAGTTATTTTAACTGACAAAAAACAACCGACTTGTGTAGTAAAAATTACTAACATTTGTAGTCAAAACAACTAAAATGTAGTAAAATTAAAATAAACAATATATATTTTTTTTCAAAAAAATTTTCAGAAAAAAAAATGAAGACCAAATTTTTTCCAAGTTTTTTTTTTCTTTTTTTTTTAAAGTTGTGAAAAATAAAAAAACGAATTTTTTTAAAGTTGTGAAAAATAAAAAAACAAATTTTTTTAAAGTTGTGAAAAATAAAAAAAACGATTTTTTTTTTTAGAAAAAAACTTTGAAAATTTTTCAGTGATAAAAAAAATAAAATTAACTACTTTAAATAACTGTTACTACATTACAGTACTTTTTTGGTAGTTATTCAAAAAAACGACTTAAAATAACTAACAAAAATAGTTATTTGATATTTTTCATACAAAAATAACTGACTTTGTAGTTGAAAACTACTAACTACTGTAAAATATACAAACACTAACATGTAGTAACTTACATAATTTTCTGAGTGTGCATATTTTTAAAGTTTTTAGTGCATATTTTGGATTTTTAGACGCATATTATAGGCACATATTTTCGTTTTTTAGATGCATGAAAGTACTTGCCCTAGTGATAAATAAGTGACTTGAAACTTTTTGAAATCGGACCTACAAGGAAACTATTTCAGGGTGGACACTTCATTTTTAACAAAATTTACAGATGTTATAGATGAATCAAATGAAGAGACACTAGCCTTTTGTATAAGTATTTGAATTGGAGATGGTCTCTGGTCCCGTGATTCACGCGTGAGCGTGAGTGATTTTCATTTAAATCATTTGGTTAAAGAGTGATTTTCATTTAAGTCAAGTGACTATATTAAGGTAATAAAAAAGTGCCTTGAAACTTTTTGGATTCAGACCTACAAGGAAACTTTTTCAAGGGTGGACACTTCATTTTAAATAAAATTTACAGATGTTATAGATTAAACAAATGAAAAGACACTTGTCTCTTGTTTATGTATTTGAATTGGAGATGGTCGCTGGTCCCGTGATTTGCGTCACTCAAAAATGTGATTTTCATTTAAATCACGTGATTGTGAGTTGAAAAATTCTGAGTGAGGGTCTAGAGAGTGAGTCGAATTTTTGCGTAAGGGATTTTTTTTTTTTTGAAAAACCCCTTTAAAAAAAAATATTTTTTAGCAGTATTTGCATTCAGAATTAAGTCAAACTTTAAACTAACTAGTACATGCTTAACCCATTTTGAACAAAGAAAAATGTACCTATTTAGTATAATTAGCACCTTCTGATCTCAAAACTCTTGTAAAAAGAATTTTAATGTTCCGTTATTCCAGAAAAGCCTGTATTTCAACTTTTTATGCAATTTTAATATTTGGATTTATTTGCTATTTTATTAATTCATTTCGTTATTTTCAAAATAAATTCTTTCAAAATGTTTCAATTAGTGGAATTTGATAACAAATTAAATCTAAAAAAAATTAATATTAATTAATAAAAAATTAAAACCCTTAACTAAAAAAATGCCAATTTTTCGTTTTTGCTTGAAACAATTTCTGCGCTGATGCACGTTGCATTAATGCACATATAAATTCCGCAGGTCAAGGGGAGATATTTTTTAATTGCAGAAAGATGAGACTTAACATTTGTAACAAAATATACCTGAACTTCATCCTTTTATACATAAATATCATAATTATCATGCAGGGAGCCCCTTTTCGAGTTTAGATCTTTTGCCAATTGCGATTACACGGGTCAATTTTTTTCTTATATGGGGTTCACACTTACGACCTTAAACAAGTTGTTTAACAAAACACCAGTAACAGAATAAAAACGTAATGGATACGAGAAAAAGAATTTTTTAAACACGTAGCCCTTAAACTCTCAAAAATAGCAAATGTGAACTGCACATTATGCGTTCTTAAATTCTTATATAATATGACTGTGCCTCTAATAAAACAATAAAATTTTTCTGGATTCTGGTGTTGTAAGTTACAACTTGTAACATAAAATTTTGTAACGTCTGCTTGATTAAAATTTTGGAATTTCCAAAAAAGGACATTCGTATTTTTTTACAACGCAAAGAAGAGTGCAGTGACATTCAATGTACATATATCAAATATTAACAATGTTTGCAAAAGAAAAAATTTCATCACAGAAAAGGTTTAAATTTTTTAAGATCTACTTTTATTAGGGGTCATAAAAACCGTGACAAAAAATATTTCTTTTGTTTTTATGGCTTTTAAAATTCAAGTAGCTAACTCCTTTTTGTTATGTGACATTGCATGCAAACGATTACTGATCGATGTAACATCTTTTGCAATTCGTTAGTCAGGTAAAACCTAATAATGTGATGGAAAGAAAATGTTTGACATCACAATTAAAACAAACGAAAAAAATAATACAAAAAACCGAAACAAAACCGATACGAAAGTAGAAAAAAATGAATTGGTATTGGTTTTTTATTGGTATTGGTTTTGAAGAATAAAAGTATTGGTTTTTAATTGGTATTGGTAGTGGGGAATCGGTATTGGTTTTTTATCGGTATTGGTATCGCACAAATAAAGGTATTGGTTTTTAATTGGTATTGGTTTTCAATTTGAATTGGTATTAACGGGTATTGGTATCGAAAAGGTATTGGTACCCATCATTGGCCTAAACTAAAAAAATGCAAATTTTTCGTTTTTGCTTGAAACAATTTCTGTGCTGATGCACATTGCATTTAATGCACATATAAATTCCGGTGGTCAAGGGGAGATATTTTTTAATTGCAGAAAGATGAGACTTAACATTTGTAACAAAATATACCTTTACTTCATACATACATATTTTTTTGAAAAAGGTGATCGAAATGGGTTATCATGTAGGGGGCCTCCTTTTCGATTTTAGATCTTTTGCCAATTGCGATTACACGGGCCAATTTTTCTCTTATATGGGGTTCACACTTACGACCTTAAACAAGTTGTTTAACAAAACACCAGTAACAGAATAAAAACGTAATGGATACAGAAAAAAGAATTTTTTAAGCACGTAGCCCGTAAACTCTCAAAAATAGCAAGTGTGAACAGCACATTATGAGTTCTTAAATTCTTATATAATATGACTGTGCCTCTAATAAAACAATATTTTTTTTTTTTTGGATTCTGGTGTTGTGACATAAAATTTTGTAACGTCTGCTTGATTAAAATTTTGGAATTTCCAAAAAAGGACATTAGTATTTTTTTTTACAACGCAAAGAAGAGTGCAGTGACATTCAATGTACATAAATATATCAAATATTAACAATGTTTGCAAAAGAAAAAATTTCATCACAGAAAAGGTCTAAATTTTTTAAGATCTACTTTTATTAGGGGTCATAAAATCCGTGACAAAAAATATTTCTTTTATGTTTTTATGGCTTTTAAAATTCAAGTAGCTATTAGCTAACTCCTTTTTGTTATGTGACATTGCATGCAAACGATTACTGATCGATGTAACATCTTTTGCAATTCGTTAGTCAGCCGGATTTTTTGCCTGTGGGCGGCGAATTACGAGAAAATGGGGACTTGGCAAAATATTTTTTTTTTTGTAACATTTTAGAGTATTTTTAAGCTCCGCCCCTATGAATTAGGAAGCTGAAGTCCCTAACATGTAGTCCTAACTATGAAGCATATTCTAAAGTAGTCCGATTTAACATTTTTGGAATGTAGACGTAGTGTTGAGGGGAAAAAGTGACAAGGCAATATTGTGTTTTATTTTTTTTAATTTAACTAACTTTAAAGCCCTAATGACCTACGCAGCCGAAAATTGGCCAGCATATTGTCCTGACACTGGACCATATCCTAAAGTAGTCAGAATTAAAATGTTTGGACTTTGGACGGAGAATCAAGAGGGAAACGGGCGTGAATACGAGTATAGTTCTAACGATGGAGCTTTTCCTAAAGTAGTCAGCTTTAAAAATTTTGAAATATGGACGGAGAATTAAGAGAAGAAATGGGCGTGGAAAAACTATGTTTTCAAATCTTACCTAATTTTGAAGACACCTAATGACCTTGAAATATGAAAATTGGGATGCTTATGGTACGGACTATGGCAAAGATCAACACTGACCTGGATATCCAGTGAAATGGCGGAGATACAAAAAAAATCCGTTGTGAATTTTGTTCAGTTTATATACATAATCTGTAACGTAGCAGGATTTTCGGCCTCTAAGACAGGGGGAATAGCGGAAGACGGCGAAATTTAGTTTTTACACATTTAGGTGGTTATTCATAAAACCTAAAATATAACTAAAGTAGGTTTATTTGACAGATATTGCAGGCATATTTGTCAAATAAACCTACAATAAGTCTACTATAAGTGTTATGAATAAGAGCCTCCAACTATTTCTGAAACCCCTAATGACTAAGGAAGCTGAAAATTGTAAAGCATAAAGTATTGACAATGGAGAATATCCTTATGAATTCAGATTTAATATTTAAACTGTGTACGGAGAATTATAAGGAAAAATGTACACAAAAATTATTGGCTAAACATTTTCAATTAAATCTATTGATCAACAAAATTTAAATGAGTCAATCAATGTTTTGATTAAATTTTTTTTTTTATTTTTTGTTACAAATTTTCAACATACCAGATTTTTTTTCGCTTTAATTTATTTGAATAGATTAATTCAAAAATAGCAAAATAATCGGGCTTTACTTTTTTATTGTTGACAACATATAAAAAAGCAAAAAAGATGCATTTTTTGATAATTTTGTCATAAGCTTACAATTCATTTGTTAAGTCAATCATTATTTTGATTGACTTTAAATAAAAAATTGATAAAATTTTTGATCAAAATCGAAAAAATGTTTGATTGAAAAAATTTTCAATCAATCACCTACAATTGGAGGAATAATTGGAGGAATTTCAATAAAAAAACTGATTGAATCCGCGTTTTTGTTGATTGAAATTCGTTTCAAATTTTTTCTGTGTATGTGAAAAAATTGTGTTTTTTAACATTTTAGCCAATTTTAAAACCCTTCATGACTCAGAAATATACAAATTTCCATGTATATAGGAGTGACGATGGGACATATCCACACGATGGATTTTTGATATCGGGTTTAAGGACGGAGAGACGAAATGGGCGTGCTAAATTTAGTTATAAAATTTTATCAATAAAACCTTTTATAATCATTAAATTTTTTCGAGTTTAGGAAATATATTGATGAAACTCAATGTAGCAATATTAAATTTTTGAAGCACAAAATATATTTTTTTATAATGTTTAGTAAAAAATTAGAATTATTAAGAAAAGTGATTTGGTGTTCCGCCTGGCAGGGACAGGCTATTCGACTAGTATTAAATAATTTTATAAGAAACAAACACATTAAATAATTTTATAAGAGACAACACACAGAAAAAAATATGGAGGAAACAAATTTGAGTAATCACTTGTTTAAATTTAAAAAGAAAAATTGAGTAATTTTTTAATTGACGCAATTAAAAATATACTTAAAATTTTAAAAAAAATTTAAGTAAATAATTTAATAAAAATTATATAGTTTTTTTAAACTCTCATAGTTTTTTAAATTCTCGTTTAGTTTATAGTTTTTTGTGTATGTATATGAAAGTTTGTAATTGTCTTAATAAAATTTTCCTATGTTTTTGAGACATAAATATGTTTGGTAAAGTTTGAAAAAACGAGTTTTTGTATTTTTTTTGTAAAAAAATTTAAAAATTTTTTAAACTTAAAAAAAAAGTGAATAGATACATTTTGAATAAATTTTTAATTGTGTCAATTAAAAAGTTACTCAAATTTTTTTTCAAACATTTTATAAATTTTTAGTAAAAATTTACTCAATACTATTAAATCCTTTACTAGTGCAAAATTAAATAATTTTTTACTCAATAGTATTAAAAATTTACTCAAATATTTTTTCATTTTTTTCTGTGCACACATTTCACATTGCTACCAACTCACTCGTTCACTCGTTATAATAAAAAAAAACGAACGAACAGGGTTGTTTTTTCTTTTTTGTTTTATCTATTGAATTCTGTAGACGCCATTGTAAAAGTTGAACCAACTATACTGATTATTCAACGATATCAACATTAATTTTTGTTAAATACGGCATTATTCTGTAAAACTTGATCTACAATGGGTTTACTAATTTTTCTACTAAGATATTTCTTTGAGTGTGGGGTCCCGAACATTACGAAAATCTGAGTTTATTCACACTCTAATTAAAATGATTTCAGTTTCCTACTATAATTGGGTAAATTTACACAAATTGCGTAATTCTAACTAAAATTATTGAAAATTTACACAATTTATAGTAGTAATTTATTTGAATTTGTATAAATTTACCAAATAATAGTTGGAAACTCGACTCACTTTTTTAGAGTGCAGTATTGTAAATCGAAATCCTAATTATCTCAATATGAGATAGATCAGTTCTAAGGCCAGATTCAGATTACGCGCATGAAAAACTATTAGAAAAATCTATTGTGCTGGAAATGTATAACAAATTGGCTAGGGTCATTAAGTTAATTTTTTTTAAGCCGAAATAAATTTTTAGGGCCTCGATAAAATATTTTCTTGGCGACAATTTTACACATTGATAAAAGAGAGTTTGATTAATTTTTTTCTACCCTAACTTCTTTAAACAGAACCGTAATTTGCAGAACCTTAAACAGCAAAAAATAACCAAAAGTACTAAAAAAATAAATTTCGGTTAATCGACACAAAATAATCGGTTTATTTGTTATTTGAAAATTGGCCATTTTAAATTATTCGAACAGTTAATCGACCAAAATTAATCGGTTAACCGATTAACGGTTAATCGATTGAATACCCTAATAAATACTCATCATCTTAGGACATTGATGCTTGAAGAATAAAAACAATTTATTACAGTAGATAATTTCAATAAATTTCAAAAATGGGGCTCGAATTCCTTGATCAAGTGGTCTGCCACACGTTAGTTGCCGGGGGAAGTTGTAATAACTCGGCTAATTTTCAACCGATTTTAATTTTTAATACCTTATTTGATAGATAATTAACTCTTCATCAAAATTCAGTGACCATTTGAATTCAAACTTTACTTAAAATATCAAAAAAATTGAGAAAATGAAAAAAAATTCATATTTTTCCCTTGTAATCCGTTTTTCAAACTTCAGGACCGATGCGGCACGCCTTACCCACATCCGATTACCCTATAATTTTGCAAAACATATTTTTACACCCAAATGCATATTTCTAGGGGGAGTTACGGCCAATATTTAACAACTTAATTTTTTTGGAGCACCCTAATGTATATATAGCCATATGAAATAATATGTTTTCATATCAAACAAAGTATATAATTATATCTCGCATTGAGTTTTTCCAAATTTTTTAAATGGAGTTATATAAAATTACATCTAATGATAACCATATTAATATATAAATACATGTGGGAGACATAATCATATGTGACACATATAACTTAATCTGATTGCATACATATTTAATAAATATTATTTATATGTGACTTAATATCAAATAACGTATACGAGCATATTTAAAAAAATCCAATATCATTATATATATAACTAGCTAACTCGCCCGGTACTTCGTTACCGGTTAGCTGTAAAAAAAAAAACTTTATTACTTCAAATTCTTATTAATTTTTAATTAAACATAAAAATTGTTAGTTTCGACCTTCCAAATATTATATTTTGAGTAGATTTAAAGTAGCAAAAAAATTTGTTTTGGCGAAACGATCTCATAGTTCAAACTTTAAGTTTCAAGGAACATTAGTGCATAAGAAACAATATGTACCAAATTGAAGCGAAAATTCAAAAATTTATTTTCCCAGAATGTAATTTTCGCGAGTGGATCGTAAAGTACCAATTTTAAATATCTCCACTTTCTCCCTTTTTCCCCATTAGAAGCAGAATTTTCATAAAAGTACTTATTTTAGAATGTTATTTCCGCGAAAGGATCGTACAGTCCAAATTTCAAGTATCTTGGACCATTAATTCAGCAGATCCAAATTGCCCTACTTTTATAAAACAAAATTTTCAAAAAAGTACTTCTTTCAGAATGTTTTTTCCGCTAGAGGATCGTACACTCTAAATTTCAAGTATCTAGGACCGTTAGTTCAGCAGATAAAAAATTGCCCTAATTTCCCCCTTTTTCTCCGTAGAAGCGAAATTTTCAAAAAAGTACTTCCATTAGAATGTTGTTTCCGCAAAAGGATTCAAATTTGCCCTACTTTCCCTCTTTTTCCCCCATAGAAGCAGATTTTTCCAAAAAAGTACTTCTTCCAGAATGTTATTTCCGCGAGAGGATCGTACAGTCCAAACTTCAATATCTAGGACCATTAGTTCAGCAGATACAAAATTGCCCTTCTTTCCCCCTTTAAAAAGTAATTTTCAAAAAAATACTTCTTTCAATATGGTATTTCCGCGAGAGGATCCTATATTGCAAATGTCATGTTTTTAAGACCATTAGTTTAAAATATACCAAATTGCCCTATTTTCCCCCTCTTGGCCCTCCTTAAAACCAAAATTTTCAAAAAGTGTATTTTTCAAAAAATTATTTCCGCGAGAGGATCAAAACTTAAAGTCTTAGTTCAGAAGATACAAAATTGCACTATTTTTCCCCTTATACTTTTTTCAAGATGTTTTTTTTTCGAGATGATCCTAGAGTTCAAATTTCAAGTTGCAGGAACCATTTGTTTAAAAGATAAATAATGTACCGATTTCCCCTATTCCCCCCCCCCCTTTTCCACCAGGGAGGAGGAATTTTTCAAACAATATTTTTTCGGAATGTTGTTTCTGCGAGAGGATCCTAGAGAACAAACTTCACGTTTTTGGGACCATTTGTTCAGAAGATAAAAATGTACCGATTTTCCCTATTTTCCCACCATTGAAGGCGGAATTTTCAAAAAATTTTGTTTTCCGCATGTTAATTCCGCGAGAGGATCCTAGAGTCCAAATTTCAAGTTTCTGGGACCATTTGTCCAGAAGATAAAAAATGTACCAATTTGTTCTATTTTTCCCACCTTGGAGCCGGAATTTTCAAAAAATATTTTTTTCGTTTTCAAGAGGATCATAGAGTCCAAATTTCAAGTTTCTAAAACTATTAGTTCAAAAGATACAAAATCCCCCAAAGGGTCCACCTTTCCCCTTTTTCCCACCTTAGAAGTGGAATTTTTAAAAAAGTTCTTTAAGGCTGCGTTTTTGACATATCGCTTTAACTTAGTTTAACCGGGAGTTTTATTAATCTTTATAAAAATAAAACCAAGTTTAACCAAGCATTCTTTTTTTCAGTTCAAGTTTAGCAAATGTCGATTAACGCGGTATTGCCATACCAAATGCCACATTTCCAATTAGAATAATTGCCATCATCGCACATTTTTTCGAATAAAATACCACAACATGGCAATACTAACCAGTATATTTGAAAATCAGAGGTGTTTTTTTTGACATTTTTGTACCTTAGTTTAACTCTCCATCATTGGTGAGTTAAACTTAAAATAAACCACATCTCAAAAACAGAATTTGTGGTTTTAACTCAGTTTAAACCTAAAACCAATAAATTTTACAACTCAAAAACTCAGCCTAAGTATGTTATTTTCGCGAAAGGATCGTTCAGTTCAAATTTCAAGAATCTAGGACCATTAGTTCAGCAGATTCAAAATTGCCCTTCTTTCCCCCTTTTTCCCCCAGAATTTTGAAAAGTATTTTCTTAAGAATGTTATTTCCGCGAGAGGATCGTTCAGCCAAATTTCAAGTATCTAGAACCATTAGTTCAGCAGATACAAAATTGCCCTACCTTCCCCGTTTTTCCCCTTGAAATCGGAATTTTCAAAAAAAGTACTTCTTTTAGAATGTTAATTCCAAGAGAGAGGATCGTGCAGTCTAAATTTTAAGTATCTAGGACCATTAGTTCAGCAGATACAAAATTGCCCTACTTTCCGCCTTTTCCCCCTTAGAAGCGGAACTTTCCACAAAAAGTACTTATTTGAGAATGCTATTTCCGTAAGAGGATCGTACAGTTCAAATTTCAAGTATCTAGGATCATACGGATACAGAATTGCCCTACTTTCCACCTTTTCCCCCTTTAGAAGGAGAACTTTCAAAAAAGTACTTCTTTAAGAATGTTCTTTCCGCGAGAGGATCGTACAGTCCAAATTTCAAGTATATAGGACCATTATTTCAGCATACTTTTCCCATTTTTCCCACTCAAAATCGGAATATTTAAAAAAGTACTTCTTTCAGAATGTTATTTTCGCGAAAAGATCGTACAGTCCAAATTTCAAGTCTCCCGGACCATTAGTTCAGCAGATGCAAAATTGCCTACTTTCTCCCTTTTCCCTCTTAGAAGCGGAATTTTCCAAAAAGTTCTCCATTCGAATTTTATTTCCGCGAGGGGATCGTGCAGTCCAATTTGTTCAGCAGATACAAAATTGACCTACTTTCCCCCTTTTTCCCCCTTAAAAGAAGAATTTTTAAAAAAGTATTTCTTTCCGAATGTTATTTCGGCGGGAGGATCGTACAGTCCAATTTTCAAGTATCTAGGACCATTAGTTCAGATTCAAAATTGCTCTATTTTCCCCTCTTTTCCCCCATAAAAGAGGAATTTTTGAAAAAGTATTCCTTTCCGAATGTTATTTCCGCGGGACGATCGTACAGTCCAATTTTCAAGTATCTAGGACCATTACTTTAGCATATACAAAATTGCACTACTTTCCCCTTTTCTCCCCCTTAAAAGCGAAATTTTCAAAAAGTACTTCTTTTAGAATGTTATTGCCGCGATATGATCCCATATTCCAAATGTCATGTTTCTAAGACCATTAGTTTAAAGTTTAGCAAATTGCCCTTTTTCCCCCTTTTGGGCCTCCTTAAAACCAAAATTCTAAAAAAAGTATATTTTTCAAAAAATAATTTCCGAGAGAGCATCCAGATTGAAAATTTCAAGTTTGTTCAGAAGATACAAAATTGCCCTATTAAACCCCTTCTATCCTCCACCCCCAAAAAATATTACTTTTTACAAAATGTTTTTTCCGCGAGAGGATGATAGAGTTAAAATTTCAAGTTTCTGGGACCATTCGTTTAGCAGATACGAAATTGCCCTTCTTTCCCCATTTTTCCCCCTTTAAAAGCGAATTTTCAAAAAAGTGCTTCTTTTAGAATGTTATTTTCGGGATAGGATTGTACAGTTCAAATTTTAAGTATCTAGGACCATTAGTTCAGCAGATACAAAATTGCCCTACTTTCCCCCTTTTTTGCCGTAGAAGCGGAATTTTTAAAAAAGTTTTTCTTTAACAATGTTAGTTCAGCAGATACAAAATTGCCCTACTTTCCCCCTTTTCCCCCGTAGAAGCTTAATTTTTAAAAAAAGTTTTTCTTTAACAATGCTATTTCCGCGAGAGGATCGTACAGTTGAAATTTCAAGTATCAAGAACCATGAGTTCAGCAGATTCAAAATTTCCCCACTCACCCCCTTTTTCCCCTGGAATTTTCCAAAAGTACTTCCTTTAGAATATTATTTCCGCGAGAGGATTGTACAGTTCAAATTTCAAGTATCTAGGACCTTTAGTTCAGCGGATTCAAAATTGCCCTACTTTACCCCTTTTCCCCCGTAGAAGCGGCATTTTTGAAAAAGTTCTTCTTTAAGAATGTTATTTTCGCGAAAGGATCGTACAGTTTAAATTTCAAATATTAAGGACCATTAGTTCAGCAGATTCAAAATTGCCCTACTTTCCCGATTTTCCCCCAGAATTTTGAAAAAGTACTTCCTTTAGAATGTTATTTCCGCGAGAGGATCGTTCACTCCAAATTTCAAGTATCTAGGACCATATTTTCAGCAGATACAAAATTGCCCTACCTTCCTCTTTTTCCCCCTTTAAAGCGGAATTTTCAAAAAAGTACTTTTTTCAGAATGTTATTTCCGCGAGAGGATCGTGCAGTCCACGCGAGAGGATCGTGCAGTCCTATTTGTTTAGCAGAGGATCGTACAGCCCAAATTTTAAGGATCTACGACCATTAGTTCAGCAGACACAAAATTATCCTACTTTCCCCTTTTCCCCCCTTAGAAGCGAAATTTTCAAAATAGAACTTTTTTCACAATGTTATTTACGCGAAGGATCGCATAGTCAAAATTTTGAAGTTTCTGTGAAAATTAGTTCAGAACATACAAAGTGTACCAAATTGTCCTATCATCCCCCTTATTACCACCCTAGAAGCGGAATTGAAAAAAAAACTTTGTTTCGGAATATTTTTTCCGCGAGAGGATCTTATAGTCCAAACTTTAAGTTTCCAGGACCATTAGGTCAGAAAAAAGAAAATATACCAAATTGCTCAATTTCCCCCTTTTCCCCTTCTTAGAAGTGCCTTTTTAAAAAAGTACTTTCTTCAGAATATTATTTCCGCGAGAGGATCATATAGTCCAAATTTCAGGTTTCTGGGACCATTAGTTCACAATATAGAAAATGTTCAAAATCGTCCTATTGCCCCCCCCCCCCCCAAATTTGAATGAAAAATTTTCAAAAAATACTTTCTTCAGAACATAATTTCCGCGAGAGGGTCATATAGTCCAAATTTTTAAGATTCTAGGACCATTAGTTCAGAAGATACAAAATGTACCAAATTATCCTACTTTCCCCTTTCAACCCCCTAGAATCAGAATTAAAAAAAAAACTTTGTTTCAGAATGTTTTTTCCGTTAGAGGATCTTATAGTCCAAACTTTAAGTTTCTAGGACCATAAGGTCAAAAGATAGAACATGTACCAAATTGCCCCTTTTTCCCCATTTCCCCTTCTATTTTTTTTTTTTTAAATACTTTCTTTAGAGTATTATTTCCGCAAGTCCAAATTTTAGGGTACTGGGGCCATTAGTTCAGAAGATCGAAATGTTCAAAATTGTCCTATTTCCCCCTAAATTTAAGTGATTAAATCAATAAATTCCCAAAAATAAAAAAATAAATGAGAAAAAAAAATTGAGTAAAAAATTTGAGTCAAAAAACTGAAGAACAAAATACAATTGAGTGAAAAAAAATTTTATTAAAAAAAATTGAGTGAAAAAAATTTTGAGTAAAAAAAAATTTTGAGTAAAAAAAAATTGTAAAAAAAAAATTGGAGTGAAAAAAAATTTGAGTGAAAAAAAAATTGTAAAAATAAAAAAATTTGAGTGAAAAAAAATTTAAGTAAAAAAAAAATTTTGAGTGAAAAAAAATTTTGAGTAAAAAAAAATTTTGAGTGAAAAAAAATTTGTAAAAAAAAAAAAATTTGTAAAAAAAAAATTTAAAAAAAAAAAAATTTTTTGAGTGAAATAAATGTTGAGTGAAAAAATTTTAGTAAAAAAATGTTTTTCCCCGAGAGGATGCTATAGTTCAAATATCTAGTTTCTAGGACCATTAGTTCAAAATTCACCAAATTGGCCTATTTTCCCCCTTTTTGGCCCCCTTAAAACCGGAATTTTCAAAAAACTTTATTTTTCAAAATGCTTATTTCCGCGAGAGTATCCTATATTCAAAATTTCAAGATTGTAGGACCATCAGTTCAGAAGATACAAAATGTACCAACTTGCCTTATTTTCCCCCTCCCCCTCCCCCCCTCCCCCCCTTAGAAACGGAATTTTCAAAATATTACTTTTTCCAAAATGTTTTTTCCGCGAGAGTGTCCTAGACTTAAAATTTCAAGTTTCTGGGACCATTTGTTTAGAATATAAAAAATGTACCTATTTTCCCATTTTCCCCCCTTGGAGGCGAAATTTTCCAAAAATATTTTTTCCGAAATTTTATTTCCGCGAGAGGATCCTAGAGTTCAAATTTGAAGTTTCTAGGACTATTAGTTCAAAAGATACAAAATCCCCAAAGGGCCCTATTTTCCCCCTTTTGCCCCCCTTAGAATCGGAATTTCCAAAAATCCCTTCTTAGTGGGTGGTTTTGTCGGGAGCCGAACCTACATTCCAAATCTCAAGTCTCTAGCTTCAGCGGTTTGGGCTGGGCGATGATTATTGCCAATCAGTCAGTCAGTCACCACACTCTTTTATATATGGGGCATTCCATGTGAAATCGGACACTTTGAAAAACTTTTTTTTTTGATTTTCCCAATTTGTTTACAGTTTTTAGTACCCTTCGGAAACTCCTTCGTGGTAAATTTTCAGATTTTTTTGATGACCCGTTCAAAAGATATCGAATTTTTAAAAATTGGTAGTTTGTTCCTTTACTCAAACTTCTTTTAATCATGGGAGCCTACTTAGGGAGCCTACTTACACTCAACCAAAAATCATTGTATTCCCAAAGAAAATCGTAGTAAATTCAACAGAAATCATTGTTGATTTTGACCCTACAAATATTTATGTTGATTTCAACATTAATTGTTGTCAGTTTTTGTAAAAGCTGATTAACTCGTATTTTTGTTGGTTCTATTCGTATTTTTGTTAATCATACTCGTTTTGTTTTGTATATTCATGCAATTTTATTTATTAAAATGAAATTCCTATTTGTGTTGTAAATGTTATTTTATTTAATTGGATATTTTCACAATATTTTTTCGTGGTTTTCATTAACTCATTATTTTCACATAAACTTATTTTGTTTTTAGATGATATTTTTTTGTTTCCTTGGACTGTGATGTATTTCGCTGTTGTTTTGCTGTCGACAATAATTTTACGTGATTAGCTTCAAGAGTTTTTAGAAAGATTCCAAATCACAAATTACTAAAAAAAATAAAAAATTGCTTTATTAATGAATTAAATAACAAATACATTTAATAACTTACCAAATATTTTCTAATAAAAAAGATTTTTTTTTGAGAAACATCCCTTCTGTACAAGACAACAAAAATTTACAAATGGCGATCAGCAAAAACAGTGTTGCACATTTCATGTACTTATATTTTATACAATTTTTTCCAACTATGTATTTTTCAACTATTGAATTTTGTATTATCAACATTGATTTTTGTTTAATTCTGTAAAACTTGATCTACAATGGGTTTACTAATTTTTCTACTAAGATATTTCTATGAGTGTAGGGAGTGGAGATAGGGCGTAGGTATGTTTTGAAAAAATGTTGTAGGGTAAAAATAAATGGGGGTCGGTCTCACTAATGACCCCTTTCGGACGCACCATTGGACCGGTAGAAGCTGATTAAATAAAACAAATTTACGAAAAATAAAAAAAATTGTATGGAGACCGCCTTAAGAGTTAAAGATAGAGGGTAGGTGTGTTCAGAGAAAATGTTCGGAATAAAAAAATATTGTGGGTCGGTCATACATTTTGTTGCTCTAAGGGTACTATTAGAGCAGTTAGAGCGGTTGGAACAAATTTTAAAAAATGTCGTTTTGTGTGGGAGCCCCCTTAGAAATTAGAGATAGGGTATTAGTTTGTTCCAAAGAAATGTTAAGACGTAAAAATTAATGAGGGTCGGTCTTATAAAGGACCCCTCTATGAGGCACCATTGGAGCAGTAGAAATGATTTTAAGATTGGAAAATTACAATACAATTTTTTAAAAAAATTTTAAAAAATAGTAATAATCGTTATCCCACGATCTTCCTGGGCAAAAAATTTGTAGAATTAATAGAAGTTTTACACAAAAAAATCGAAGAGTACAAACATTTTCAAAAATGAGATTTAAATTTTAAAACTTAAAAATCGCATACTAGAGCGCTTTAAAGAATTTTTTGGGATTTTTTTTTAGAAAGTACTTAAAAAAACAAAAATTTTTAAAAAAAAAAATTGAAATTTGGACCATTATTGAAGAAGTTATGATTAAAAGAAGTTTGAGTAAATTAACAAACTACCAATTTTTAAAAATTCGATATCTTTTGAACAAGTCATCCAAAAAATCTGAAAATTTACGACGATGGAGTTTTCGAAGGGTACTAAAAACTGTAAACAAATTGGGAAAATCTAAAAAAAAAGTTTTTCAAAGTGTCCGATTTCACATGGAATGCCCCATATATAGATTATATATGACTTACAAGAAACCATTTAAAATTATATATGACTTTCAAGAAACCATTTAAAACTATATATGGTTCCATCTTAAAAAACGAATTTTTTTTTTTCAAATATAATAATATATGGTCGCACATATAACGCTATATACAGTTATATAAAACTATACATGACATCAAACATTTATTTTTTCAATATTATCAAAGATATAATTATAAATGGCTTATGAGATACCGTATATAGTTTTGTAAGGTACCATATAAATACAATTTTTTTTTAAACTCTATATATAATTTTAAATGGTGGCACATGTAACGCCATATAAAATGTTATACAATTGTATAAGGTAAAAAATAGTTTTTTCTTTCACAATATTTTATATATAATTATGCATACTTTTATATGACAGTATTTCAATATTTTTTTTAAATAGTTTGTTCGAAATCGTCTTTTTGACGATTGTTAAGCTTCACGTAAGCGCAAAATCGTTTAACGAGAATCGTTAAATCGACTGAAAATAAACGACATCAAAATAGGTGTCGTGTTGAACATTTTTTTGTTAAAATAAAAACAAAATTGCTATTTTCTGAATTTTTTACACTTTTATTTTAAATAATAGTGATTCCCTTCTAAAATACTATTAAAAACTTAAAAAAATTAAGCATTTTACTCGTAGCGTTTTTTGATGCTACAGTATGTGGGGCAGCAATTAAAGTTTTACACTCGATTTGCAACATTTTCAATAGATTTAATACAAAAAAATAAACACCATTATTACTGAACTCCAATGATTTTATTGAATATATTATATTCACTTATTTTCACATTTAATTTTTATAATTATAAAATAAAAAATTATCACACACATTCCTATCGGATGAATTAAACATATGCATGTAGGGGTGTAAAAAGCACATCTTAAAATTGAGCTTTATATACACTATTTTTTCACAATCACATATTTAGCAAATGCTAAATTAATTTATTAATAAATTTATTAAAAACAAAAACAAGAATTAATAACAATGCGAAAATAAAAGCAAAACAAAACGTCAAAATTTTATTTATCGTTTTCGAATTATGTTCGAAACGATACGTTAAGTGATGTACTTACGTGAAGCAAAAAAAAACGACATCGTTCAGTCGTCGACAGACGTTACTCACTTTACATGATCACAGTCCTGGGGGCTAATTCTCGCAGTCGTGATCGAAATTATTTTGTTTCGAGTAAAATATCGATAGTTCGAAATTTGCGGATGATGGGACTCGTTACTTTTCGATTCGATTTTATGTTTCAGTGTTTTTGTATTTTTTAAAGCATAGTTTTAGGCATGTAATAAACGTATGATTTGTTTTTGTTTTAAATGTAAAACATGTTTTTGTCGCTCAGCCTAAACATATGCATTTATAAATATTTAGTTTTATTTTAATAATTTCGAATTATAACCGGCCTTTATTGTTGGCATACTTATCAATGTTCTGCCATACAAAGTTCACGGTTATGTGTTAACGTCGAAAATTCAGGTAGATAATATTAAATGCAATACATTGTAAATGAGTTTTTAATTGTAAAAAAAAAATGTTTTGCCGTCAAGCTGAATTGTATTAAATAATAAAATTTTATCAATATATTTTCAAAAATTTAGAGTTATTTACACGCTTAGTTTAATTAAAAAAAAATAAGTGATGGGTTAAAATTGTCCGATTTGACTTAAATTTTAATTATATAATTTTTAGACTAACTCTTGATTATACATTTTGACAAACAAACTAATTTTATATCGTATTCTATCTTCCAAAATTATTTCGTTTTTATGGTGGCGCATGGGTGTATGATACTTGTTTTTTTTTTTTTAAGAAATTAGTTGCTAACTTTATTAGGGTTTTTTATGAAAATTTCGATAACTTCAACCGATAACTTACTTGAAAAAAACAAGTATCATACAGAGAGATGGGCGTATGAGTAAATTTTGACTACCAGGCACTTACGCTCGAATCACTCACGTAAATTTTTTGTTTTAACCACGCTCACTTACTAATCACGTGAGTAAAAAAAATGTTCACTCGTGACTAACGCCAGATTTTTTTCAACTCACGCTTACTCACAATCACGTGATTGAAATAAAAATTACTCACGCATGATTCTAATACACACTTCAAAAGCATTAAATACAAAGTTCAACTTGTCGAATAAGATTTTCCGTTTTTTTTGTATTTGTCTCTTAAAAATGTTATTTGTAATTTTATACAAAAATTTAATACAAGCTGTGTTCGCGAACTCAATAATTTGTACGAATTTGTACAAATTATTACGAATTTTGTCTAAAAGTCGTTCGCGTACTTTAAAACCCCAGTAACGAGAGAGAAAATGAGAGAAAAAAGTGACAGTTCTATTTTAGAAACTTGCAAGTTTTTACTGGATAAATTTTTGCCAGCAAGAATTATCAAGCAGAAAAAACATCTGTTTTAAAAACATATGATTATATTTTTGTAAACGAAACACAAAAATATTTTGCAGTTACATTTTTGTGCATAAAATATGATTAAATATCAACTAATTAATAAAAAAAAAATACATCCCAAAATTAAATTTCTTATATTAACAAGTTAAAAAATAAATACCAACAAACTAAAAATTTACAAATGAATGCAAAATTTTTTATAAGCTGATTTAAATCAGCTGTTTATCTAACTTGCAAATTTTTACGGATTTCTGTTCGCGTACTTTTTACAATTTTTCCTTTTTGAGAGCGATTTCTTTTTTACTCTCTAAAATTTTGTTGCTTGATAATTTTTACTGGGAAAGTACGCAAACAGACTTACAGTAATATCATAAAATACAGAAATAAACGGAATATCGAAAGCTAATTTGCTATCGAATAAAATACCGCACGTTAACGTATAAACACTCGCTCGATATCGAATGACATCATTAGAAATTTCGATACACACAACTCGATCACGAGTGATATCATCCCAAAAGAAAAAAAAAATGCACGTTCGAGTAGAATTTCGATCGTTATCGACTGCGAGAATTAGCCCCCTGGTTATGGAATGTAAAAAAAAAACACAAACACACAAAGCAAACGCAATGTTTTTAATACGCATACAAGGAACGAAATTGCCAAAAATATTTTTATACCCTCCACTCTAGTGATAGAGGGTATATATAAGTTTGTCATTCCGTTTGTAACACCTCGAAATATTGGTCTAGGACCCCATAAAGTATATATATTCATGATCCTCGATCGATTTTAAGACGATCTAGCGATGTCCGTCCGTCCGTCCGTCTGTCTGTCTGTCTGTCTGTCTGTTGAAAACACGCTAACTTTTGAAAGACTTCACGGAGGCTCCTGAAGTTTGGCATATATGTTGGGCATTTACCTGGTCAGGTTGGTATTGCAATCCAGCGAAATCGGTCCAGTGGTTCAAAAGTTATGAGCAAATGACTGAATTTCGGCAAGGGTTTTTTGTGAATTTACGAGATCAAAATCAAGCTAACTTTCAAAAGACAGTTCTGAGGATGCGTTCCCCTGGCCTGGTCCATTTCGAATTTCAGCCAAATCGGTCCAGTGGTTCAAAAGTTATTAGCAAAACCGTGAATTTCAGATTAGCTTCACCTTAAATTCAAGTGTTGAAAACCCGTTACACCTGTTTTAAAAATATTGGTAAATTACGAAAATATTTTACAACGTATTTTTGGCACTCAAAAATATTTTTATACAAAAACCAAAAAAAAATACACTCGAAAAAAATTTTACACTCAAAAAAAATTTTACACTCAAAAAAAAATTAGTAAATTTTTTTTTTTTTTTTCAAAAATTACCAAAAAAAAGTTTTTTTTACACAAAAAAAAAATACACTCGAAAAAAATTTCTAATCAAAAAATTTATTTTTTCACGTTAGAAAATTTACTATCACTTAAAATGGGCATTGTGGAGGGTATTCATAGATTCGGCCAAGTCGAATTTAACTTTTCTACTTGTTTTGCTTTAAAATGAAAACTGTTATTAAAAAGAACTGTGATTAAAAATCACGTTTATCTCTTCATTGAAAACGGTGATCACAGTAACTGCTTAAAAGATTGGTTACACTGTTCAACAAAATCAAAATTTTTCCAAAATTACAAGGTCAGACCAAAAAAATTTGATAGAAGAGACAAAAAAAAATATATGTGTATCGGCGTTTTGAAAGTTTACATCTGGGTTTAATTTTAGGGGGAGGTAAAGTTTCCCCCAAATGCAAATGTTGTATTGTCAATCTTTATTGAATATCGAGTACAGCTTACGTTTAAAGTATACGGTGTACAGTGGACCAAATGTTGAATCTGGTGCGCAGTTGGTCGAAAAATGAAGTTTTTCCAATATTGAATTAGTATCGCATATATGATTGCACTATTCCTACCTTACTTAACGCTAAAGCCCCTATGACACTACATTTTTTTGTATTGATGGAATTTATGTGAACAGTGCAAATATATCACCATAGGAAATCTGAATAAGTGTGAATAGTAAAAGCATACTAAAAAAAACAGTAAACGTCAAATTTTATTCTTGTGTTATCGATAAATTTGGTTATCAAATTATTGAATGTCAAAAAAAATGTAAAAATTTTACATTTTTTTTTGACATTTACGCATGAATGATATTAAGTGTTGCCAACTTTTCTTTTTTTCATTAAATGAAGCGATTTTTTTGTTTTTTTGACGGTTTTTGGTATTTATTAAGCGGGTTTTTATTTAAATAAAAGTAATCATCACTATTTGTTTGTTTATTTTATGTTTCTTTTTCATTTCTTCTTTTGCTGTTTCATTCTATCAATTAATAAAAAATAAAATACAAAAAAAATGTAGTGTCATAGGGGCTTAATAAAATTTCTTTGTTTATTGCAAAAACACCATCGTAGTAGGCAGCCAAACATGAGTAATTAGTTTTTATAAAAAAATTTCTTCAAGTTCTGTGTAGACGTGTTGATTGTTTAAACTGCTATTTTACGGCCGTATTAAGGCAATTTATCAAATTATTTTTTATATTTTAACCTCAAGGAATGTATATGAGGAGTTCCGGCTAAGACTTAAATTTTGAGGTAAAAAAGATGTGATTTTTGTTTTGATGGCACATCGATGAAAGTTGGCATAAATATTAGAATCTATTTAAGAATAAGAAATTCGTTCGCGTCAATTAAATCGCGCAAGGGGGTCAAAAGTTATGGCGGTTTTAAGATTTAGCGGTTTTAAAAAATCTTAAAAATATTTTAAATATTTTTTTTCTACACATTTGTTGCATGCGTTATTAAAACATGCCAGGATATATCATTTCTTCTAAAATATATGATATAAATTTAACCCTTTAATGACCAAACGATTTAAAAAAAAAATATCTAAGTACCTAAAATCGCGATTAATTCGCGGTAAAAGAAAAGTTTCACAATTTTTTATAACATATTTAGGCAATGCGCGTTGGTTTTACTGAAAAAAAAATCACGAAAAATCGTATCATTGTACCAGTGTTTAAAAAAATCGGTGATGCTTTTTTATAACAAGAAAATTTAATATGGTCCAAAAAATCTATAATCATCAAAATTTTTTAACCCGCCTCTGATTTTATGATGACACATCAAGTGGGCTTTCATTTAAAAAAAAAATCATCCGATTTCGTGTAAAGCCTTGGATGTGCCAGATCAAAACAGGTTTAGATAAAATCATCGCGCTTTCCGCTCAGAATGGCTTAAAGTAAAAAGTCAAAAAGCAAATCAAATCTACTCGTTAAGGCACTACTTTTGGTGTATTAAAATGAACATGATGCATTAATTGCTACTAAAAAAAATTGGAAACAGATTTGCAAATTTCGCTCAATTTTCAAAAATGCCATAAAATTTTTGCAATTTATTTTTTATAAACCCGCCAGTGATTTTTTTATGTAAACTCCTAAAAAACCCGGTTTACGCAAGAGTCCACCAAATTTCGAATGAAACCGCGAATGTGCCTCGCGAAAAACTGGTATTTTAGAAAAATTACGTTTTTTCTTTCGAACTTTGATCTGCTGAAACTCCTTAACTATTCGTGGCACATTAACGGGATTAATTCCAAAATGTTAAGAATTACAACAGCTACCAACTCTAGTTCAACTTTTTTCATTTTATAGAGGGGGCCGAAATCCCTGATCAAAAAACCTCGAAAATTTAAAAACTCTTAATTTTTGGTTTCAAAACTTAACCGTCTTATAACTTCTTACCAAGCGATGAAGCATCTATCAAGCCAACATTAAAATAATCTTTTATATGTACTGACTTTGTGTTATGCCGGAAAAGATTGAAATATAAGGAGAACTTAAAAAAAAATGCGAAAGAAGGTAAAAACAATGGATTATTTCAAGCCATTTTTATCGATTTTTCAACTTTAACCCTCTGTAACTTTTACGGATAAAGTGGGGTAATCCTTAAACATTGCTTAGTGATGGTTTAAGGTCTTGTTTACACAACTGCATTTACAGTTTTTCTAAATTCCAAAAACTGACGGTTTTTTTAAACATTTATTTCAGTTTCACTGAGTTGAAATTTAAAAAAGATTTCATGATATTTGAAGCTAATTTGTGTTGTTGTTCGTAATTATGGAATTATTTTTCAAGCAAACTTGAATTTTGTTAATGAACTTAGGGACTAATACCGCTTCTATAGGGTTTTTACATTATTTCAAAGGAATAGATATTGAGCTCCAAAATAATAAAAAAATTGACTGCTGGTTTTTGTTTTTTAGTCGATCTAGCGATGTCCGTCCGTCTGTCTGTTTAAAACACGATAACTTTCAAACGGCAACTCTGTTGCTGCTGACGCTTGGCATATATATTTTCAATTTTCCTACTCAGGTTGGTATTGAATATCAGCCAAATCGGTCCAGTGGTTCAGAAGTTGTAAGCAAAAACCGTGAATTTCAGATTGGTGTACCTTGAATTTACGTTAAAAAAAAAAAACACCTAAACGCTTTAAATGACATTGATGAGCCACAAAAATATTTTGCTGAGTATTTTTAACATTCTCAAACATTTTTTAACCCAATGTAAAAATTTTACAAGCAAAAAAAATTTAAACTCAAAAAAAAATGTTCACTCAAAAAATTTTTTTTTTACAGAAATGAGTTAAAAAAAAATTTTTTTTACTCAAAACAAAATATTTCTTTTCTTAACTGTTTAAAAATATTTTTTAAGTTAAAAAAATACTTTCTCTGCTTATTTTTGGCTCTTCTTTACCTATATTTTATTATGACAATGTTTCAATAAGTGCCACGCCCCTTCAAATACCGCCCACATTTGGACTATATAGAAGCTCATCTCATTTTCCTTGTGCATTACAAATTTCATGTTTCTAGGTGCTCTCAAAGTCGAATTATACTCTCTTGCACGCTAGATTAAGCATTTGGTCCACTGTGCGGTGTGTTCAGCAAATTTATGTAAAATGTTACGAAGAACATTTTTGTGGAACATGTTAACCCTCTAACTCCTCAAAATAATGGTTTTTTGTCCTTCTTTTCAAAAAAAGCAAAAAACACCATTAAAACAGGGATTTAAGGGGTTTAAATGTTCCGAAAAAATATTCACCGTGAAATTTTACTTTAAGTCCCTGAATATATCAAAACTGAAAACTCAACCAGAAATTCAGAAATAAGACACAACAAAAGACATCTTAGGGTTAATTTCGCATTTATTAAGAAAATCGAGTAAAGTTTACGTTTAAAGTATATGGTGTGTTCAGCAAATTTATGTAAAATGCTACGGAGAACATTTTTGTAGAATATATTAACCCACTAACTCCTCAAAATAAGGGCATTTTTGTCCTTCTTTTCAAAAAGAGCAAAAAACACCATTAAAACAGGGATTTAAGGGCTTTAAATGTTCCGCAAAAATATCCGCCGTGAAATTTTACTATAAGTCCCTGAATACAACAAAACGGAAAACTCAACAAGAAAGTCAGAAATAAGACACAACAAAAGAGAGCTTAGGGTTAATTTCGCTTTTATTAAGAAAATCGAGTAAAGCTTACGTTTTAAGTATATGGTGAGTTCAGAAAATTTATGTAAAATGTTACGGAAAACATTTTTGTAGAATATATTTTTGTCCTTCTTTTAAAAAAGAGCAAAAAACACCATTAAATTTGTTGAACACACCATATTCAATTTTTCCAGATTATCCCTTTATTTTAAATAATTTCTCAGAAAAAACTAATACAAATTAAGTTAAATAACACTGTGCAACAAGAAAAATGAGCCTCAATGGCTTCAACGCCATATGAAAGTAGACCATCAAGTGAACAAAATCACTAAAGGGTTTTGCAAAGTCAGTTCGGATTTCTTTTTTATAGCCCACTGAAGTTTTTATATTTTTATCAAAGGCGTTTGGAAAACGTCAAAAATACTATAATAAAAACACATCTGAGCTTCAAAATATGATTTGATGTCTTCAGTGAAATTTTATGGCGGTTTTTTTCATAGAACATTTTAACCCTCTAACTGACATTTTAAGGGGTCATTTTAGTCCTTTTTCAAAAACTAAACACAGAAATCTAATAAAACGTCCATTTAGAGGGTTAAAATGTTCTACAAATATTTTCCTCATAAAATTTTACTAGGGGTTGTCAAACGTTCAAAGTTTGTGCGACATGCACAAAATGCTTAAAAAGGGTCAAGTATAAATAATCAACGTTAGTTATTTTTTTACCAAAGCAGTGTTAAAAAATATCGACAAAAAACAGTGCAAATATACTTTTAAGCTAAAAATGATGTTCTGATGTGTTTTATAAAATTTTATGATGATTCTTTTCTTTGACCAAATTAACCCTCTAGCTCCTGTTTTAAAGGGTCTTTTTTGTCCTTTTTTAAAGAAATACAAAAAAATATATAAAAAAGCAGTTAGAAGGTTAAAATGTTTTACAAATATTTTCTGCATCAAATTTTACTTGAGCACGTCTAAGACAGTAAGTTCGTCCAGCATATAGAAAATGCTTAAAAATTTTAAAGTATTAAATTTTTTTTTTTTTTTTATATTAAAAAAAAAAAAAAAACAAGTAAAAAAGTTAAATTCGACTTTATCGAATGTATTGATACCCTCCACAATGTAAAAAAGTTTATTTGCAAAAAAAAAAAAAAATTAAAAAAAAAATCCGCGAAAAAATTTTTTGGTAAAAAAAAAATTTGACGAAAATGTTTTTTTTTTTGTAAAAAAATATGTTTGTACTTGTTTAAATTCCATTCGGTGATTAATTCTGTTCACATGTGTCAACCAGCAGCCGAATTAAAGCATTTTGTGTTTTTAGGCTATGTTGAATGTACCACAATTTTCAAGGTGTTCTTACATTTTCGTTCATAACTTTTGAACTGCTGAACCGATTTCGCTCAAATGCAATACCAAACTACTTAGGGCAACAACAAGTAAATATGCTAAGTCTTATGTATCTGTTTTATTTGTTTAATACTTTGGCCGTGATCACCATTTCAGATATCTTGGGAAAAAGTCGCGCGATGCCGTTCTAGCGGAAATTTGTTGGTGGAGCAAAAATATATTTGAGGACGAAGAAGAATTAGGTGGGGAAGAAAAGACCTAAGCTTTCTTTTGAGTCAAAAAAAAGGGCCCGACATAACCTAAAAAAACAAAATGCTTTAAATCGGTTGCTGGTTGACACATGTGAACAGAATTGATCACCGAATGGTATTTAAACAAGTACAAACATATTTTACCAAAAAAAAATTTTTGCGGATTTTTTTTTTGTAATTTTTTTTTTTTTTTCAAATAAACTTTTTTACATTGTGGAGGGTATCAATACAGTCGAATTTAACTTTTTATCAATACAGTCGAATTTAACTTTTTTACTTGTTTTTTTTTTATATTTCGGGCCGAAAAAAAAATAAAAATAAAATTTGAATACTTTAAAATTTTTAAGCATTTTCTATATGCTGGACGAACTTTCTGTCTTAGACGTTCTCTAGTAAAATTTGATGCAGAAAATATTTGTAAAACATTTTAACCCTCTAACTGCCTTTTTTTTATAGACTTTTTTGTATATCTTTTAAAAAAGGACAAAAATTACCCTTTAAAACGGGACCCAGAGGGTTAATTTGGTCAAAGAAAAGAATCATCATAAAATTTTATAAAACACATCAAAACATAATTTTTAGCTCAAAAGTATATTTGCAATGTTTTTTGTCGATATTTTCTAACACTGCTTTGGTAAAAAAAAATAACAAACATTGATTATTTATACTTGACCCTTTTTAAGCACTTTGCGCATGTCGCACAAACTTTGAACATTTGACAACCCCTAGTGAAATTTTATGAGGAAAATATTTGTAGAACATTTTAACCCTCTAAATGGAGTTTTATTAGACTTCTGTGTTTAGTTGTTGAATAAGGACTAAAATGACCCCTTAAAATGGCAGTTAGAGGGTTAAAATTTTCTAAGAAAAGAACCGCCATAAAATTTCACTGAAGACATCAAATCATATTTTGAAGCTCAGATGTGTTTTTATTGTAGTATTCTTGGCGTTTTCCAAACGCCTTTGACAAAAAAATGAAAACTTCAGTGGGCTATAAAAAAGAAATCCGAACTGACTTTGCAAAACCCTTTGGTGAATTTGCCCATTTGATAGTCTACTTTCATATGGCGTTGAAGGTATTGAGGCTCAAAGCGATGACCCAAAATTTGTTGCACAGTGTAATTAAATACTAAGTCCGACAATACTTAATACATATTATTTTCTATTTTGAGACTACTTAATTAAAGGAACCCATTATATAATTTTTTTGCATCACATTAAAAAACTGTGATCACGGTAACTTTTTAAAAGAACGGTGATTTAAAAATTACGGTAACTGAGAACGCCGTTATTTGAAAATCACTATATTACTTGCCTTCTCATAGTTAGATGTGGTCCATGAATTATCATCTTTCCAAATTGGGTAACTTATCCTAACCTGTTGCTTGACATTATTTGTCATCTTCCAAAGAGAGTAGTCTGTAGTCTTAAATGATGATAAATAAATGTTTTTGTTTACCATAACATTTTTGTTCGAAACTTGGCACATATACTTTTTTTAGGTTTTTAAACAATGCACAGTGGGTTGAACGATAGGCAAAATGGGGATTAATTCAGGGATGCCGTAATTTTGAAATATTAAAATTTTTTATTGATGAATACTTATAAATCAACAAAAAACTACTATTTTGAAAAATAAAAATATGGAAAAAAAAATTTTTTTAACCTGCTAGGCACTTTTTCCATTTTTGGAAAAACTTATCTTGAGTCACAATTTTTGCTGTAACTTTGGAAGCAAAAGCGATAAATTAATGAACCAAATTTCAAATTAAAGAATATTTAATGCGATTTTATTAAATTTAAAAAAAAATAAATTTTTATTAGAATAAATCTTTTATAAAATTTTATTTTTGTGGTTCATAAAATTAAAAAAATTTTAAATTTTCTTCAAAAAAAGGAATCACAATTTTTTTTATTTAAAAATCGTATAAATACAAAAAAAATTTCATTTTCAAAACAAAACTTGATTCATATATTTTAAATACAATATTTTTTTATTTAAAAATCAAAACTAATGCAAAAAAAAACCAAAATGTTCGATAAAAAATATTGGTTCATAAATTTTGTTGTAACTTTAAAATTAAAATCGATAACTTAATAAATTAAAATTCAAATTTAATTATACTATAACCACAGAAAAAAATGTTGAGTAAATTTTTAAGAGTATTAATTGATAATAACTAAATTTTTCACCAGTAAACCATTTAAAAGTGTTGAGTAAATAGTTAATAAAATTTATCGAAAAATTTGAGCAAATCAATAAAAAAACTACTAAATTTTTATTAAATTACTAGCTGACCCGGTCCGCGTTGCTGGACCTAAGAAAACATCGATTGTGTTTTCTATTGCATCTCGATCTTAATACCGGGTCCAGAAGTAGGCCTTATTTCCACCTTCGGTTAGCACTATCTACAGAGAAACAGACAGTCGTAACGTTAATTATAGTAGGGGCGTATCATTTTACGCATTCTTATCGAATCGTGGCTTTTAATATAGCTAAAGTTCCAAGTTGCGTCCTCTATGCTGCAAATTTCACTGAAATCGGTTTAGTCGTTTTTGTGTGATTGCGGCAGTGGAAGAAATAACTTTTATTTATTAAATAAAAACGGGAGTGTCATTTTTTAGCCCTTTGCTGAATCGCGCTCTAACATGAACTCTAGCTCGGTTAGTACTATCAGTAGTAAAAGATAAATAACGTTGAGTATAGCATAAAGGGGCGAGGAAACTTACGCCTCTTTGTGGAATCGTGTTCTTATATGTCCTGTAGTTCCACCCTCTTTTAGCACTGTCTGTGAAGGAAACTTCGTTTTTGCATGATTGCGGAAGTGGCAGGAATATATTTTTTTTGGTTTGTTTGACCAACGCTCAGGGGATGTCTCCTATAAATGAAATTCATTGTGTTTTCGCGCGTTTGTACAATTATTACCTTATATGGCCTACATATCCAATTGATTAGCACTATCTTGATTAAAAATGCATAGATAATCGGTTCAACTGTTTTTGCGTAATTGCGATCGTAGTGTAACATGGCCTATAGTTCCGCACTCCGTTGGTACTATCAAACCTAAAAAGTTAATTAAAATCGTATCAGCCGTTTTTGCATTATTGCAAAGCATGCAAAAATATTTTCAATTCAATAGAAAGTTGTTTGGCATTTTACGCCCCTTTGTCCAATAACGCTCTGATTTGGCGCATAGTTAGTACTCGATTAGTACTATATTTGGTTTAAATTTCATCAAAATCGGTTAATTCCTTTTTTTATACAGATATCAAGAGTGGTGCAATGTAAAAATTAGATTTTGCCACGCCCCTCCGCCCACGGACAGAAAATCAAAAATCCGACCACGCAGCGTTACTCCTAAGGCTATTCTAAATACTCCCTGAAGATTTCATCAAGATCGGTCCAGCCGTTTTCGCGTCCATAAGAAACATACATATAGTAGTTTTTGCATTATTGCAAAGCATGAAGAAACATTTTTCAATTCAATACAAAGGGGCGTGGCATTTAACGCCCATTTGTCCAACAACCCTCTAATTTGGTACATACTTAGTACTCGGTTAGTACTATCTCTGGTTTAAATTTATCAAAATCGGTTCATCTGCTTTTTATATATAGATGTCATTAGTGGTGGAATGTAAAAATTTGATTTTGCCACGCCCCTACGCCCACAGACTGAGAATCAAAAATCTGACCACACAGTCTTACTCCTCAGGCTATTCTGAATATTCCCTGAAAGTTTCATCTAGATCGGTACAGCCGTTTTCGCGTCCATAAAGAACATACATACAGCCGGTTTTGCATTATTGCAAATCATGCAGAAATATTTTCAGTTCAATACAAAGGGGCGTGGCATTTAACGCCCCTTTGTCCATTAACCTTCTAATTTGGCACATAGGTAGTACTCGGTTAGTACTGTTCTTGGTTTAAATTTCATCAAAATCGGTCCATCCGTTTTGTTTATATATAGATGTCATTAGTGGTGGAATGTAAAAATTTGATTTTGCCACGCCCCTCCGCCCACAATCAGAAAATCGAAAATCTGACCACACAGTGTTACTCCCTAGGCTATTCTGAATATTCCCTGAAAATTTCATCAAAATCGGTCCAGCCGTTTTCGAGTCCATACGGAACATACATACACACATCCATTTTTATATATATAGATTTACTCATTTTTTTTTTCATTTTTGAGTAAATTTATAATTACTCAATTAAAAAATTATAATTTTTGTTTTAAGTTTTAACAATTCATTACTCGAATTGTTTTCTAACATAGTAAATAATTTAGAAAAGCTTTATATTATATTCTTACAGTAAAAATACTAAATTGGGTTATTCGCTACAAGTTAACCTAATTAAGGTTTGTTTGATATATGAGGCATTCCACTATATACAATAAAGTGGACTGAAAATCCATTATGACCAAGGATGGGTACCAATTCGATAAAAGTATTGGTATTGGTTTTTAAAATTATATTAGTATTGGTATAGGTATTGGTTTTCATTTTTTGTTGAATAGGTATAGGTTTCGGTATTGGTTTTGAATTATTTAGGTATTGGGTATTGGTATTGGTTTTAGCCTCGAATTGGTATCGGTTTTTAATAAGTATTGGTATTTATCTTATATCGGTTTTGGTATTTGTATGCAAAAGGTTTTGTCGTTAATATTAATTTATTTAACTAACGTCGTCCTTCTGTCCGCCCCACAGTGCACACTGGGGCGTTATGGTAGGTTTTTTGGTCAAAAGTCTCTACAGGTCGTAAATGTTAACCAATTTTTTGGAAATTCAGAAAATAAGCCTATATTAAGGTAATTAATAAGTGCCTTGAAAGTTTTTGAAATCGGACCTACAAGGAAACTATTTCAGGGTGGACACTTCATTTTTAATCAAATTTACAGATGTTATAGATGAATCAAATAAAGAGACACTTGTCTTTTGAATATGTATTTGAATTAGAGATGGTCTGTGGTCCCGTAATTTGCGTGACTCAAAAAACCACGTGATTCAGGCGTGAGCGATTTTTATTTAAATCACGTGATTATTGAGCGATTTTCATTTAAATTAAGTGACTATACACAGAAAAAAATATGGAGGAAACAAATTTGAGTAATCACTTGTTTAATTTTTAAAAAAAAAATTGAGTAATTTTTTAATTGACGCAATTAAAAATTTACTCAAAAATTGAAAATAAAATTTGAGTAAATAATTTAATACAAATTTAATATTTTTTTTTATTTATTTTTTTTTTCTCTTGGTGTTTTGAATTCTCATTTAGTTTATTGTTTTTTGTATATGTATATGAAAGTTTGAAATCATCTTTATAAAATTTTACTTTGTCTTGAAGACATAAGTATATTTGGTAAAGTTTGTAAAAGCAATTTTTTTGGAAAAAAAATTAGAAACTTTTTAAACTTTTTAAAAAAATAATTTGATACATTTTGAGTAAATTTTTACTTGACACAATTAAAAAGTTACTTAAAAATATTAAAAAATTTTAAGTAAAGATTTAATTGTGTGAATTAATAATTTACTCAAATTTTTTATTAAGCATTTAATAATTTTTTATTAAAAGTTTACTCAATACTATTAAATCGTTTACTGGTGGAAAATTGAGTAATTTTTTACTCAATAGTATTAAAAATTTACTCAAAATTTTTTTTTATTTTTTTCTGTGTATTAGGGTAGGTTAACCTAACGTAACCTAGGATAATAAATAAGTGCCTTGAAACTTTTTGGATTCAGACCTACAAGGAAACTTTTTCAAGAATGGACACTTCATTTTAAATTACATCTTAAATCACGTGATGTTGAGTTGAAAAATTCTGAGTGAGTGTCTAGAGAGTGGGTCGAATTTTTGCGTGAAGTTTTTTTGAAAAATCCCTTAAAAAAAAAAAAATAAAAAAAAAAATTGTGGAAACCTCATTTTTAAACTCATCGTTATCAAAGTTCTACGCCCTTTCAAAAAACTTTTTGGGCCAGATTTATCCTTTCTATCCCAACTTTCCAAAAAATTTGACCGCTTGTGTCCGTTTTCAAAAATGGAACTAAAATAAATTTTATAAAAAAATAAAATTTATAAAATGCAATATTATGTTCAATATCCTATTATGTATATTGATGGTGTGTGGGTTAGATTGACCATTGTACAATCGTCAATCTTACCCACACACGATCAATAAAATTGTATAATTGGGTGCCCGCGGGTACCCAAACCAGCCCGAAAAGCGTTCCCGTACGCAAAAATTGGGTAAATGAGAGAGTTTTTGAGAGAATAAATTAGTTTCTCATTTTACCGAACTTACCCGCACTTTTTTTTCGGGTAAATTGGTAACAGTCAGATGTTGAAAAAACAGCTGATTTTTTTTGTGAAGCTAAATTGGAAATTAAAATAAAATAAAGAACTTAACCAAGGAAATGTGTTATTTCAATACAAAAAAAGATATTTTGTTATTAAAATAAATTTTTACAATTTGTTTTCTTGTTTAAAGTACTTTTTCTTACAAAAATATTTCGGCCTTATTGGTTTGTTTACATTTTCTATTATTTTGGGCTTGAAATGTGGTTTTTTGCGTTCCCGTACTATTGTTTATTTTTGTGGTATCGTGAGAGGTTTTTTGATTTGCTCTCATTTAACCGAACTTTACCCGGAAAGTTCTGGAACACACCTAATATTGCGTCGTCTGTAGGTACCTTTAAGCCTGACAATGCTTCATTGTGGAAAAGAAGAGGGAGGGTATAAAAAATAAAAATTTCCTTGATTTTCGATAATCTCAAATGAGTAACAAATTACCTAATTTTTATTGGTCAGTTTTTACTTCATTTAGGTCCACTGTACCAATGCGAGAAGAACTTATTTTTCGCTTCTTTTTTAAATAATAATGATAAAATTAAAGTAAAAGCCAACTAAATCAAAAGTGGTTTACAAAAATATATATTTTAAGGCGTTTTAATTTTATCTCTTTTGAGAAAATAACAAAAAGGAAATTTTATAAAACTAAAGGCCTATTCACACCTGAGGTGAAATCTCGTTCGAACGAGATTTCGATCATATGGTCTGTATCATTTTATACACAACCATATGATCGAAATCTCGTTCGAACAAGATTTCACCTCAGGTGTGAATTGGGTATAAGATTCAATTTTATTTTTCCTTTTTTGGAAAAAGGTACTTTTTTAGTGAAATTAGCACCGGTAGATCTTAAAAATCTTGTCAAAATTTTTTTTAATATTCCGTTATTCCAGAAAAGCCTGTATTTCAACATTTTATGCTTGAAACAATTTCTGTGCTGATTCACATTGCATTTAATGTACATATAAATTGCGGTGGTAAGGGAGATATTTATACCCTACACCACACTATGGTACAGGGTATAATGATTTTGTGCTGATGTTTGTAACTACCCGAAATATTGGTCCTAGAGCCGCCTTTAAGTATACCGATCGACTCAGAATTACTTTTTAAGTCGATTTAGCGATGTCCGTCCGTCTGTCTGTCCATGTAAACGGTGTAAACACGATACAGGTCGCAATTTTTAATCAATTGACTTGAAATTTAAAACTTAAGCCTCTTTTCGCCCAAAGACGAAGCCTATTGAAATCCATATTTAGACCTAGCCCCCATACAAATGTCCTCTTTAATTTGGCTCAAATGACTCTAATAGCCGTATTTTAATAGGTATCTTTTCGAAATTTGGCAGGTAGTCATGTTTCATCTACACAAATCACCATTCCGAATTTTAAAGAAATCGGACCTGTCCTTCTTGTAGCCCCCATACAAACCACCTTCCCGATTTTCACATAAATCTCTCAAATTTCATGAAAATAGAAAATATTTAATTAAAATTTTGTTTGTATATGTTAAACGCGTACTTAAATAACCTAATCAAATCTGATTATCATCGGACCAGTTTTGGACTTAGGCTCCTTGTGAAAATTTCGCCCTATATTCAGTTAAAGCAGTTTATTGTCAACAAATAGCCTATTTCACTCAAATTTGATTTGTGAGTGTTTTTTACACGTATTAAAGATTTGACAAAATATAGATATAATTTTCCGGGAAACTCTAGTGTAGGGTATTATATGGTCGGTCTTGACCGACTATAATTTTCTTACTTGACACTTAACATTTGTAACAAAATATACCTGAAATCCATCCTTTCATACATAATTTTTTTTTTAAAGGTGATTAAAATGGGTTATCGTGCAGGGGCCCCTTTTCCGATTTTAGATTTTTTTGTAATTACACGGGCAAATTGTTTTTCTTATATGGAGTTCACACTTTCGACCTTAAACAAGTTGTTTAACAAAACACCAGTAACTGAATAATACCCTGTTCTCACGAGCATCTAAAAACGGTTTTAAACGACATTCGTTTTAATTTAAAAAAAAGTGTTCACACGTAATTTCACTCGTTTTATTTTGGTTTTTATGTTTTTATTTTGACATTTGCATTATCAGCTGATAAACATGTACACATTTCAACAACAAACGAAATTAAAATATTAAAATTATATTCATTAATTATACATATAACTGTTTATAATGTTCAAGAATTGTTTAAAGATAAAAATAGCACGATTTTTTTTGTATTATTTACATTTTAGTAATAAACAATGTTGCCAATATTAATAAAATGCTTTAAAAACGCTGAACATTCAAAAATACTCAATTCAACCCCTGGAATTCCGCTCGTTTTAAATCGTTTTAATTTTAAAACGAGCTAAAAACATTTTTATTTTGACATATTACAACAAAAAAATGTATGGTAAAACGAGTCATAAAAACGGGTTTTAAGCATAAAACGAAAAATGTTGCTAAAAATGGTTTTTAGCTGTAAGTGAGAACAGGGTATAAAACTAAATGGATATAGAACAAATAATTTTTTAAACACGTAACCCTTAAACTCTCAAAAATAGCAAGTGTGAACCGCACATTATGCGTTCTTAAATTCTTTTATAATATGACTGTGCCTCTAATAAAACAAACAAATTTTTTTTTTTCTGGATTCTGGTGTTGTGACATATAATTTTGTAACGAGTGCTTGATTAAAATTTTGGGATTTCCAAAAAAGGACATTAGTATTTTTTTTTACAACGCAAAGAACAGTGCAGTGACATTCAATACATGTGTATCACATATTAATAATGTTTGCAAAAGAAAAAATTTTATTACAGAAAAGGTCTAAATTTTTTAAGATCTAATTTTATTAGAGGTCATAAAAATCCCGTAATGTGACAAAAAAATATTTGTTTTATGTTTTTATGGCTTTTAAAATTCAAGTAGCTAACTCCTTTTTGTTATATGACTTTGCATGCAAACGATTACTGATCGATGTAACATCTTTTGTGAACATCTGTAGCAATTCGTTAGTCAGGTAAAACCTAATAATGTGATGGAAAGAAAATGTTTGACGTCACAATTAAACAAACGAAAATAAGATCTAAAAACCGAAACAAAACCGATACGAAAGTAGAAAAAAATGAATTGGTATTGGTTTTTTATTGGTATTATTTTTGAAGAATAAAAGTATTGGTTTTTAATTGGTATTGGTAGTGGGGAATCAGTATTGGTTTTTTATCGGTATTGGTATCGCACAAATAAAGGTATTGGTTTTTAATTGGTATTGGTTTTCAATTTGAATTGGTATTAACGGGTATTGGTATCGAAAAGGTATTGGTACCCATCATTGATTATGACAAATTTTAAAATTTGCAGCTGTTAAGATATTTTAAGTGTTTTGCACTTTAAAAACTTTTAATGCTCCATTTGTAATATAAATAAATAATGCTGTTTTTTATACCGCGATCATGGCAAAAATATTAACCAGATATCACTGAAACTTAACATATTTACTTCTAGTTATCTTAAGCAGTTTGGTAATGCATTTGAGCGACATCGGTGTTGCGGTTTAAAAGTTATGAACGAAAATGTAAGGACACCTCGAAAATTTTTGTACATTCCACATAACCTAAAAAAAAATAAATGCTTTAATTTGGTTGCTGGCTGAGAAATATGAACAAAATTTGATACCGAATGTAATTTAAACATTTAAAAAATTTCGCGATTTTTTTTTTCAAAAACTGCATGGGATATGTACTTTTTAGAATTTTAAGCAAAAACATTACCAATTTCGATAAAAAGTAACTTTACACCCCACTCTAATATATATGATCATTAAAATTATTTGTTATTTTAATTAAATTACACATTTACAACAAATAGCAATAAACAAAAACGGTAAACAACATAAAGACAATAGAAAAACTAAAACAAAACACAAGTATTAGCTATTAAGATTTCGAGCATATAATTTTTTTACACTGGAGATGTTTAAAAAGAATCTCTTGTATTTTTCGTATTGGCAAGTCTTGGCATTGGTTCTTTCATGGATTTTAAAGAAAAAATCCTATATTTTATCACTATGTTCTCAGATACGCCCGAGCTCATCAGAGTAGCAACCAAAACTCAACATATATGTAAAAAAAACCTATTTTTAGGATATTTTTTAAAAAATTATTAAAACAATTTTTTCAACTTTTATCTTAACAACCGCTTGTCAATAATAAAGTAAAATACCTTTAGTTTGTGAATCCATTTTACGAAAATTTTTATTTTTAGTTGAAAACAAAAAAAAAATCACTTGAAATATCTCGTTTTTGACTTTTTACCACTGTACCCAGCAAAAACTTGGTAATGACACATCATTACCATTCGAATTACTTGGTAATGACAGAAAATTACCTTTAGCATTATTTTGAAATGTAAAATAAGGACTTATTAATAATGACTTACATAAGTCATTATAATAAAATAAAAAAATTTCACAACTAGATTTTCACTTTTTGCCTCACTGTACATTATTTTGAATAAAAATAAAATAAAATTAAATATTTTTTTATTTTTTAAAATTTTTTTTTAAAATAATTTTTTCATTACCTATAAGTATATATGTAATTAGTTATTAATACTGGTTTGATAATCATTACATTTGGCACATTTGCTTGTAAATGTAATGGGAAAGGTAATTCGAATCAGAAGTAGTTATAACTTTTGAATTTCCCATTACACATTTCATTACTTGGTAATGCAAGTTTTTGCTGGGTACACAAAATTAATTAAAATTATTAAACTTTGAGAGAGCATAGCAAAAAAAGTAAACAACTTAGAACACTAATTTTGACAGTTATTGACGGAGAATTTTATCCTCTTTAAACCCATAAAAAAATATATTACAATATACCAACTTCAAATTTTGAATTAATCCTCAGTTTTGATAGTGTTCAACCCAATGTGCAATGTATCAAAAGTAGGAAAGTGTTGCTGTCATAGAAATATTTTCACAAATCGCGCAATTTTCAATTGATGCGCTTCATAACCGAAACATACTTTTAAAAGAAAATATATTTTCCTTTTGGTGCATCTTTACTTAGCTGAGACGGTTATTGAAGTCAGTTTTTAATTAAGCATTTATATCAAAGCTGTATTATTGAATACTTTTATTTGAATTTTTTGGAAAAAATAAAATACTTTAATATTTTAGTTGGTTATCAAAAAATAAAATGATCTGTTATTTTATTTATTTTGATTTGAATAAAATAAAATTTTATTTTATTCAATTTCATACAAATAAAATAATATTTGTTTCCAAAAAATTCAAATAATTTTTTCTGATTGATTATTCAAACAGGAAAAAAAGAAATTTTCTTATTATTTAACAAAAATTTTTGAATAATTTTGGTTATTCACAAAAAATTGAATAAATAACGTATTATTCAAACAAAAAAAAATTTTAAGAAAATATTCTTTAGTATTAACTCTGAAACCTTTCTACTACACAAAATTTATTTAAATAAAAAAAATGCATATGTATACAATTAAAAATTTTTCCTATAGAAAAAAAATATTTTTGAATGTATTATTCTATTTTTAAATGCACCCGTACCCAGTTGGCAACGTCCTCGAGCCATCCTCAGTGACGGAGCGATGACATGTCAGAGTCACACCTGACATCCACAAGACATCTCTATGTACTGGGTTGAGGACAGTTTCATACAAATTTTCAAAATGTCCTCACTCAAAGTCAGCAGTGGTCAGGGCTGACCTTCTGGGGACATGTCACGTAAGACTTCTTTGGGGAAATGTCTGACATAGGTCATGCGAAAATACAAAAAATGTTCGTATTTCCTTTAGTTTTTACTTTTATCCATTTTCCTTTATAAATTATCTTTCTCATATTTAGAAAAAACTTTTCGCTTTTTTTAGTCCCAACTGGATTTGAACCTGGAACCTCCAGTTTATTAGTCCCACACCTAACCACTTGTTCCAAACTTTATTTTTAAAATTGTTTGTCTATTTATTACTTTTATTCTACTTGTTAGATTTTGATTTTATTTTAATTAAGTCGATAATATTGTCATCTTTTTCTTGGAAATTAAAGAGTTGCCCAGATTTAAAATTCTAATTTAATATACTGCTATTCTGAAGACATTTCCTTTTAGACGTCTTAGAGGAATTGTCCACACTCTTAAAGCAAACATTCAGTGCTGACAATGTTAGGACATGTCATCAAGGATTGCCTATGATTTGTCAGAACCTGAAGACATTTCCTCAAGGAATCACTGTGGAAATTTCCTCAGTGACACATTTTCCAACTGGGTACCCTAACGTAGCGTAGAGAGGTTTTTGTTAGATGGGAACAAGTGAGAGCAATTATTCTTCTTTGCAGAAGGTTACGGGATTTTGTATATGATTTTGACCGCTACGCTACGTTAGGTGACCGTAACGGGTAGCTAACCTAGTCTTTATTATTTTTCTTACTTCTATGTCAAGTAAAAACATAAAGAAGTTTTGTTGGGAATAAAATTTCTCTAACTTAACATAAAAAAAAACATAAATAAGAATGTTCTGTACTATTTTGCTTAATGAACATTGCATAGAGTTAACGTTAAGTTTACGTTTTTAGGCTAACTAAACCTTAATGGTCAAATTGTACGCTGAATATTTTAAATACTTTTAGGAATTTCTTATGAAAATGAAGTGTTGATTTCTTCAAAGAATCCTAATACCTGAAATGGGGAATGAAGTGTTGATTTCTTCTTCGAATCCTAACACCTACTGCTTACACGTTTAAGCTTCAAATTTTCTTTAGTTTTTTTTTACATTATTGCAAAAAGTTGATTTTCGGGTTTCTCCAAAATGTATGCATATTTTCCACCTCAGATTTTTGGAGGTTAGCGATATCCTATAAAGCTGATATTTTAAATCTAAATAGATGTGATTACCAAGACCACATAAAATCCAAAATTAAGAAGATCTGATCAAATTTTAATTTTTGACAATTTTTTTTAAAAAATGCTCTTTGGTTTAGAAAAGTGGAAACTTCAGCGCTTGAGGGGGGCCCCAAGATGATGTTCGATCTTCTTGAAATTTGTACCACAGCGTTTTGGCATCTATTTTTACCAATTCCGCATAGCGCTCAACTGAAATTCGCGAAAAAGCATTTCTTGCTCCGCACTATTGGACATTTTTAATTTAATAGAGGTATTCAGAGTTTTGTTGCCACCCCTGGCAATGTAGCAAAAGAGTACTTCTTTCAAAAAATACATGTATTTTGAAAAGTAATTTTGAAAAGTGCTCTTTTACCACCAGTGCCAGGGCTGGCAAGCAAGACTCTGAATACCTCTATTATTTTTTCTTAAACATTTTTTAAATAGTTTTTATATGTAATTTCTAAAATGTTTGTTCAATTTAAATATTTGTTTTTTTTTTTTAAATATGTTATAATAGTTTAAAAATAAATTACAAAACCGTTCTTGCAAACATTTTATTACCAATACAAAAACAACAGAATAACAGTCAAAAACAACAACTTCCGCAATCGACATGAACTTTTCTATGTGAATGTTAAAAATATATTACACTTTATCGTATTTTATTTTCTTTAAAATTTAATCAAATTTGTCTGTATATGGGCAAGGCCACCGTCAGTAACGTGACGCTCGTTTACATATTTTGGTCAATATCTTCATAAAATACAATTATTTCTCCCAACTTGAGAGCGGCATATGAAAGTTCTCGTCATAACTGTTGTTTCGTACGCAGACAATTTTGCTGTATCTCGTTTTGTTGTGAAGTTATGACCATTTTAAGTCGTCAGTAACGTGACCGGATTTTGGAAAAATCACGTCACGTGACCGGATTTTGGAAAAATCACGTCACGTTACTGACGACTTAAAATGGTCATAACTTCACAACAAAACGAGATACAGCAAAATTGTCTGCGTACGAAACAACAGTTATGACGAGAACTTTCATATGCCGCTCTCAAGTTGGGAGAAATAATTGTATTTTATGAAGATATTGACCAAAATATGTAAACGAGCGTCACGTTACTGACGGTGGCCTTGCCCATATATAAAAATATATGTTTATAAAAAATAATAAAAATATTTTTATTAAATATTGGATAACTGACTTTAAATTAAAAAAAGTACATTTCAAGCCATATGACAAAATATGTCAAGACAGCAGAAAAATCTGTTGAATTTAGCAGAAAACTCTGTTGATTTTATATAAACAAGATTGACAAGGTTAAATTACCATATTATTCTCGGTATCTTATTTACGTAAAAAAGACTTTGAGCATCATTTTTTTTTAAAACTTTTAAAACAGCGATTTTAATTGTTTCATAGAAAATTTTCTTAGTTTGTTTTTTTTTAAGTGTTATTTTTTTAGACATTTTTATGTTTTTTATAAAATTTTGTTTGGGTTTTTTCAAAAAATTATATGTTTGAAAAAAAAATCTTGAAACAGGATAACTAAATATTTCTGTCTGTCAGAGAACTTAGTAAACATATCCATTCCAGAAGAAAAATCTGCTAAAAGTTAGCTAATTCTACCTGATAGTTCTTTTACAGATTTTTCGACAGACTTTTTCATCTGAGTGTGCTCTTGGTAGTGGGATAACGGTATTGGTATTGGTATCGCCCAAATAAAGGTATTACTTTTTCTTCGGTATTGGTTTTCAATTAAAATTGTTATTAATGGGTATTGGTATTGAAAAGGTATTGGTATCCATCCTTGTTTTATTGCAAAAATCATAATAAATGAATTTGCTAACATTTATCACGAGTGGGAAGGTGTCCCTCAATGTCCCCCGGCTCCCTCCCCTGGTGCTCCATCATAGACTTGGCGAAGGAGTATTAATAATGAATTGGGGGCCTCAAATTAAAGCTACAATAATATCACAAGTGAAGCTAAAAATAGAGTGGGAGAGAAGGATGACAGAAAAGAGGAATTTCAATTGGAATTTCCTGAATTACAACATAACTTTTCTGTATTTCAATTGACTTTTTATAAATTACAACTTAGCTTTTCTGAAATTCAATTGGGCTTTTTAGAGTTTTAATAGCATTCTCTTTACAACAATTCTCCTAAAAATTCAAAAATAAAACTTTTTAAAAGAAGCTAATTTTAAACAAAACTGTTTTGTATGAATAATTTCATGTTTCACAGGATGGGTACCAATTCGATAAAAGTATTGGTATTGGTATTGGTTTTTAAAATTATATTAGTATTGGTATAGGTATTGGTTTTCATTTTTTGTTGAATTGGTATAGGTTTCGGTATTGGTTTTGAATTATTTAGGTATTGGGTATTGGTATTGGTTTTAGCCTCGAATTGGTATCGGTTTTTAATAAGTATTGGTATTTATCTTATATCGGTTTTGGAATTTGTATGCAAAAGGTTTTGTCGTTAATATTAATTTATTTAACGTACGTCGTCCTTCTGTCGGCCCCACAGTGCACACTGGGGCGTGATGGTAGGTTTTTTGGCCAAAAGTCTCTACAGGTCGTAAATGTTAACCGATCTTTTTGAAATTCAGAAATTAAGCCTATATTAAGGTAATTAATAAGTGCCTTGAAAGTTTTTGAAATCGGACCTACAAGGAAACTATTTCAGGGTGGACACTTCATTTTTAATCAAATTCACAGATGTTATAGATGAATCAAATGAAGAGACACTTGTCTTTTGTTTATGTATTTGAATTCGAGATGGTCTGTGGTCCCGTTATTTGCGTGACTCAAAAAACCACGTGATTCAGACGTGAGCGATTTTTATTTAAATCACGTGATTATTGAGCGATTTTCATTTAAATAAAGTGACTATATTAGGGTAGGTTAACCTAACGTAACCTAGGGTAATAAATAAGTGCCTTGAAACTTTTTGGATGCAGACCTACAAGGAAATTTTTTCAAGGGTAGACACTTCATTTTAATTAAAATTTACAGATGTTATAGATTAAACAAATGAAGAGACACTTGCCTCTTGTTTATGTATTTGAATTGGAGATGGTCGCTGGTCCCGTGATTTGCGTGACTCAAAAAAGTGATTTTCATTTAAATCACGTGATGTTGAGTTGAAAAATTCTGAGTGTCTAGAGAGTGGGTCGAATTTTTGCTTGAAGGATTTTTTTTTTGAAAAACCCCTTTTAAAAAAATAAATAAAAAAAAATTGTGGAAACCTCATTTTTAAACTCATCGTTATCAAAAGTTCTACGCCCTTTCAAAAAACTGTCTGGGCCAGAATTATCCTTTCTATCCCAACTTTCCAAAAAATTTGCCCGCTTGTGTCCGTTTTCAAAAATGAAATTAAAATAAATTTTATAAAAAATAAAAATTTATAAAAAAATTCGATTTTTTTTTTTTTTGAAAACTCCCTTTTAAAAACTCATCGTTATAGAAAGTTCCACGCCCTTTCAAAAAACTGTTTGGACCAGGATAATCCTTTTTAGCCATACTTTACAAAAAACTTGCCCGTTTGTGCCAGTCAACACAAATTGAAATGCCAAAAATTAAAAAAAAAAATAAAAAAATTTTGTGAAAACCCTCTTTTTTAAACTCGTCGTAATCAAAAGTACCACACTACTTCAAAAAACTGTCTGGACCGCCTAACCGGGTATTTCTTTTTTTTTTTAATGTATTGAAAACAATTTTTAATACGATAAAAAACTATTTTTCGTGTAACCGGGTTTTCTCGATATCGGTTTTTTGTGTATTCGGGTTTCATTTTATCCAGTATTAATATAGAAATAAATATGTTTGTACTTTTGGAAAAACTTAAAAATTGTTAATTCATAAAATTAATTTATTCAATTATAAAATGCTCATTTAAACAACTTTAGATTTGTTCATCTCCCTTTCTATTAATATTTTAAACGCAGACGAAAAAAACGGGAAAAAGGGGCAGGTCAGTCTTAATGCTAGTAAACCAACAAAGATTTTGGCGTCCTAAGTTTTGGATTATGTCGCGGAACATTTTGGAAAAACTATTTAAAATGTTTTAAATAAAATAAATATTTTATTTTTGATTGATCATTCCAAGAGAATGGCTGTACCTATTTTTACAAAAATTACAGACAAGGTGCATCAAGTCATACTTAATACAATAGAGCATTCACTTTTTCTAATTTTCTATTTTTTTTTTATCAATTGTAAATAGTTTTTTAGGCATTTGTGCCTTTTCATTGGCATTAGTACAAATAATGCTAATGCCAAAAAATGTCATTGGCAATAAATGCTAATGCTTTTTTGGCAGTGGCATTAGTTCCAACTAATGCCAATGAAAATTCAATGCCAATTAAAAATTCCCATGTATGGGTTAGATTGACCATTGTACAATCGTCAAACTTACCCACACACGGTCAATATAAAAGAAGAAGGAGAAGAAGTGCAAAAATCTTAATAAATCTATTTGATAGCATTCATCGCGCGGAGGAAAAATTCCTAAATATTTTTTATATATTTATATTTTGGAGGGTATAAAAAATAAAAATTTCCTTGATTTTCGATAATCTCAAATGCGTAACAAATTACCTAATTTTTATTGGTCAGTTTTTACTCCATTTATGTCCACTCTACCAATGCGAGAAGAACTTATTTTTCGCTTCTTTTTTAAATAATAATGATAAAATTAAAGTTAAAGCCAATTAAATCAAAAGTGGTTTACAAAAATATATATTTTAATGCGTTTTAATTTTATCTCTGTTGAGAAAAATTAAAAAAAGGAAATTTTATAAAACTAAAGGCCTATTCACACCTGAGGTGAAATCTCGTTCGAACGAGATTTCGATCATATGGTCTGTATCATTTTATACACAACCATATGATCGAAATCTCGTTCGAACAAGATTTCACCTCAGGTGTGAATTGGGTATAAGATTCTATTTTATTTTTCCTCTTTTGGAAAAAGGTACTTTTTTGGTGAAATTAGCACCGGCAGATCTTAAAAATCTTGTCAAAAAAAATTTTTAATATTCCGTTATTCCAGAAAATCCATATAAATTGCGGTGGTAAGGGGAGATATTTTTTAATTGCAGAAAGATGACACTTAACATTTGTAACAAAATATACCTGAAATTCATTCTTTCACACATATTTTTTTAAGTGATCGAAATGGGTTATCGTGCAGGGGCCCCTTCTTCGATTTTAGATCTTTTTGTAATTACACGGGCAAATTTTTTTTCTTATATGGAGTTCACACAACAAGTTGTTTAACAAAACACCAGTAACTGAATAAAAACGTAATAAATACAGAACAAATAATTTTTCAAACACGTACCCCTTAAACTCTCAAAAATAGCAAGTGTGAACCGCACATTATGCATTCTTAAATTCTTTTATAATATGACTGTGCCTCTAATAAAACAAACAAAATTTTTTTTTCTGGATTCTGGTGTTGTGACATATAATTTTGTAACGACTGCTTGATTAAAATTTTGGGATTTCCAAAAAAGGACATTAGTATTTTTTTTTACAACGCAAAGAACATTGCAGTGACATTCAACATATGTGCATCACATATTAATAATGTTTGCAAAAGAAAAAATTTCATTACAGAAAAGGCCTAAATTTTTTAAGATATACGTTTATTAGGGGTCATAAAAATCACGTAACGTGACAAAAAATATTTGTTTTATGTTTTTATGGCTTTTAAAATTCAAGTAGCTAACTCCTTTTTGTTATATGACTTTGCATGCAAACGATTACTGATCGATGTAACATCTTTTGTAAACATCTGTAGCAATTCGTTAGTCAGGTAAAACCTAATAATGCGATGGAAAGAAAATGTTTGACGTCACAATTAAAACAAACGAAAATAAGAATACAAAAAAACCGAAACAAAACCGATACGAAAGTAGAAAAAAATGAATTGGTATTGGTTTTTTATTGGTATTGGTTTTGAAGAATAAAAGTATTGGTTTTTAATTGGTATTGGTAGTGGGGAATCAGTATTGGTTTTTTATCGGTATTGGTATCGCACAAATAAAGGTATTGGTTTTTAATTGGTATTGGTTTTCAATTTGAATTGGTATTAACGGGTATTGGTATCGAAAAGGTATTGGTACCCATCATTGAAATAAATAAAATAAATTTTTTTCAAACACAAAATTTTCAAGAATATTTATTTTTTTTTTGTTTGAATAATACGTTATTTATTTGATATTTTTGTGAATAACCAAAATTATTCAAAAATTTTTGTTGAATAATAAGAAAAATTTATTTTTTTTTGTTTGAATAATCAATCAGAAAAAATTATTTAAATTTTTCGTTATTCAAATAATAACAAATAAATATTATTCATTTTTAAAATATTTGAATAATCGCTTATTTGAATATTTTTTAAAAATATTGTTATTTTATTTGTTTCGTTATTTCAATCATAGCATACAGCACTGATTTATATAAGCGAAATTTAATAATGTTTTCCTTCGGGATAAAATTATGAATGAGTACTTTAAAACCCGAACTTTAAGAAAGTGTGATGTCATTGGTGATGATGATAATGGTGTCGGTGCTGTTGGTGAACAAGTTGAAGCTGCTGCGGGTAATGCTGTGAAGAAACGGATTGGAAGTCGAGTTTTTCTAAATGACCATTTCTCTCCGTCAGCCGCGAAGCTAAATGCTGCTTGTACACACAAAAAATTATTGGCTAACAATTTTCAATTAAATCTATTGATCAACAAAATTTAAATGAGTCAATCAATGTTTTGATTAAAATTTTTGTTATTTTCTTTACCTGTTGTTACAAATTTTCAACATACCAGATTTTTTTCGCTTTAATTTATTTGAAGAGATTTATTCAAAAATATACAAAATAATCTGGTTTTACTTTTTTTTACTGTTAGCAACATACTGGAATGCAAAAAATATGCATTTTTTGATAATTTTGTCATAAGCTTACAATTCATTTGTTAAATCAATCAATATTTTGATTGACTATAAATAAAAAATTGATCAATCGTTTGATCAATATCGAAAAATTGTTTGATTGAAAAAATTTTCAATCAATCACCTACAATTTGATGATTGGTATAACAATTTTTTTAATTGGAGGAATTTCAATCAAAAAATTGATTGAATCCGCGTTTTTGTTGATTGAAATTCGTTTCAAATTTTTTCTGTGTAGCGACCGGCTTATTGATAAGATAATTAAAAAGTACAACATCTTTAATGCAGATAAACTCAAAGCTAAGCTGACTTTGTCAAATGGGAACGAGTTGGAGGTTCATGATGCGGCTGGGTGTGCAGCCCTTTGAGCTGGTGGTGGTGCTGTATTGGAGTGAATTTGTTTTTTTATGTATTTTTGAAGCTACACTCAAAATAATTCTACAGTAAAAGGTTTAGTAAGTGATGTTGTACAAAAATCTACTAACTAGTTACTAATTTTAGTATCTCCAAAGTACTAAAATTAGTAATTTTTACTGGTTTTGAATAATATTAGTAAAAAAATTTTAGTATTGGTTACCAATTTCTGCACTAGGTCCTTTTGGACTAAAATTTAGTTAAATTTTTAGTATTGAATACCCACGTTTTTTTTTTGGGTGTAGATATGTTATATTGAAATTTTATATTCCCTCACTCAAAAAAAAAACTGTAAAGTTAGCCAAAATTTAGTTAAATTTAACTAAAAAAGCACCTGATTTTGAACCTACTAAATTTCTAGTTAATTTAACTAAAAATATTTAGCTAACTTTCGTAGAATGAATGTAGCAAAAAAAGCCGTAACTTTAACTAAAAATTCAGCTGAAAATTTTGTAACATTTTTATGTACATATTAACAAAAAAAAAAAAAAATAGTTGAATTCAGCTAAACATGTTGTTACTTTTTTTTTTAAAATTGTAAGTTTGTTAAATATTGGTTTTAAACACTAACACTTCACTTATTTTTTCACAGCATTAAGTTCAGCTTAAGTAGAACTTATGAGATTTGCATAGGAGGCTACACAAGAAATATATAAACAATTTTCACTTAACAAATATGTTACGAGAAATCAACAAATTAATTAGTAAAAATTCGTAAATTCAGTTTAAAATTCAACAAAAAAAATTAATTCAAATTTTGTTCAAAACTAGTATTTCCGTAAATTGAACTTAACTCAAAAAAGTAGTTAAAACGCTGATTTTAACTAAAAATTTGCTAAAAAGCCAGTAAACTCGAGTTAACAAAAAAAAATTTGTTAACTTTACAGTTTTATTTTTTTGAGTGCTTGTATTCAAGGTTTGACTTGAGTTTTGGCGTTATATCTTGGTTCTTATATATTTCTTTTTGCTCATATTGAGTCTTGAAAACTAATATAATTAATTGTTTTTTTCTATTTTTTTTTTATGCTGCTTTTATTAGCTGTCTAATATTTATCAGGAATAGTATTAGAATGTATAGATTGATTGATATTTTTGCTCAATCATTTTATTTCTTTTGGTTCCCCATTGTAGCCGTAATTATTAACTTTGATGTCTTTTAATGAAAATCTTGGTCCGGTAGTTAGTGACAACTCATATCTTAAGGCAGAATTGCGACCATATATGGGACAGTTTAATGTTGCTCATATTAATTGCAACAGTTTGAAACCTGCATATAAAACTTCTAAATTTGATGAAGTTAAGAGTGTGATTGGTGGTTCTGTATTTGATGTGATTGGTATTTCTGAGACCTGGTTGACCAGGAATTTTTCGAGTCGTTCTGTTAAGATACCCGGGTACGAATTCTGTCGTAATGATTGTGTGGGTGCAAGGGCTGGTGGTGTTGGAATTTACATTTCTAGCAAACTTTAATTTAAAATTGTGTCTAAAGTTTCGATTTTTGATAAATGTGAGTCACTTTTTTTAGAACTGTATTTTGGGAGTTGTAAAGTTTTATTTGGTGTAGTGTACTTGCCACCGCCTGCTGATTTTGGAAAGTTTGAGAACCTTCATTATGAGCTTTTTCTGAATTATTCGAATGTGATTGTTGTTGGCGATTTTAATTGCAGCTAAGTCTAATTTAGTACATTCTTTTGTACTAGAGCTAACTTGTCCATTTGCCACAGTTCTAGGCCTTCTCACTTTGATGTGCAATATCAATCTACCTCATTGATTGATTTTATGTTAGTGAGTGATCGCTCTTTGGTTAATATTTCTGGACAGGTGCAGTGTCCATCTATTTCCCATCATGCCCTTATTTTTTCATCTTTTAAATTGAATTTAGAACATGTACCCGAGTGAAAATAAACATATATTACAATATATAACTTGATACAAACATAATAAATTATAATTTTTAATTATATATGATTATACATCCCTGAGATATTTTCTAAATTTTTTCAATGCAGTCATATGTAGTAATATATAATTTAATCATGATTCGGATTAAAAGGTGTACGGTTGATATCTATATACCCGAGTAAAAATGTTTAGATATATTTTTATATATGGGGCAAAACGCGTCAACGGTCCACACCCAAAAACAAATGTTGTCCGATTCAAGTATAATTTTGGCAAAATATTAGGTTAATGATAGGTAGTATAAATTACAAATATAAAATTATTTGATGAAATATTGGCAGAGTTACAGGGTTGGGAAGTTTTGATGTTTTTGAAAATAATATATTTTGGTGAATTTAAATTAACACTTTGATGAAACAAAAATTATAATTTAAAAAACTAGTTTTAAAGCATTTTTGATGGCCTTTAAAATGGCATTTGTGGTTTTTTTGAAAAAAATAAATTTGACCTTAAAATTCAAGGTCAAAATATTAAGTTGTAATTATCTTATAAGGGTCGCACTTTTAAATTTTTTTCACTAAGCCCATTAGAAAGCTTGACATTTTTTTTAATTTCGGTTTTTTAAAAAAAAATGGTATGTATGAAACTTTATGAGAAATCAATTTTTTAGGAGTATATAACACTCAAATTGTACTGAAATCGCTTTAATCTGCATATAATAACAACAACAAAAATCAATGCTTAGATAAAGTGTGCGTTGTAAACACACACAACAAACGTTGCACGCATAAAAAATAAAGAAATCAGTACAGTTTGGGTGTTATGTACTCGTAAAAAAATTGATTTCTCATAAAGTATCATACATACCATTTTTTTTTTAAAAACCGAAATTAAAAAAAATGTCAACCTTTCTAGTGGGCTTAGTGAAAAAAATCTTAAAGTGCGACCCTCTTAAGATAATTACAATTTAATATTTTGACCTTGAATTTTAAGGTCAAATTTATTTTTTTCAAAAAAAAACACAAATGCCATTTTAAAGGCCATCAAAAATACTTTAAAAGTCCTTTTTAAAATTATAATTTTTGTTTCATCAAAATGTTAATTAAAATTCACCAAAATATGTTCTTTTCAAAAACATCAAAACTTTCCAACCCTGTAACTCTGCCAATATTTCATCAAAAAATTTTATATTTGTAATTTAGAATACCTATCATTAACCTACTATTTTACCAAAATTATTAGAGTCCGACCGAAACCAGTTTTCGAGGCCGAACCGAAACCGAACCGAATATTCGGCCGAAAAAGTAATATTCGGCCGAAACCGAACCGAAACTTAAAAAAAATTACCGCCTGGCATGAATAAAATTATATAAAAGTTGTTAAAGAGAAATATACAGCATATAATGCTTTCAAACCATAGGAATTGTTGTATTTTTGAAAAAAAAAATATGTTTTTTAAAAAACTTACAAAAAAATTGTATATTTCATTTGCAGATTAGGAGAAAATAATTTTTGAACTGAAACAGTTTTACATTTTCTGCATAAACTTGTAACATTTTCTTCAATTGAACTGAAACAAGTGTAATGAAATACCAAATCAAAAAATTCACCGACTTTTTTACATATTTTTTAAAATACCAAAAAGTTTCGGTTTCGGCTAATATTCGGCCAAAATTTTGCCGAATACCGAATAGAGGCCGAAACCCCATTATTCGGCCGAAACCGAGACCGAAACCGAATATTCGGTCGGACTCTAAAAATTATACTTAAATTGGACAACATTTGTTTTTTGGTGTGGACCTTTGACGCGTTTTGCCCCATATCACGTCTTATCCGAGATTTAAAAGATCTTACTCGGATAAGTACTGATCCGAAATTTGAAAGATCAGTACTGATCCGAAAAATGGATCGCTAAGATTAGATCAGTTTTAATCGGACGGATACAATGTTATCCGAAAAATGGGTTTATATAATTAGATAAACCCATTTTTCGGATGAAATTGTATCCGTCCGATTAAAACTGATCTAATCTTAGCGATCCATTTTTCGGATCAGTACTGATCCTTCACATTTTTACTTGGGTATATAATTTCCCTATTTGTGTGTTCCTCTTTTTTTGTCTATCCAGAGCTTTTTGAAGCGCACTGATGAGCCACAAAGCTGAACATTGGCATGCATATAGTAAAACACCTGGGCCAGATCCTAACGTAGCCGGATTTGCGATTTGGGCGGAGAAATAAGCGGAAAAGTGGGCGTGGCAAAATTCAATTTCTTGACATTTTTGCTTAATTTAAAGCCCCCTTATGACTTAGGAAGCTGAAAACTTCCTAGATTATAGTCCTAACGATGGCGCATATTCCTAAGTAGTCGGATTAAAAATTTTCACAATGTGGGCGGAGAATTGAGGAAAAAAGTGGCGTGGAAAAATTGGGATTTTTTAAAATTTTAACTTCTTTTGAAGCCTCCAAATGACTTAGGAAGCGAAAAATTGCATAGCATTTTTTTAAAACTATGAATCCTGAAGTAATCGGATCTAAATTTTTTAGACTGTGGAAGGAGAATTAAGAGAAAAATGGGGCGTGGCAAAATTGTGTTTTGTAATATTTTAACTAATTTGAAGACCCCTAATGACATATGAAGATGAAAATTGATATTTTTGCTTATTTTATAGTCCTCTAGAGACTTAGGAAGCTGAATAGTCCTATCGATTAAGCATATCCTGAAGTAGTCGAATTTTAAATTTTTCTACTGTGGGCGGAGAATTGAAAGGAAAACTGGGAGTCACAAAATTGTGATTTTTAACATTTTAACTTCTTTTTAAGCCCTCAAAAGAAGCGGAAAATGCATAGCGAATAGTCCTTATTAAAATATAGTCCTTACGATGTAGAATATCCTGAAGTAATCAGATTTAAAATTTCCCGACTGTTGACGGAGAACTAAAAGATAAAAGAGCGAGGAAAAATTGGGTGTTTTAATATTTGAAGACTCCCAATGACTTAGAAAGACGAAAATTGGCATGTATTTAGTAGGTTTCATGAGGAAGATGGAGAATAACAAAGGCAAATGGGCGTGGTAAATTTATTTCCATCTATTTTCTGTATATATTTTTTTTGTGTTTCTCTTATTATTTGTGTATCCAGCCCTTTTGAATCTCATTGATGGACTTGGGCTGGATTATTCAATGCTCCGTTATAAAATAACTCTTCGTTAAATTTAACTTTTTCATACAAATTTTGACATAAGGCTCCGTTAAATCGGCAGTTAGCAGCTAACTTTTGGTTAAGTAATCCGCCCTTAAAAGCTTTTACTATATAATTGGCATGTATATAGTAAAACACCAGCGACAGATTCTGACGAAGCCGGATTTTTTGCCTGTGGGCGGCGAATTACGAGAAAAATTGACAAAATTATTTTTTTTAAACATTTTAGAGTATTTTTAAGCTCCGCCCCGCCCCAATGAATTAGGAAGCTGAAAAGTTCTAATATGTAGTCCTAACTATGAAGCATATTCTAAAGTAGTCCGATTTAACATTTTTGGAATGTAGACGGAGAGTTGAGAGGAAAAAGGGGCAAGGCAATATTTTGTTTTATTTTTTTTAGTTTAACTAACTTTAAAGCCCTAATGACCTACGAAGCCGAAAATTGACAAGCATATTGTCCTGACACTAGAGCATATCCTTAAGTAGTCAGACTTAAATTTGTTGAACTGTGGACGTAGAATTAAAAGGGGCATGGATACGAGTATAGTACTAACGATGTAGCTTATCCTAATATAGTCAAATTTAAAAATTTTGGAATACGGGCGGAGAATTAAGAGAAGAAATGGGCGTGGAAAAATTATGTTTTTACATCTTACCTAATTTTGAAGTCACCTTATGACCTTGAAAGATGAAAATTGGGATGCATATGGTACGGACTATGGCAAAGATCAACACTGAACTGGATATCCAGTGAAAGGGCGGAGATACAAAAAAATCCGTTGTGAATTTTTTTCAGTTTATCTGTAACGTAGCCGGATTTTCGGCCTTTAAGACAGGGGGAGTGGCGGAAGACGGCGAAATTTAGTTTTTAAATATTTAAACTATTTCTGAAACCCGTAATGACTAAGGAAGCTAAAAATTGTAAAGCATAAAGTATTGGCAATGGATCTGTCCTTATGAAGTCAGATTTAATATTTAAACTGCTCAGGCAGAAATTGCCAACCGTTCAAAAGAAAAAGTCTTGGCAAAGCACTTTATTTTTTGTGTAGGTAGTATGAGTTCGAAAAAGTGTTTTGCAAGCGCTTTGCCAATTCTTTTCTATTTAAATCCGTTCAAAGTATAAATTTTTAATAAAAATTTATACTTTATTTTTTTTAAATTATCCTTGGGCAAAAGAAGCTTAAGTCCCAAATTTAGCCAAATGTATTGATAATTGCGACATGGACGGACGTGGCTAAATCGACTTAAAAACTGATTTTGAGTAGATCAGTATGCTAAAAGGTTGATTTAGGACTATTATTTCGGGTAGTTTTAAACATAAGCACAGAGTGGTGTAGGGTATAAAAATAAAGCAAAAAAAATTGTGTCTGGGACTTGAAACATTTTTAAAATTTGTTCCGGGACTTAGAAAATATTTCAAACTTTGTACAAAATTTGTTTATCCTAATAAATAAGTCAATAAATTTTTTATCCTAACTTAATAAATTTCTTTATTCAAATAAACACAAAAAAAATTGTGTCTTCGGGACTTACACAATTTAGATGCGTCCCATTTTTTTGTTCTAAAAGTGCTATAATAGTACCATATTTTTTGTTTTTAAAGCGCTTTCAAAGCGTGTTTTTTTAACATTTTATCTAATTTTAAAACCCTTTATGACCTAGAAAGATAAAAATTGACATGTATATAGGAGTTACCATGGGGCAGATCTACACGATGGATTTTTGATATCCGGTTTAAAAACGGAGAGACGAAATGGGCGTGCTAAATTTAGTTCTAAAATTGTATCAATAAAACCTTTTATACTCACTAAATTTTTTTCCACTTTGGGATATATATTGATGTAACTCAATCTAGCAATTAGAGATGGGCGCGTGAGTGGATTTCGACTCACACTCACTCACGCTCACGCAAAAAATAATCGAATCACTCACTAATCACTCACGCAACTTTTTTTTTTTACTCACGCTCACTCACATTCACGTGTGTAATAAAAAACTTACTCACGCTCACGCGTGACTCACGCTAGATTCAATCACGCTCACGCGTGAGTCACGCAAAATCTACTCACGCAATAAAATTATCTTACCAAAAGGAAAAAACAATCCAAAAGAAAAATTTTTACAAAAATTAAAAAAAAAATTGGGCAAATCAAAAAATCTAATCACGCAAACTCACGCAAAAAATAAATGACTCACTCACTAATCACTCACTCACATTTTTTTTCAACTCACACTCACTCACATTCACGTGATTGAAATGAAAATCAATCACACTCACGCGTGATTCACGCGTGATTCACGTGAATCACGCAAATCACGTGACCAGCGCCCATCTCTACTAGCAATATTAAGTTTTTGAACCACAAACATAATTTTTTATAAAGTTTGGTAAAAAATTGGAATTATTGAGAAAAGTGATTTGGTGTTCCGCCTGGCAGGGACAGGCTATTCGACTAGTTAAATTATATATTACAACATATGACTGCATTTAAAAAAAATAGAAAATACCTCACGGGATGTATAATCATATATGATTTATTATGTTTGTATCAAGTTATATATTGTTATATATGTTTATTTTTACTCGGGTTTATATTTATATATGGTTATGCATGAACATTGATTCCATATCATATATATAAGTTTATATATAGCATTGTATTTTTCCTTATTTTTTAATATGATAACATACATATTCATATCTATTTACATACCGATCTATATGAAATTAGATATGACATATAATGTCGGGAATTTTTAGATATGGCAGATAAAAAGATATATGATTTTATTTATAATTATATCCCGAAAAAAATTTTCTAAATTTTCTAAGTCCCGGACAATTAAATAAAAACCCTAGTAAAAAAGTTTTGATATAATAATATATAATTTGATACAATAATATTAAAATATATATGAGTTTTTATATGCTCAGATCTAATTATATGAAAGATTTTATATGGCTCCATTTTCTTATCTGAGGTTATACATAAATATATATGACTTTATATAATTATATAAATCTACATTTATTTATATAAAATAAGATCAACTGGATTTATTTGGATGTGACCAAAATTCGGATCTAATTGTATCATTTTTTATATTTGTGTATCTAAAATAATACAATTAGATAATTATTTGATACAACTTGATACAGCCAATTTTGAGATCAAATTAGATCTTAAAAGTTTTTTTTTTACTCGGGAATTAAAAAATTTTCAAGTCCTAAAAAATTTTATGAAAATTTTCCAAAGTCCCGGAGTAAAAAAGTCATTTGGAGTAAAAAAATCATTGAAAATGTTTTTAGGAGAAATTTTATTTTTTTTGAAAAATTTTCAAGTTCCGAAAAAATGTTTTTAAATTTTCTAAGACACAAACATTTTTTGGAATTTTTAAATCCCTTAAAAATGATTTTAGAAAAAAAAATACAAATTTTTAATAATTTGCTAAGTCCCGAAAAAATTCCGAAGAATGCAATAAAAACTCTTCTAATTGATAATGTATCCAATCTGATAAAATAATTTCTAATTTCACGTTTAAAATTCCAAAAAAATTCACCAGATTTCATCTAATTATATAAAAATTTATCTAATTTTAACAGATAAGATATGATTTAATACAATTAGATAGACCCATTTTTGGGATCAAACTTAATCAAATTTGATATTATTTTATCAAAAATAATAGAATTTGATACAATCGTATAATATTCGATCCGCCAATTTTCGGATCAAAATTAATATGGATTTACATAAAAGCATATCTATTCATATATAATTAAATATTGCGTCATATAACTTTTTTTTTATTCGGGTTATGCTAATTTTACCAAATAGATCTAATTTGATCCGTGAAATGGTTGTATCAAATAATATCTAATTGTATTACTTTAGATCAAAAAATATAAAAATTGATACAATTTGATCCTGAATTTGGTCAAATCTAATTAGATCAAATTGATCTTATAATATCAATTTTTATATAATTTGATGAGCAAAACCAAAATACGAATCTAATCATATATGGAGCAATATCTAACCATATAAAGTGGATCAACCGTATCAAAGTGATAGATAAAATTTTATATAAATGTATACGGAAGCATATTAACTTATATAAGATTGTATCAAATTATATATGATTAGACCAGAAAATTTTTGCTCGGGAAAGCTTTTCATTTGGTTCCACATAAATATGGTGTTGGTGTACTCATAAATGCTAAAGTTCGTAACATGCTTCTGGATTACAAATATGTCGATGATCGCATTATGACAGCCCGTTTTAAATGTAAACAATGCAACGTTACAATCGTTCAATGCTATGCTCCAACTGAAGACGCTGCCAATGATTTAAAAACAAAATTTTATGATACTCTTAATCAAGTCTTGAAGAACGTGCCCAAAAAAGACTTTAAAATTGTAATGGGTGACTTCAATGCCAAAGTCGGAGCGGATAATACCGATTTGGAAGGAATAATGGGCAAACACGGAGTTGGTACTATCAATAATAATGGTGAACTGCTGGTTGAGATGTGTGGTTTAAATGAATTGAAAATTGGTGGATCGCTTTTCCCACATAAACTAAGTCACAAAACGACATGGACGTCACCAGACAACAAAACTAAAAACCAAATAGACCACATTTGTGTAACAGCGAAATGGAGCAACTGCTTATGTGATGTCCGCACTAAATGTGGAGCAGATATTGGTTCTGACCACGAAATGCTTTTTGGTAAAATTAATTTGCGACTACCCAGAAGATGTAAGACAGCAAATACACATATTAAATATAATATAGAGCGCCTAAAAATACCGCACTTCAATACATTGTTCTGTAGTTCACTAATGGAGAAAATAAACAGTTTGAGTTGCGAAGAAGATTTGGAACAAAAGTGGAGTAATTTAAAAACAGCTATCCAGGATACATGTCTGACAACACTAGGCAAATCACGAAAACAAAGTGAAGAATATATCTCTGAACAAACATGGAATATGATTGATGAACGTAGATTGAAAAAAAAACAACATGAATGCTATAAAAGACACTAATAAACGTAAAGATGAGCGAAAGGAATACAACCAATTTGATAAAATGGTCAGACGAGCTATCAGAGATGACAAAAGAGAGTCAATTAAACAGATAGCCATATCAGCCGACGAAGCAGCGAAAGCTCATGATATGAAAAAACTTTTTGACATTACAAAGAAATTTGGTCATAAAAATGAAAAATCGGTGCCAATTCGTAAAAAAGACGGTGAAACTGTCATTACAACTCAATCCCAACTCTCAGATGGAAAGAACACTTCATGGAAACGATGAATATCTACAGAGCTGGGGGGTTACCGCGTATTTCGATTCGAAACGGAAACGTTTTCGAACAGAATTTTGTTTTGGCAAATAATTAAAAAGAAAATATTTTTTTCGTTACAAAATTCTTTGGAGCCCGGCAGATCTTCTTCAAATAATGTAAAAATATAAAAAAGTAAAATTTTGCGTAAACCAATTTATTGTTACGGCATGTTGAAAATTTCCGAATTCGAACGATTTCTTTCGAATAAAGTTACGCGGTAACCCCCCTGGTATAGAAATAACCTTTAACGACAACGTGATACCGTTTCCCATACATACAACTCCACCTACGAAATCAGAAATATGTGAATCAATAAAATCCTTAAAAACCAACAAAGCGGCCGGTGCTGATAACATTCCAGCTGACATTTTTAAGGCTAATCCAGTTATGTTCTCTGAAATTATATATCCATTGTTTATTGATATATGGGAAAAACAAAGATATTCAAAAGAAATGCTAAACGGAACCATAGTCAAGCTACCTAAAAAAGGTGACCGAAAGAATTGCGACAATTGGCGTGGTATAACCGTATTACCAGCAGTAATGAAAATTATAATGAAGATACTGCTAGAGCGAATGATGGTATATGTTAATAAAATGATAAGACCCGAACAAGCTGGATTCAGACCCTATATGTCATGCACAGACCAAGTAAATGCACTTCGAATAATCATTGAACAATCTTTCGAGATGCGCTCCCCTTTATATATGTTGTTTGTTGACTATGAAAAGGCTTTCGACTCTATAAACAGAGATTGCATTTGGGCTGAAATGCATAACTATGGTGTTCCAGATAAAATAATACGCATGGTACGAACGAGTTAGGAAACCTTTGAATGCTGTGTGTTGCATGACGGCGAACTCTCGACACCTTTTAAAACCACATCAGGCGTTAGACAGGGCTGTGTACTATCACCGCTTCTCTTCCTCATGGTCTTAGATGCTGTTGTCAAGCGTTCAACAAACACACCAAGAGGAATTGTATGGGACTCCTTAAATCCGCAAATTTGTTTGGAATCTCTCGACTATGCCGATGATAAATGCGAACTTTCCCACAGACTTAGCGACTTACAGTCAAAAATTAATGACCTCGAAAGAGAATCAGCGAAAGTTGGCCTTAAAATAAATATAAATAAAACAAAAGAAATTCGTTTAAATGTAGAATCCACACAACCAACAATTATCGGCAACTAAATGATAGAAAGTGTTAGTGAGTTTCAATATCTCGGTAGCATGATTGACACAAGTGGTGGTGCTTATCTTGATGTCATGACAAGAATAAGAAAAGCCAGAGGTGCTTTTGCACTCTTATCCAAAACCTGGAAATCTAATGAATATACCACGAAAACAAAACTAAATATATTCTCTGCATGTGTAATGTCCGTCTTACTATATGGTTGCGAAACATGGTTAGTGACAGAAGAAATCAAACGAAAACTGCAAGTATTTATAAACAGATGTCTTCGCATAATCCTGCGAATATTTTGGCCTGATACAATCACTAATGCCCAATTACTCGCCAAAGCAAACATGTGCGACATAAATATCGAGATAAGAAGAAGAAAATTTGGAGATTGGCCACACTTTAAGAAGAGATGAAGACTCCATATGCTTAAGAGCTCTTAACTATAACCCACAAGGTGCAAGAGGGCGTGGAAGACCAAAAAATGGCGTCGTTCTTCTTTGGATGATGTCAACAGAATGCCCAGCTATAATAATAGAAAAATAAATAATTTAATAGAATTAAGAAGTATTGCCAGTGAGCGTTCCAGATGGAAAATTTTTATTGAGAGCCTATGCCCACCATGAGGTAGCTCAAAAACTTTTTGAGCAAGACTTATTATTATTATTTGTTTTTTTTTTTCTACCATTATAAGGGAAAAGAGAAAGCATTACGCTAAACTGTTTGGTGGGTTAGATACTTCCGGTATGTGGAAGGTATTAAAGAGAGCTGGATGCGTTAATTCTAGTGATATAGGCCCTTCTCGGGACTTTGAAGTTGATTTTGATATTTTTGACGATATTGATGGTGCATTTTCTTTTCATTGTGTTACTGAATATGAAGTTTTTAAAGCCTTAAATAAGGTCAAGTCCAAGGAAATTGGTGTTGATAATATTTCCATTCAGTTTTTGAAACTTATTTATCCTCAAATTTCTGGTCTAATTTGCATTTAGTTAATGCTATTTTTACCAATTCCGTGTTTCCTGCGGCTTCCGAAATCTGGCACTGTTCATTAAGGGTGGGATAGTGTTGTGTGAGATTTTAAGCAGCAGTATTTGGAATCGCTAGAACCCCTCATTTTGTGAGGTTCGTAAAAAAAGTGTATGACCTAAAAAATGGGGGAGGTCGGATAGAATCTAGGGGTAGCTCATCGGGGTCAAAGTTGGGCTTACATGGGAAAAAAATCCACAAAAAGCCCCACAACTCCCCTGGTTTTGCCCCTAGAGGGGTCAAATGTGAGACCGGCCCCCAATATTTTTTAAAATATTGAAAATTTAAATGTATGACTGACCCCCAATATTTTTTCATCCCCAACATTTTCTCCAAACAAACCTACCGTCTATTTTTAAGCCTTAAGGGGGTCCCCACACATTTTTTTTATTTTTTTATAAAATCTGATTTTATACTGACCCCCAATATTTTTTTAGCCCTAACATTTCCCCCAAACAAACCTACTCTTTATTTTTAATTCTTAAGGGGGTTCCCACACATTTTTTTATAATTTTTATTTATAAAATCAGCTCTTACCGCTCCCATGGTGGCTATTAGGAATGGGAAATGCAGACTGACGCCCAATAATGTTTGCCCCCTACTTTTTGTCCCAACATACCTAGGCCGAATTTCCACTTTGTTAGGGTAATATTTTTTCCTCTTCATTACGGCACAACACGTTGTTATAGTCCTCTATTAATTTTACGCCTCTTTCGGCAGCGTCGTTGTAAACATGTAATTGAAGAAATATTTACAGCGCTTGCTGGTAGTCCTCACAATTTTCCCAAGTGTTTGGACCGGAACCAATGAAATTTGTTGTTAATCCGAAGCGTGAAAAAAATGTTGGTGTCTCAGCTGTGACGTAGTGGCTTAAATCATTCTTTATATTATGAGTTCTGGATTCCCAGCAAAAATAAATCGAGATTTTGGCGACACAGCATCTTTTTATAGCATACCAAAGCGCATCCAAAGAGCGCTCTTGAGGATGCAGTAAAAGTAAGGGGAAAACATTAAAAAAAAATTTTAAGATTTTTTATATAAAACTCAAAATATAAAATTATATTTTGATAAAATTTCATACATGCTTTCCTTTTGAATACATTTAACACTTTTTGAATAAAAAACCATGAGTTTTAGGCAAAGACACATGATTTCACTGCATCATTATTGCGCATTAATCAGCGCTGCAAAAAGTGCTTCAAACATAACACCTCACATTTTAAATAAAAAAAAAATTTAGTTTCAGAAAATAAAAATTATATTACAAAAAATGTCCAATCATATTTTAAAATCTCCAATTATATTTAAAAATGTTCAATTATATTTCAAAAATTTCCAATATAATTGAACATTTTTTTAATGTAATTAAAATTTTTTTGGTTATAAATGGTAATATCTGAAATATAAATGGAAGTTTCGGAAATATAATTTGAAAATTTCGAAATAAAATTGGAAATTTTTTAAATGTAATTGGATCTCTCAGGCAATATTTCTTCCAAATGCTTGCAGGGAGTCAACTGATTTTCAGAATTAGTCAATTGTATTTCAGAAATAGTCAAATGTGCTTCATCTTTATTCTGCTTAAATCAGCTCTCAAAATATGCACGAATTCACTGCATCTTTATAGCGATTTTTTCAGCGCTGTAAAGAGATGTGAATTCAGAGCATCTTAAGAGCGCTTTTTCTGTGTATCCAACTAGCGCTCTAAAGTGGGACATCGCCTTAGAGAATCATGCATGAATTCAGCACGTTTGGAAGCGCTACTTGACTCGAGTTTCCTTTCCAAAAGCTGCTGCCAGTTCAGCAAAATTTCTGCTGGGTTTACTTGTTTCGATTCCATGTTAATTATTTTCACACCTTTGAATCCAACCACGTGTACTGGATGATCACGATCTTTGTTGCCACCTTCGCCGCTATAACCCGAGTCATAATCTTCCCCGATATCATCGTCTTATTTTTCTTCGCTGGCAGATAACTCTTCCTCCTTGCATTTGCCATTTTTCATTTTATTTCACAATAGATATTCGGATCAAATAGTGCAACAGCTTCACCACTGAGATACCAAAGATGTCAGAGAATCTCTTCTCCAATCGTTGAGACATCTTATTAATTGAAGCATAAATAGCAATCGCTATAAAAAAATTCAAATCATTATTTGGAGGTTCCATTGCTTTAGTGGCGCTAAACCAAAATTTCACTAAATTGTTTTTGGTCAAACCTAAAACATTTTTAGGCAATACATGTTATGCCTTTCTATATCCATCGAGCATGACTGATGGGTCCTGGTGGGCTAAAATGATTATTAGGAATATTTTCACCAAGGTATAATACAACAATTTCAAGAAACTCCTTGAAGTCGTCTCTGGGTCGCTTTTCCTTTATTTGAGCCCAACAAAACAACTTGTTGGACTAGAGCTGGTATGTTGCCTGCCACTTTCTAATCTTCTATACCAGGACTGTATGGTTTGTCTTTTATATTTTCCCATTACTCTTTAAAACGCTCAAACATTGGAACTCCTGGTCCAGACGTTTTGCCGAATTTGGTTTCAAACACTTCTTTTAATTGAAGTTTATTAATATGATGTTCGCATGGCAGATATAGGGGGTCAGTTTGCATTTCCCTATCCCTAAGAGGCACAATGGGAGCAATAACATCTGATTTTATGAAAAATTTAAAAAAATGTGTGGGGACCCCCTTAAGGCTTAAAAATAGAGGGTAGGTTTGTTTGTTGGGGCTGAAAAAATATTGGGGGTCACTCATACATTTAACTTTTCCCTTATTTTATAATTGCTTTAAAGAAACTATACAAAAATTTACTAATATAAGAATTATACGGGAAAAAAGCAATATAAATCGGTGGTTTAATAGTGAATTACGTTTAATGAAAAATGATAAAATAATTAAATGCCAAACAGCAAAATTGGAAAATACATATCAGGCATGGGCCAATTACAAAAGAATAAGAAATTTATATAAAGTGAAAATCGAAAATGAAAAAAAAATATTACATTAATAATAAAATTAACAATGCGTGTGATCAAAAACAAATGTTGAGAGAGATCAAAGATCTAGTAATTAAAAAAAACCATAATGTGACAAAAACTGTGATATTTAACCAAGTAGAATATAAGGATAATATAGAAATTGCTAGTCAATTCAATAATTATTTTGTAGATAGTATTAAAGTAATAAGAGACTCCATAGAATATGAGCAATATGAAAACCAAATAACTGTGATAAACCAACAATTCAAATTCCGTGCAATAAACATTTTAGAACTTAAGAATATAATTATACATATGAAAAATAAAACCGACTGTGATAAAATATCTAATAAAATCATTCTTGATAACTGGAACGTAACAGGAGAATCAATATTAAAAATTATAAATAAATCGTTAGAGACAGGTTAATTCCCTGAAAATTGGAAAGTAACTATGATAACACCAATTGAAAAAGTGACAAAAACAAATAAATGCGAAGAATACCGGCCAATAAACACATTAAAAACCTGTGAAAAAATGTTGGAAAAAGTTGTCAAAGTACAATTAGAAAAATATATTGAAGAAAACTCTATATTGTCAAAGTACCAATCAGGATTTCGTAAAAAATACTCATGTGAAACGACTGTAAATTATGTAATAAGTAAATGGAAAAATATAGAAAAAACAAAAAAAGTGATGGCAATTTTCTTAGATTTTAAACGAGCCTTTGAAACAATCGACAGACAAATTATGGTGCAAAAACTCTATACCCAATAAACCAAACGATACCGTTATGATATCGAAGCAATATCACCTAGGTGATATTCATTATCATAAGTGATTATCATAAGTAATACGAAAACGATAGTGTTTTCGTTCTAAAGTGTACCTTTCCTTATGATATCGTTTTCCAATGAAAAAGTGATACCGTTTTCGCTATCGGTAGAACGATAGTAGAATCGCCTTAGTCCAGTTTAGTATCGAAAATATATGGTTTTTCCAGGCGATTATGATATCATTCGCGATATTTTTTGCGATATTATTTATGATATTAGCAACTATATTTTCTATATGAAATTATGAAAAACTGAAATTTTAAGAAAATTATAGAAATAAATTAGCTGTTTAAGCTAACAAACAATGTATTTTTATTTTTAATAAAAAATATTGTGATTAATTGTACAAAGATTAATTCAACATAGTTAATATTAATTATTATAACTCATTTAGCTTCATTTCAGGATAAATCTTAGAAACAATTTTTACCATTCCAACAATCATTTTGCTGCTGTATTCATCATGAGGGACCGCTATAATTTAAAGACACACTCCTTGTGAGATGCGGCATTAATTCTGCTTAAATTAATTGTCTGAAAAGAAAGATGAATTTAATTTGAGCATGGCCGCAGCATTATATTGAAAAATGTTTTAAAAACACGTACTTACAGTTTTTTCCTTTTGTCCTTTAGTAGTTGGATTGCTAAATTTAATAACCGCACTATTTTTTTAACCAATTTTAATTTTGTTATTATTGCAACAATTTTTTTTCTATTTTACAATATTTTAAAAACAAAAAATAATTTATTGAAAATTTTTGAAGTTTATTTCAAATTCAAATATTCCAATATTTGTTTGATTTTTTTTCAGGAGTCGCTTAAAGTATCATATAGGTAATAACGTTTACGCTATCATATCGTTCTTGTGTTTATTGGGTATGTATGGAATACAAGGTACGGAATTAAATTGGTTCGAGTCGTATTTAAAAAATAGGAAGCAAATAACTAAAGTTAATAATGTTTTGTCAAATGAAATTGAAAATGATTTCGGTGTACCACAAGGCTCAATTTTGGGAGCTCTTTTATTTATTATATATATTAATGATATGCCAAAGGTATTAGATAGAAGTGAAATGGTCCTATACGCAGATGATACATTAATATACACGGAAGGAGATGATGATGAAAGTTGCAGAGCAAATATGTACCATGACATCAATAAAATTAATACCTGGTTAAAAATGAATAAATTAAAACCAGGGTTGGCAACCGAAACGAATAACGGTATCGGTAACGGTATTGGTATTACATATTTTTTATATCGGTAACGGTAAAGGTAACGGTATTTTCGATTATTTCGGTATCGGTGAACCGTTACCGAAACATCAATACCGGTACGTACCGGTATTATAAATAAAATGTTAACAAGTCACAAACTTGTTAAAAACGCGAAAAAAATTAGTTTAAAAAAATTTTAAAAACGGCTTAATTCTGTACATTTATTAAACATAATTATATTTGTACTAGTTTTTTTTTTTTTTTATTAAGAATTTCCATATAATTACAAATCATATACTAATTTTACCTAACCGAGAACTGATAACAATGACCTTCGTCTCGTTGTAGCGAAACAGACCAAGGCCTCTGGTGGGAATCGAACCCACGACCCCCAGACTCATAGGCTAGCACGCTACCAACTAGCCTACTGGGGCGCCTTTTGTACTAGTATTAAATACTATGAATTAACTCAGAATTAAATTAAAATATTAACGCAATATTGTAATTCAACAAATACGAACTCATGTTCGTAGAGACACCTTTGTCCAATAAGCAAAAAAATCTGCATTTTAAGACATATGAACAATCTGCATTTTGAGCTATTTGAGAAATCTACTGATAATAGCTGATGCGGTTTGCTAAATTTCTGTCTGGATAATCCAGAATATGCTGAAAAAACCTTCAAGACAGCAGAAAAATAAACAGCCTAAACTGTTTATTTGAAATCAGTTGATTTCTTTGTTAAAATGATCAAAATTGTTTGTCCTGTTGTTAAAAAATAAAGGATGTTTCAGGCAAGGATGTTTCAGGGATTGTTTTTTTTTAAGGGGGAGGGAGGAAGTGGTAATTGCATAATAAATTCATTATTATGCTTTTTGCACTAAAGAAAGTTTATCATTATTTAAAAAAAGAAAATGTTAATCCACTCCCACAAAAGGGGGGGGGGGCGGACCGAAAGCCGAGAGCCATTTTTCAATCCTCTGGGTCCAAATGCAGGACTTTGAACTTCTTGTGGCATAAAAATGTTGCATTTGTTAAACAAAAACACAAAAAATCATGATCCGATTTTTCTCATTTACGAACTTAACCTGCCTAGGAAAATTAGATATATTAGTGCCAAATTTCGGGAGTCTAGGTCTTTTATTTTGAACTGCATCGTGTTAACTACAGACGGACGGACATCGCTAGAATGTCTTAGTGATCATAAACATATTCTGATTAATTTTTATTAATAAATAAAAATTGTTTTATTCGACCTTTAAAATATTATATTTTGTGAGGATGTTTATTCTGGCTCGAGGTCATTATTTTCTTTACTAATTAAAACCATGCACTCAAAAAAGTATGTCGGTAAAATCTACTACAAAAGACAGTTGTTTTGACTACATTTTGTCGTTGAAAAGGCGTCCACTACATAAACGGTAAAAACAACTGAACATGTTGTTGTTTTTAACTATTGATTTTCAACTACAAAATGTAGTAAAAACTACTACAAAACTGTTTAATACAGTTGTTTTTTCTACAATTGCCTGAAATTTTATTTAAAAAATTTCTTAAACGTTTAAATGATTGATATTTATCTATTTAAAAAGCAATACATTTCAGTTGGTTGTATAGAATTTCGACATGATGACAATTTTTTGATGTATTTATCTGGAATTATAGAAGAAAAAAATTATATTAATAAAATGTTAAACAAAATAAATTGATTGTATTTACCTTTGTTTTTTTAATAGTTCATTTCAAATTTTCACCGCTACTGATCAAAATTTGTCTGGAATAAAAAAAAAACGAAATGCTTTGGCAAAATTGATTTATAAAAAAAAAGAATTAATTTGAAATGTTTCAAAAAAGTATGTACCTGCTCTGTTGTGTATACAAAGAAAAGAAAGATGGCGCGCTCATAAGAAAACAAAACACTGCACACATTTTATTTTGTTTTTTTCCGATTGGTTTTTACGCACGCATATGTGAGCGCTATATTATACACACTTGTTATCTCATTTATACACTTTTTTTCTTTCGCTCAAGAATATTTTTCCAAAAACATATTTTTTGTTATAATTTAATTTATTTAGATATTATTTATTTGGTATAAAAATAATTCCTTCCGCATCCCGCACGACCAACTCGCTCGACACATTCGTTTGCAATAAAAATTTCTAGAAAAAAACGAGTTTTAGAAAAAAAAACTAAAAACAACTACATAAATCAACTATTGCTACAGTGTAGTATATTTTTTGTAGTTATTTTTTGAAACTACTACAAAAAAAGTTGTTTGAGATTTATTCATACAAAAACGACCGAAATTGTAGTTAAAAACAACAGCTACTACTTACTACACAAACGACCGTCATGTAGTAACTGCAATAATTTTCTGAGTGTGATATTCTCATAGCATAATTTTCAAGAAAATTATTTTTTGTTTTAAATTTATTTATGTTGGTCATTTTTGCAAGACTTAATCGACACGTGTTTCGGAATTTGTCAAGATTCCATTGTCAAGATTATTTAGCAAAAATAGAAACGATATACTACAAAGTAGCAAACGAGTCTAATGACAAATCGTTTGTGCACAAACTAAAACATTAATACATATTCGACTCTGTCCACAATGTGAATTAGAAAGACGAAGAAATTGTACTATGTTAGTAAGTAACGATTGTCAATAACCAACAAAAATATTTAAAACATTTTACATACGATAGTCCATTGGACTACAACAATATGTTTTTTATTTATTAATAAAAATTAATCAGAATTTGAACATAATGGTTGGCACGCCATAGTGATGAATAGCCCTAATAATGGTATAATTTCATTCACAACAACAAAAAACATATTGTTGTAGTCCAATGGACTATCGTATGTAAAATGTTTTAAATATTTTTGTTGGTTATTGACAATCGTTACTTACTAACATAGTACAATTTCTTCGTCTTTCTAATTCACATTGTGGATAGAGTCGAATATGTATTAATGTTTTAGTTTGTGCACAAACGATTTGTCATTAGACTCGTTTGCTACTTTGTAGTATATCGTTTCTATTTTTGCTAAATAATCTTGACAATGGAATCTTGACAAATTCCGAAACACGTGTCGATTAAGTCTTGCAAAAATGACCAACATAAATAAATTTAAAACAAAAAATAATTTTCTTGAAAATTATGCTATGAGAATATCATGGTTTTAATTAGTAAAGAAAATAATGACCTCGAGCCAGAATAAACATCCTCACAAAATATCATAAACATATCGCTCCTTTACTTGTATAGTGTCATAACTCAAAATATTTGATTTTGCAGAAAACACGTTTAAAGTTTACTATTGGAATTGGTTTTTAATTGAAAAAGGCCGGTACATAGAAAATGTAATAATTGCGTGTACTCTTCTCAAACGGTGAGTTTAAAAGATATTAATACGAATTTTTGACACAATATAAAGCATGATATAACGAATAATTCTGCATCATTAACTCAAAAAACGCATTTTTTGAGTTATGACACTATACAAGTAAAGGAGCGATATATACTTTATGGGTATATTTTGTGGGAATGACAAAGTGAATGTATAAAGTATAAAGTAGAGGGTATACTGTAGTTGGAGGGTATAAATATATATATATGTTCCCGAAGCTCCTATAAAGAGCATAGGGCCCCAACAAAATCTCTCCATTTTGATCTGTCCATCGCAATATTTTTCACTTCGCTCCAACTGGTGTTCAGAGTTGTTGCTTCAGCTATGACTTGTCGTCTCCATGTATGGGCTGGACGTCCTCTTCTACGACTACCTTGTGGATTCCACTCTATGGCACTTTTAGCAATGTCTGGATGGGCTTTTCTTATTGTATGACCTATCCAGTTACACTTTCGTCTACGTACTTCAATGGTTATAGGAGATTGCTGCGTTTCGAACCAGAGCCTCTCATTGGTTATCCTTTGCGGCCAATACACCCGAAGTATTTTTCTCAGACATCGGTTTATAAATAAAGGGTGTCCAAAATTGAGGTATCATTTTAATTTTAATGAATAAAAGAGTTTTTTTTCAGATATTAAAAATATATTTATTTCATTTTATTCCAAATAGATTCCGGTTAAAAGTAAAAAATTATGTGGGTCAAGTGACTCCCCCTATTGGCTCGGCAGGCTCCCAATATTTCACCAAAATTATCAGATAAGTTTTTCAATAAACTTTTGTCAATGGTTGATATCTGCTTGATAATTTTTATTTTAAGCTCTTGAACTGTTGTGGGATTATTGCAGTACACTTTCAGTTTCAAAAAACCTCACAAAAAATATCTAAAAGTGTCAAATCACACGATTTTGATGGCCAATTTACTCCTCCTCTGCGAGAAATAATGCGATTTTCGAACTTGTCTTTCAAAGGATCCATTGTTTCTATTGCTGTGCGACAGGTCACACCACTCTGTTGAAACCACATATTATCTACGTCTAAACCATCTATTTTCCGCCACAAGAATCTTCGGATCATCTGGTTGTAGCGATTTCCATTGACCGTAATTCCATTTCCATTTTCGTTTTCAAAAAATATGGTCTGATGATTCCTCCGGACTACAAACCACACCAAACCGTAACTTTTTGTGGATGTAATGGTTGCTCAAGATAACTCTTTGAATCTCTTCACACCAAACGCGACAATTCTGATTGTTGACGTAGCCATTGAGCTGGAAATGGGCTTCGACGGTGAAGATTATTTTGTTAAAAAATTCTCTTTTTCTTCTTTCCTTTTTCAAAAAAAAAATTAATAATAAAAACACGTTGTTCCTTCGTGAATCGTTTCATATTAACTAACCGGAATGCATAAAGAATCTGAAAATTAAAATTTAGAATTAAAATTTCAAGTAGAAAAAAAATGGCAGCAAAATTAAAATAATACCTCAATTTTGGACACCCTTTACTTGCATTGCCTGAATGTCTGGGGGGCCGCATTCCATGTTTCGCAGCCGTACAACAAAGTAGAACGAACATTCGAGTTAAATAGTTTAATTTTGACACCACGAGAGAGTGTGGATGATTTCCATACATAATTGAGTTGGCCGAAAGTTTGGGATGCTTTTTTAATACGGTGAGAGATATCTGCGTCCGAGCCGCCAGTTGTTGTTAATATAGAGGCAAGATAACAGAAAGATTCTATATCCTCTAGTATATCATTACCAATTGTAAATCTGCTGTTGTTTTCAGCGTTTATTCTCATCACCTTGGTCTTCCTAATGTTTATTTTAAGGCCTGCATTTGAGGCCATGTCTGACAGAAGTTGTAACTTTGATTGCATATCAGAGAATCGATGAGAGAGAAGACAAATGTCATCAGCATATTCTAAGTCCTCTAATCTTCCATTAAGTCCCCAAGAGATACCTCTATTGTCTACCATACATTGTTTCATGACAATATCCAATACGATGTTGAATAAGAGTGGAGACATTACGCAACCTTGGCGAACTCCCGTTCCAACTTTAACCCTCCTGCTTAACTTGCCTTCATGCACAATGTGGCAACTGGCATCAGCGTATAGGCTCTTTATAAGGTCAATTAATTTGGGAGGGACACCCTTGCACTGTAAGGCTTTCCAAATAACGTTGTGGTTTAGAGTATCGAAAGCTTTCTCAAAATCAATAAATACCAGATATAGTGGGGAACGCCATTCGACCGACTGTTCCACTATAATTCTGAGTGTGTTTACATGGTAAACACACGATTTGTTTGGACGAAAGCCAGCTTGTTGACATCTGAGTTGAGGTGTCAGTACGTCTGAGATTCTTGACGTAATTATGTGGGTTATTATTAAAGGGTATAAAAATTAAATAAAATACATATGTTTTTTTGGGGCTTTGTAAGTTTTTCAGGGGGGAACTTTTTTTCATCTGGTCCGATTTTTATATTTCGGAACTTAACCAGCCTATGACAATAAGATGTATTCGTACCAGCGGAGTAGCACGTTTATTTTGGACCGTATCGTGTCTTCTAAAGACGGAAAGACGAAAATCGCTTACAATCGGTCACTGATCAATAATATAAAATCTCTATGAGGTCCAAGATCAATATTCGAATTTAGTTAATTGCATATGTGATCATTGGTTGGGATTGGCAATGAACAAAAATTTGTTTTTTATTTTAAGTATTTTTAATCCACAAAAAAATTAAAATAAGTAATATTAATGCAACCGAAACAAAACCGATATAATACCGGTAAAAATCTGAATAAAGGTAACGGTTTTTTATCGGTAACGGTATTTAAAATTTTTTATTTCGGTATTGGTAACGGTAGTCAATATTAAAGGGTTTTTAATCGGTAACGGTATTGAAAGGGTAACGGTAGCCAACACTGATTAAAACTTAACGCAAATAGCCATGCATATGATCAGTTCACACCACGCACCAGATTTTCAACGTATTAGAATATTAGACAAGGAGGAAAATATGAGAAAGAGATTTACGAAGGAAAGCTTGAGAATTCAGCAAAACATAAAAAAGACAATGAATTTGAAAGAAGACACCAACAATATATGTGCAAGTTATAGAGTAGCCATCAAATAAACTGTGATACAATTTTTAATATTATGTGTTTTAAAAATAAATCCATGTTTTATGTTTTTTGTATTATATATGTTAAATGTAAATTTTTGTTTTTAAAATTTGTTTTTTAATGTAATAATAATTAAAAAAAAAAAAACAAATGTAAGTTCTAAATGTTATTTGGTAAAAAATTGTTAATTAATGTCATGTTTTTATTAAATAGACGATCCCCAGAAGAAGTCGACAAAAAATCGACGAAACGTCGGGAAAAAATGTATTAAAATTGTGTTTTTAATTACATAAAAGATTATAGGCCGTATTAGCTTAACAAAGAAAATACAAACAAAACAAAAATAATTGAAATAAATATGAACACTGAAGCAATATTTAAAATTAACGATAAAATAATAGAAAAGGTTGAACACATAAAATATCTCGGATTTATAATAGATACTTAAAATTTAAAGAACACATAGACTATACTTGTAAAAAATCGGGAAAAAATCGGATTTTTTAAAAGAATACGAAATAAAATATCAAAAACAACTGCAATAAATATTAATAATACAATAATTAAACCACATTTTGAATACGGATCGACAATAATATATACTTGCTGTAATGATAGTCAGGTAGAAAGAATGCAAAAACTACAAAACAAAGCAATGAGGGTTATACTAAAATGCAATCGATATAAACCAATGATGGGTACCAATACCTTTTCGATACCAATACCCGTTAATACCAATTCAAATTGAAAACCAATACCAATTAAAAACCAATACCTTTATTTGTGCGATACCAATACCGATAAAAAACCAATACTGATTCCCCACTACCAATACCAATTAAAAACCAATACTTTTATTCTTCAAAACCAATACCAATAAAAAACCAATACCAATTCATTTTTTTCTACTTTCGTATCGGTTTTGTTTCGGTTTTTAGATCTTATTTTCGTTTGTTTAATTGTGACGTCAAACATTTTCTTTCCATCACATTATTAGGTTTTACCTGACTAACGAATTGCTACAGATGTTCACAAAAGATGTTACATCGATCAGTAATCGTTTGCATGCAAAGTCATATAACAAAAAGGAGTTAGCTACTTGAATTTTAAAAGCCATAAAAACATAAAACAAATATTTTTTTGTCACATTACGGGATTTTTATGACCTCTAATAAAATTAGATCTTAAAAAATTTAGACCTTTTCTGTAATGAAATTTTTTCTTTTGCAAACATTATTAATATGTGATACACATGTATTGAATGTCACTGCACTGTTCTTTGCGTTGTAAAAAAAAATACTAATGTCCTTTTTTGGAAATCCCAAAATTTTAATCAAGCACTCGTTACAAAATTATATGTCACAACACCAGAATCCAGAAAAAAAAAATTTGTTTGTTTTATTAGAGGCACAGTCATATTATAAAAGAATTTAAGAACGCATAATGTGCGGTTCACACTTGCTATTTTTGAGAGTTTAAGGGTTACGTGTTTAAAAAATTATTTGTTCTGTATCCATTTAGTTTTATACCCTGTTCTCACTTACAGCTAAAAACCATTTTTAGCAACATTTTTCGTTTTATGCTTAAAACCCGTTTTTATGACTCGTTTTACCTAAGGTGACCAGATTTTGAAAATCAAAATAGAGGACATAAAGAAAAGAAGTAAAAAAATATTCGAATTCAACATTTTTTACATATTTTTTTTGGCAATTTTACATTCACAAAAATGATCGCGAATACCATCAAGCGCTAGTGAACACCTTTTTAACAATGTTTAGAAGTGAAAATCGGACAAAAAATGGCAAAGCTTAATTTTTAATAAAAAAACCAACACTGAGGGAAAAAAACATATTTAAATCAAATATGTTCATGTTTATTTTAAGTATGCTACATATTTTAGAAAAAAATTTTAATTTTAATATTGTTTTTGATTGATTTTAACATAACATGTTTGTTTTAAAATTGCATACAATTTTGATTTAAAATTGATCCCTTTAAACTTAATATGCTGTCATTAAAAGTCGTTACAAATTTTAAAAATATCTTATTCAAATATTTGTATTAAAAACAATATTTTTCATGGTTATTTTAAAGTTGAACAATTTTGTTTTTTGACATTTAAGGTTTTTTTTTCAAGAAATATAATAAAGTTGTGCAATATTATTTTAAGTAGAAACAATGTTAAAATATTGTTTCATTAAAAAAAGACGTCCATTTTTTTACTTCTCTAGATGTGAAAATTTTAAGTGAAATTAATTAAATTAACTAATATAAAATTAAAAATAAAAGAAAAAATAAAAAACTAATGTGAAATAGAAAATTATTAACAATAAAAACAATAATAAAACTAAAAAAGTTAAAAACAAAGTGAAAAAAATATAAAGACGGATAAATATAAAAAAGGAAGTGTTCTCGAACGAGGATGGGATGATCTACGTAATTGGCAGAAAATGAAGACTTCTAACTTTAGTTTTTCATTTATGGAATATAAGTATTAATCTAAATGTGTTTATTTTTTATTTTTGGTATTTAATTTCATTTCTTGTAATTAGATGTAGTGCTATAATAAGGGAAGAAGTACATTCAAGGCTTTGGCTTTGATTTTTTTATGTATAGCGAAAACCAAAGCCAACAAGCAATATTTAAAGCCAAAGCCTTGGATGTAATTTCACCCTTAGATGTACAATTAGAGTAGAGTTAATTTTTTTTTTTTTGCTGTGTTATTAAAAACTATTGTAAAAATAATTTGAAAATAAAAAAACTTAAACAAAAATATGTATTGTTTTATTTTAAATTTCATGGTTAATAGGTAAGTAAAAAGCTACAAAAGAAAAATGTTCCATATTTAAATTAATATTGGTCAACTTTAAATTAAAATTTGTTGCATATTTAAATTTAGCATGCCCAATTTTAAAACAATATTGTTACATCTTAATTTTAAAATGTTGTCTACGAATCATGGCATGTTAAAAACAACTAGAAACATATTTAAATTAAATAAAAACAAACTTTGTTCTATTTCGTCACTGTTTTATATTTAATTTAAAATTGTTTCTGTTTGATTTTAACATTTTTTTTTCTTAGTGAACGTAAATATATCGCTATCTCGAGTCTCTGCACACAAAAAAAAAAATATAAAAAAATTGTGTCAGTTTTGGGGATAATACAACCTTTAAAGTGGTTTTGGATAATTTAACTAAGTTCTTTAGACCAAAAACTTTGGTAAGTTATCCAAAAACTGGCAAATTTTTTTTAAATTTTTTGTATGTGGTTAGACTTTTTAAATCTTTCAATGCAGAAACAATTTATCGCTGGAACCCTAATACTTTAGGATTCATCATACAAAATATCAAAGTTATTTTTTATGATGAATCCGGGGGGGTACAACTTTAACCTTTTTGCCCTCCCATATAAGGTGAGTCAGTCTAATACACGTCCATCCAACAAGTAATACAACGATACTGCAAGTGTGTGGCTACTTTTACGAAAACAAAATTCAGTAGGAGTAGAACAGAACAGGCAGGGCGCGACATTTTCCATACGATTTGACAGTAACAACCGGTGACCGCCGTGAAATAAAATTTGTTTTAATTTATTAAAATAAAAACAAATGTTGATCATGCTTTTAAAAAATAAAGAGGACAAAGAGGACAAATTTTGAAAAAAGAGGACAGAAAGAGTACACAAATTTTATAGAGTACAGCCAGTTAAAATAGAGTATTGTCCTCTAAAAAAGAGTACGTATGGTCACCTTATTTTACCATACATTTTTTTGTTGTAATATGTCAAAATAAAAATGTTTTTAGCTCGTTTTAAAATTAAAACGATTTAAAACGAGCGGAATTCCAGGGGTTGAATTGAGTATTTTTGAATGTTCAGCGTTTTTAAAGCATTTTATTAATATTGGCAACATTGTTTATTACTAAAATGTAAATAATACAAAAAAAATCGTGCTATTTTTATCTTTAAACAATTCTTGAACATTATAAACAGTTATATGTATAATTAATGAATATAATTTTAATATTTTAATTTCGTTTGTTGTTGAAATGTGTACATGTTTATCAGCTGATAATGCAAATGTCAAAATAAAAACATAAAAACCAAAATAAAACGAGTGAAATTACGTGTGAACACTTTTTTTTTAATTAAAACGAATGTCGTTTAAAACCGTTTTTAGATGCTCGTGAGAACAGGGTATTATTCAGTTACTGGTGTTTTGTTAAACAACTTGTTTAAGGTCGAAAGTGTGAACTCCATATAAGAAAAACAATTTGCCCGTGTAATTACAAAAAAATCTAAAATCGGAAAAGGGGCCCCTGCACGATAACCCATTTTAATCACCTTTAAAAAAAAAAATTATGTATGAAAGGATGGATTTCAGGTATATTTTGTTACAAATGTTAAGTGTCAAGTAAGAAAATTATAGTCGGTCAAGACCGACCATATAATACCCTACACTAGAGTTTCCCGGAAAATTATATCTATATTTTGTCAAATCTTTAATACGTGTAAAAAACACTCATAAATCAAATTTGAGTGAAATAGGCTATTTGTTGACAATAAACTGCTTTAACTGAATATAGGGCGAAATTTTCACAAGGAGCCTAAGTCCAAAACTGGTCCGATGATAATCAGATTTGATTAGGTTATTTAAGTACGCGTTTAACATATACAAACAAAATTTTAATTAAATATTTTCTATTTTCATGAAATTTGAGAGATTTATGTGAAAATCGGGAAGGTGGTTTGTATGGGGGCTACAAGAAGGACAGGTCCGATTTCTTTAAAATTCGGAATGGTGATTTGTGTAGATGAAACATGACTACCTGCCAAATTTCGAAAAGATACCTATTAAAATACGGCTATTAGAGTCATTTGAGCCAAATTAAAGAGGACATTTGTATGGGGGCTAGGTCTAAATATGGACCGATTTTTTACAATTTCAATAGGCTTCGTCTTTGGGCAAAAAGAGGCTTAAGTTTTAAATTTCAAGTCAATTGATTAAAAATTGCGACCTGTATCGTGTTTACACCGTTTACATGGACAGACAGACGGACGGACATCGCTAAATCGACTTAAAAAGTAATTCTGAGTCGATCGGTATACTTAAAGGCGGCTCTAGGACCAATATTTCGGGTAGTTACAAACATCAGCACAAAATCATTATACCCTGTACCATAGTGTGGTGTAGGGTATAAATATCTCCCTTACCACCGCAATTTATATGTACATTAAATGCAATGTGAATCAGCACAGAAATTGTTTCAAGCATAAAATGTTGAAATACAGGCTTTTCTGGAATAACGGAATATTAAAAAAAATTTTGACAAGATTTTTAAGATCTACCGGTGCTAATTTCACTAAAAAAGTACCTTTTTCCAAAAAAGGAAAAATAAAATTGAATCTTATACCCAATTCACACCTGAGGTGAAATCTTGTTCGAACGAGATTTCGATCATATGGTTGTGTATAAAATGATACAGACCATATGATCGAAATCTCGTTCGAACGAGATTTCACCTCAGGTGTGAATAGCCCTTTAGTTTTATAAAATTTCCTTTTTGTTATTTTCTCAAAAGAGATAAAATTAAAACGCCTTAAAATATATATTTTTGTAAACCACTTTTGATTTAGTTGGCTTTTACTTTAATTTTATCATTATTATTTAAAAAAGAAGCGAAAAATAAGTTCTTCTCGCATTGGTACAGTGGACCTAAATGAAGTAAAAACTGACCAATAAAAATTAGGTAATTTGTTACTCATTTGAGATTATCGAAAATCAAGGAAATTTTTATTTTTTATACCCTCCCTCTTCTTTTCCACAATGGAGCATTGTCAGGCTTAAAGGTACCTACAGACGACGCAATATTAGGTGTGTTCCAGAACTTTCCGGGTAAAGTTCGGTTAAATGAGAGCAAATCAAAAAACCTCTCACGATACCACAAAAATAAACAATAGTACGGGAACGCAAAAAACCACATTTCAAGCCCAAAATAATAGAAAATGTAAACAAACCAATAACGCCGAAATATTTTTGTAAGAAAAAGTACTTTAAACAAGAAAACAAATTGTAAAAATTTATTTTAATAACAAAATATCTTTTTTTGTATTGAAATAACACATTTCCTTGGTTAAGTTCTTTATTTTATTTTAATTTCCAATTTAGCTTCACAAAAAAAAATCAGCTGTTTTTTCAACATCTGACTGTTACCAATTTACCCGAAAAAAAAGTGCGGGTAAGTTCGGTAAAATGAGAAACTAATTTATTCTCTCAAAAACTCTCTCATTTACCCAATTTTAGCGTACGGGAACGCTTTTTGGGCTGGTTTGGGTACCCGCGGGCACCCAATTATACAATTTTATTGATCGTGTGTGGGTAAGATTGACGATTGTACAATGGTCAATCTAACCCACACACCATCAATATACATAATAGGATATTGAACATAATATTGCATTTTATAAATTTTATTTTTTTATAAAATTTATTTTAGTTCCATTTTTGAAAACGGACACAAGCGGTCAAATTTTTTGGAAAGTTGGGATAGAAAGGATAAATCTGGCCCAAAAAGTTTTTTGAAAGGGCGTAGAACTTTGATAACGATGAGTTTAAAAATGAGGTTTCCACAATTTTTTTTTTATTTTTTTTTTTTTAAGGGATTTTTCAAAAAAACTTCACGCAAAAATTCGACCCACTCTCTAGACACTCACTCAGAATTTTTCAACTCAACATCACGTGATTTAAGATGTAATTTAAAATGAAGTGTCCATTCTTGAAAAAGTTTCCTTGTAGGTCTGAATCCAAAAAGTTTCAAAGCACTTATTTATTATCCTAGGTTACGTTAGGTTAACCTACCCTAATATAGTCACTTAATTTAAATGAAAATCGCTCAATAATCACGTGATTTAAATAAAAATCGCTCACGCCTGAATCACGTGGTTTTTTGAGTCACGCAAATTACGGGACCACAGACCATCTCTAATTCAAATACATATTCAAAAGACAAGTGTCTCTTTATTTGATTCATCTATAACATCTGTAAATTTGATTAAAAATGAAGTGTCCACCCTGAAATAGTTTCCTTGTAGGTCCGATTTCAAAAACTTTCAAGGCACTTATTAATTACCTTAATATAGGCTTATTTTCTGAATTTCCAAAAAATTGGTTAACATTTACGACCTGTAGAGACTTTTGACCAAAAAACCTACCAGAACGCCCCAGTGTGCACTGTGGGGCGGACAGAAGGACGACGTTAGTTAAATAAATTAATATTAACGACAAAACCTTTTGCATACAAATACCAAAACCGATATAAGATAAATACCAATACTTATTAAAAACCGATACCAATTCGAGGCTAAAACCAATACCAATACCCAATACCTAAATAATTCAAAACCAATACCGAAACCTATACCTATTCAACAAAAAATGAAAACCAATACCTATACCAATACTAAAATAATTTTAAAAACCAATACCAATACCAATACTTTTATCGAATTGGTACCCATCCTTGATATAAACACATCAACGAAATGCTTGGAGAACTAAAATGGTTAAATATAAATCAAAGACTGAAATTCAACACGAATCCAAAGAGTCATGACAACACATATGCAGAGATCCCTTTTTTATAAAGGCTTTAAACTGTTCAATGATTTACCAAACAACATGAAACTTGAAAGAAATTACAATGTATTTAGAAAAAAATTTACAAATGTAGTAAGATACAATTTATTTATATAGAACTTATAACTAATGTAATATGAATTTATGTAATATTTTTGAATATTTGAAGTATTTTTAATACTAATAAAAAAAAAAAAAAATCAGAAGAAATGTTGGGATAGAAAATAAATGGGGGTTGGTCTTGATAACGACCCCTTTAGGAGGCACTATTGGACCGGTAGGAGCTGATGTAATAAAACAAATTAAGAAAAAATAAAAAAAATGTATGGGGACCACCCTAAGGGTTGAAGATAGAGGGTTGGTATGTTCTAAGAAAATGTTGGGGTTGAAAAAATATTGGGGGTCGGTCATACTTTTGATTCCTCTAGGGCCACTTCTGAGACAGCTAAAGAGGTAGGAGCAAATATTTTTAAAAATTGAACCTTTGTATGGGAGCCCCTTTAGGGAGTAGAGATAGGGCTTAGGTATGTTTGGGAAAAGTGTTTGGGGGGAAAAATAATGGGGATCGGTCTCACATTTGACCCCTCTTGGGGCAAAACCAGGAGAGCTGTAGGGCTTTTAATGGATTTTTTCCCCTCTATGCCCAACTTTGACCCCGATGAGCGACCCCTAGATCCTATCCGACCTGCGCCATTTTTTGGCTCATGCATTTTTTTTTACGAACCTCACAAAATAAGCGGTTCTAGCGTGTCGAAATCGAAAACTAGTGCACTATCCCACCCCTACTGTTCATGGTCCCGATGATTGGAGACCAATCTCTATTCTCCCTGCGCTGTCTAAGGTGGTGGAACATATTATTAAGGATCAAATGCTCATCTTTACTAGGAATAAAATTTTTGATTCTCAGTATGCTTTTCGACGAGGATTTAATACTACATCGCTTTTGCTAAATCTAACTGATGCTGTTAGAAGTTGTGAGAATGACAAAAAGTAAGTTTGCTAGTTTCTCTGGATTTAACCAAAGCTTTTAATTCTATATGTTACTCTACTATGATTATAAAACATAAAGAATTCTTCAACTTTTCAAAGTCGGCTTGTAAGCTCATATTGTCTTATTTATGTGACAGATCACAGTTTGTAGATTTGGATAATAAGCTTTCTGGTATTCTTTCACTTACATCTGGAGTTCCTCAGGGGTCGGTTTTGGGCACCCTTTTATTTATACTTTATATTAATGATTTGCCGACAATTCTAAGTTCTAGTACTTATGTGTAAGCCGTTTTTATTTGCAGATGATATTTTGCCTTTGTTTAGTACTGGTCGAGATTTTGCCGATGTATTAGAGTCTAATATTAACTATGCCATAATAGAATCTACCTGTGGTCTTCCAGTAATTCGGGTAAACAGCCAACCCTTCCAAATCTAAGGCTATTTTGTTTAGATCGTCAGAGAACTTTGTGACTGATTTTGCGATTTTTATTCGAAACTCTAAGATCGATTTTGTAAGCCAACATAGATGTTTGGGTGTTATTAGGGTTGCCAGATACAAGAAGTCAAATAACTGGACAATGGAACACAGATAAAAATGAGTTGTTAGATCAAGCACGAAATACACCAGGTTGAGCATTATTTTAATTAAAAGTCATCTAATGAGGAAAATTGTTGGATCAAGCACGAAAATTGTAGGTCAGTCATTGACTGTTCCTTGATTAAACCAATGCTTGATTTGAGTAATTTGTTAATTGTTATTTTTCTGTAATTTTTGATTAAACCAATGCTTGATTTGAGTGAGCGGTTAATCAATAATTTTGTGTTATTTTTGAGTAATCCAATGCTTGATCTGAGTGAATGGTTAATCATTATTTTACAGTTGTAGTGTTATTTGTCAGTCTTTTCAAGTCTTTTGTTTAAATTGTTTTTTTTTGTGCTTTATATTATTTTGTTTATTTTCGTCTTGTGTGCGTGAAAGTACTTTTCTATTTGACGACTAACTAAAACTAAAACAAAAAACGCAACAGCGTTCATCGCATTATTACTCAAAGCCTGCTATGATGAGTTTTTTTGTTTTTATGAATTTTTTTGTGAATTTTTCAGATTTGAGCAAATGGTTAATTGATTCAAGTAAAATTTAATTAAATGTCAAATTTTAAGCTAAGCAAATATTTAATTGTTTTTTTCCATTGAATATTTTTTTCTGTGAAAGTTTTTAACTGGATTTTGAAAAAATAAATTAACCAAATTTCATATGTGAGAGATTTTAGACTACTTTTCAAATATAACATCAATTAAAAATCTCGGCCACGGAAAATGTCCATTTTTTAAGCATTCACTCAGAAAATTATGTAAGTTACTACATGTTAGTTATTTGTATGTTTTACAGTAGTTAGTTGTTTTCAACTACAAAGTCAGTTGTTTTTGTATGAAAAATATCAAACAACTATTTCTGTTAGTTATTTTAAGTCGTTTTTTTGAACAACTAACAAAAAAGTACTGTGATGTAGTAACAGTTATTTAAAGTAGTTAATTTGATTTTTTTATCTCTGAAAAATTTTTAAAGTTTTTTTCAAAAAAATAAAAATAAATTTTTGTTTTTTTTTTTATTTTTCACAGCTTAAAAAAAAAAATGGTCTTCATTTTTTTTTTTTGAAAAATTTAAAAAAAAAAATAATTATATATTGATTGTTTAATTTTTACTACATTTTAGTTGTTTTGACTACAAATGTAAGTAGTTTTTACTACATAAGTCAGTTAGTTTTTGTCAGTTAAAATAACTAACATTGTTAGTTGATTTAACTGAAAAAGTAGTTGACCCCAAAACAACTTACAAAGTAGTTATTTTAACTGACATTTTCAGTTGATTTTACTAACATAATTTTTTGAGTGTTTCCATTACTTTTTCGAGCATCTCGAAATTTTCACTCAAAAAAGTATGTCGGTAAAATCAACTACAAAAGACAGTTGTTTTGACTACATTTTGTTGTTGAAAAGGCGTCCACTACATATTACGGTAAAAACAACTGAACATGTTGTTGTTTTTAACTATTGATTTTCAACTACAAAATGTTGTAAAAACTACTACAAAACTGTTTAATACAGTTGTTTTTACAACAATTGCCTGAAATTTTATTTAAAAAATTTCTTAAACGTTTAAATGATTGATATTTATTTATTTAAAAAGCAATACAATTCAGTTGGTTGTATAGAATTTCGACATGATGACAATTTTTTGGTGTATTTATCTGGAATTATAGAAGAAAAAATATATATTAATAAAATGTTAAACAAAATGAATTGATTGTATTTACCTTTGTTTTTTTAATAGTTTGTTTCAAATTTCCACCGCTTCTGATCAAAATATGTCTGGAATAAAAAAAAAAAGAAATGCTTTGGTAGAATTGATTTATAAAAAAAAATAATTAATTTGCAATGTTTGAAAAAAGTATGTACCTGTTCTGTTGTGTATACAAAGAAAAGAAAGATGGCACGCAGGCAACCAAGCCGACAAAAATTTTTTTGTTTTTTTCCGATTGGTTTTTACGCACGCTTATGTGAGCGCTATATTATACACACTTGCTATCTCATTTATCCACTTATTTTCTTTCGCTCAAGAATATTTTTCCAAAAACATATTTTTTGTTATAATTAAATTTAATAAATTGTAATTTAATTTATTTAGATATTTTTTATTTGGTATAAAAATAATTCCTTCCGCATCCCGCACGACCAACTCGTTCGACACATTCGTTTGGAATAAAAATTTCTAGAAAAAACGAGTTTTTAGAAAAAAACTAAAACCAACTACATAAATCAACTATTGCTACAGTGTAGTATATTTTTTGTAGTTATTTTTTGAAACTACTACAAAAAAAAGTTGTTTCAGATTTTTTCATACAAAAACGACCGAAATTGTAGTTAAAAACAACAGCTACTACTTACTACATAAACGACCGTCATGTAGTAACTGCAATAATTTTCTGAGTGTTGATTTTGAGCTGGTCAAAGATCTGAGGATTGCTGGCACAGATTTTTCATTTCAAATAACCCCACAAAATAAGTCTGGGGTGGTCAAATCTGTAAATCTAGGTGGCCAATTAAAATTTCTTAGAGGTGCGATATCAAAAAAGGGGCGACAATAACTGACATTCATTTACAGAATTGATTTGATTTGATCCAGATATATTTTTTGGGGGTTATTTAAAAAGCAAAATGTTCGAAACAATCCTCAGATCATCAACGTGCTCAGGGAAACACTCGTGCCGAAATTAATAACGAAAAAAGGAATGAAAATGCAACAAAAAGAAAAAGCATATTTTGCTGTTTTATTCATAATTTATGTTTTATTCAAAAAGTAGTCAAAAATAACTGTAAAATATATTTAATAAAAAAAATAATTGCTAAAGTTGAAGAAATTCGTTTTTAACTGGAAAAATGATGTTTTAACTGGAAACTGGACCAGACTCAAAATAACTGGAAAATCCAGGACATTCCAGGCCGTCTGGCAACCCTAGGTGTTATCATTGATAACATGCTTAGTTATGAGTCTCATTTTGAAGATTTCTTGTACTTTACGTAGAATATATTCCACGAATATTTTTCTCCCTTTTCCAGTTAAATGTAGACTAGCTCATGCACTTCTTATGCCGCAGATCTTATATGGACTTGAGCTGGTATCAGGGACCATTGCCACGAACTTAAATATATTGGAGCGAGTTGTTAATGCTGTGGCTCGGTATGTGTTTAATATCCGTAGAAGTGAACATGTTTCTGAATTTGTGAAGAAATTCTTAGGGTGTCACTTTGATAAATTCGTTAAGTACCGTAATATTCTCCTATTTCATCGCATTATTAAAAGTGGCATACCTGCCCAGTTATGTAATGAATTTACTTTTTCGCGGTCTAATAGGAATAAGCAAATTATAATACCTAGAATAAGGTGTTCCGTGTTTGAGAGGTCTTTCATTGTAAGGGTTGCTCGCTGCTGGAATCGTTTGCCGCATCAATTGCGTATCTTTTTGCATTACAATAATGTGTTTCGCCTTAAGCTTATGAAGCATTTCTCAAGTTTATTGCGATAGGTTCTTATATTTTCTGTATAGTAGCTTTAAATTATATCGAGACTTGCTTCTATGATTCTTATTGTTTGATGTGAGTTTTGATAATTACCGGATTATAATTGCTTAACTGAATTTCTTTTTAATAGTACTTTTTATAATTTGTTACGGCTGGGGAGCCAATAAGTTAATTTGATGGGTGCAGCTATTTATGCATGATTTATATTTACGTAAGTTATTTGTATTGATTAGGTTAAGTACTATACTCAGGATTGTATTGCTACACCCAAAAAAACGTGGGTATTTAATACTAAAAATTTAACTAAATTTTAGTTCAAAAGGACCTAGTGCAGAAATTGGTAACCAATACTAAAATCTTTTACTAAATTTATTGAAAACCAGTAAAAATTACTAATTTTAGTACTTTGAAGATACTAAAAATAGTAAATAATTAGTAGATTTTTGTACAAAATCACTTACTAAACCTTTTAATGTAGAATTATTTTGAGTGTATGTAATATGTTTTTTGGCTTTAATGGCTTTATATTACAATATGGATTAATAAATTAATAAACCCCAAAAATGATAAAAATTTAGAAAAATGAGATAAAACACGAAATACCATTTAAGTTTCAAACTTTTGTTTGCTTAATTCGTACTTAAAATGTAGCTACAGGTACTGTCCTTAAATTTAAATCATAAAAGAGCGACTTTTTCGCAAACATAAAATTATTTTATTTAAAAAACTACAAGGGGACGTGAAAAACCTTGAAAGGGTTTTGCGATTTTAAAATGGTTGCTGCCAATGCAGTCAGCATGCCCGAAATACGTAAAATTTATGGTTAAATCGCAGTTAACTTTTAACATCCAAGATTTCGTGACGCTGTGAAATAAACAGACAAAATATTTTTTTTTAGCAATCTGTAGATTTATTTATTGATAAATTTAACAAACCAATATGACAATGTTGATATCGTTAATAAATAGAACAAATAGATCAGTCAAACCAAAATGACAATGTTGATATCGTTAATAAATAGAACAAATAGATCAGTCCACAATGTAGTGCACTTGTATACAATTGTATACCAATTGAAAATTACTTTCAAAATACATACAAGTACATTGTTCTGAGTAAATGTACTCTGTTTTCCGCATTACCAGTAATGAAAAAGTAATAATTTATCCAAAAAATATTGTTTTATTTTTTTATATACTGTTAATAACAAAAGTAAATAGTTATAGCCTTGCAAAATGAACCAAATTCTTTAAAAAACGCAACAAAAAATTTTTTAAAAAAATTATATTAAAAAATTATATATATTTTAAATTGTAAAATTAACTTTTGGCAACTCATAAAAATATCACCTATAAAAAAAAATAATAAATGTTCTCATAACAAAAAATTAAAAACACTCATTAGTCAATATTACACATTTACTTGACGATATGCGTCTGATACTAGAGACAAAATGGATTAAAACTGCATTTACAGTTCTTTTATTTCTTGATCCTGCTTCATTTTAAGAGGACTTCAAGTTTCAGATGATTATATTTTTTTCAATATTTTTTTTTTTTTAATATTTGTACTTGTCATAGAATGCCACTATTGATGCCAAATTAAAGAGAAGGATCTCCTCTAATTTATAGATTTTTTTATTTTACCATATTAGAAAAAAGGGTGCACTCAAAAAATTATGTTAGTAAAATCAACTGAAAATGTTAGTTAAAATAACTACTTTGTAATTTGTTTTGGGTCAACTACCTTTTCAGTTAAATCTTCTAACAATGTTAGTTATTTTAACTGACAAAAAACAACTGACTTATGTAGTAAAAACTACTTACATTTGTTGTCAAAACAACTACAATGTAGTAAAAATAAAATAATCAATATATAATTTTTTTCGAAAAATTTTTCAAAAAAAAAACTGAAGACCAAATTTTTTTTTTTTTTAAAGCTGTGAAAAATAAAAAAACGAAAATTTATTTTAATTTTTTGGAAAAAACTTTGAAAATTTTTGAGAGATAAAAAAAATATAATTTACTACTTTAAATAACTGTTACTACATTACAGTACTTTTTTGTTAGTTATTCAAAAAAACGACTTAAAATAACTAACAGAAATAGTTGTTTTATATTTTTCATACAAAAACAACTGACTTTGTAGTTGAAAACAACTAACTACTGTAAACTATACAAACAACTAACATGTAGTAACTTACATAATTTTCTGAGTGTGTAACGACATTATGCCCTTTTAAATGTTATCCTTAAACAAAAAATATGTTTAGGACTTTATTATGTAGCAACACATGCCAAATCTGCATCATCTAGCTTTATTAGTTAAGTGATAAATATGTTTTTACAGTTTTTAATTTCGTGATCCCGTTTCTTTAAAGGACTTTACAGTTTCAGAGGATTTTTTTCAGTCACGTCCCTTAATTACATTCTTTTTTTCCTGATATGGAGTAATACAAAAATTAAAAAATACCGAAAATCCTCCTCCTCCATTTCCCATTAATCTCAGAGCAAGTACAAATAAAATTATAAAAATAAATAAAACTTATAAAAATAATTAAAAATGCAAAACTCCAAAACTTTGAAGTTCTTTTAAAAGGAAACAGGACCACGAAAAGAAAAACTGTAACTCCAGTTATACTCCCTTTGATCTAAGCATTCAGACGTACATATATCATCCGGTTGATGTTTAATATTGGCTGTCGTTGGGTATTCCTTTGCATTTATAAAGGTTCATAAACACGAGAGATCAACCTGCTAGTATTTGAGCAAAATACAGGGGGTTAATCACGTTAAACGATGGACGATGCATAAACGACATCAAAATACATATCGTTTTGAAAGGAAATTTGAAAGTTTTTCTTTTTTATTTTATTTATGCCCCTATGACACTTGCTTTTTTGTATTGGATTGATACTGACAGCGATGTAAATCACAGCATTACCAACTGCGATAATGTGATTTACATCGCTGGCAATAGCAAAACAATACAAAAAAAGCAAGTGTCATATACCCATAAAGAGTGTTTTATAGTCCAGAAACACTAAAAAATATGGAAAAATTGTGTTTAGTTTAGGAGCAATAAGACTCTAAAAAATCGACGATAGTCAACTATCGTTTTACGTGATCACAGTCTAGCTATGTGAATCTATTAGATATGTAAAATCAAAAAACTGTCAGAAGTAATATTACTTACCTTTTTTTGTAATTATTAAAGATTTCTAAAAGTTATTTCAATTATTATTGATTTGAAGACTGAATTTTTTAAAATAAAAAAATTAAATCGAAAACAAAAATAATTTTTTTGAAAGATGGAATTTTCGTGGCATATTTTCGATTTTTCTGTCGAGATTTCTTTCTGTACACGCTTTCACAAAACTTTTTCCTGAAGGAATAGGTTTGATCAAGATTTGGATTTCCTATGAAAATATTTTATACCATTTTTCTTGAAGGGTACTTTTGAAGGTCCAAATGCCGCAATAGGATTCACGTTCTGCGGTTGTGATGGTGTTCTGAGATATTTAAAGCGCTATATAGTAATCATCTCTGAGAATAAGTGATGTGAGCTTTGTGCCATTATTTTATTGATACTTAGGTAAGGCGACAAGATTTTGAAAATAAAAACAGAGGACATAAAAAAAGTTAAAAAAATATTCGAATTCAAAATTTTTTACATATTTTACAGACAAATTTATATTCACATAAATGACATCGAGTACCACCAAGCGGTGGTCAACACCTTTTTCACGATGTATTAGAAGTGAGAATCGGACAAAAAATGACAAAATTTACTTTTCAGTAAAATTGAATTAAACATCATCAAAACACTAACATAAACATCTCGTTATCTCGAGTCTGTGGTTAGATTTTTAGAATCTTTTAATGCAGAAAAAAATTATCAAATTTTTTATTCATCAAAAATACAAGGTTTGGACCCTTTTGACGCGGTTTAGCTCACGATAGATTATCGCTAGAACCGAAATATAAGGAGTATGAACAGAACAAGCACGGCGCGACATTTGCAATACGATTTGACAGACACAACCGGTGACAGCCGTGAAATAAAATTTGTTTTAATTTATAAAAATAAAAAGGTATATCATTCTTTTAAAACCCAGGTTTTCGGCACTATCCTTACTTAATAAACCATTTCAAAATTCAAGTATAATTATGTGAATCAATTACCATTTTTTAATGCCAGCTTGATTTATGCTCGTATTTTCAACAAGTTGGTAACTTCGGGTGTAAAATATTTAATTAATATCGATATTAACATCGATGTTTACCTAAGGAAATTTTACTTACTCGGTAGATATCTTGGCACTAGGGTTGCCAGATACAAGAAGTCAAATAACTGGACAATGGAAAGTTTTCAACTGGATTTTGAAAAAATAACTGGACTCATACATATATTTTTTTTTTTTTTTTTTTGATTTAAAAAAATTAACCAATTCTCATATGTGAGAGATTTTAGACTACTTTTCAAATATAACATCAATTAAAAATCTCGGCCACGGAAAATGTCCATTTTTTAAGCATTTCCATTACTTTTTCGAGCATCTCGAAATTTTGATTTTGAGCTGGTCAAAGGTCTGAGGATTGCTGGCACAGATTTTTCATTTCAAATAACCCCACAAAATAAGTTTGGGGTGTGGTCAAATCTGTAAATCTAGGTGGCCAATTAAAATTTCTTAGAGGTGCGATATCAAAAAAGGGGCGACAATAACTGACATTCATTTGCAGAATTGATTTGATTTGATCCAGATTTTTTTTTGGGGGTTATTTAAAAAGCAAAATGTTCGAAACAATCCTCAGATCATCAACGTGCTCAGGGAAACACTCGTGCCGAAATTAATAACGAAAAAAGGAATGAAAATGCAACAAAAAGAAAAAGCATATTTTGCTGTTTTATTCATAATTTATGTTTTATTCAAAAAGTAGTCAAAAATAACTGTAAAATATATTTAATAAAAAAAATAATTGCCAAAGTTGAAGAAATTCGTTTTTAACTGGAAAAATTATGTTTTAACTGGAATGGACCAGACTCAAAATAACTGGAAAATCCAGGCCATTCCAGGCCGTCTGGCAACCCTACTTGGCACTGATAGTTATCTGCCCGTTGAAATTACGGCTATTATACTTGAATTCAATAACATACTCCAGTAAAACGGAAGCCCTGTTTTACAGCCATATTGACGGTTTTACAGTGTAACAAGTGAGAGAGTTACATTCGGCTGTGCCGAATCTTTTATACCCTCCAAAATGTAAAAAAAAACAATACCCAATAAGCAATTTTTCAAATTCAAGTGCAAATCAAGTATAAAACAAGTGTAAATCAAGCCCTAAATTCCAGCCCCTGCTTGATTTATACTTGAATTACACTTGAATTCAATAACATACTCCAGCAAAACGGACACTGGAATTCAAGCCCTGTTTTTACAGCCTTTTCACTGGTTTTCAAGTGTAAAAACAGCGCTTGAATTCAAGTATCCGTTTTGCTGGAGAATGCTATTGAATTCAAGTGTAATTCAAGTATAATTCAAGCATAGACTGGAAACAAGGGCTTGATTTACACTTGAATTATACTTGCTTTGCACTTGAATTTTAGAAGTGCTTATTGGGTATAAAAAAATCCAGGGGCGTCTTTTTTTGGGGGAAGGGGTTGGTGGGAGACGTTAGGGGCACCTTCCTCTTGCGATTTTGAACTTCTTCTGAGATAAGAATGTTGCATTTGCTTAGCAAAAGTACAAAAAAACCCTGCAAAAAATGCGGTTTTTCTTAGGTTGGTTTAGTTCTCCAAGGGGGAACTTTTTTCCCCTTGGTCCGATTTTGTCTATTTCCTAACTTAACCTGCCTAGGAATATAAGACATATTCGTGCTAAACTTCGGAAATCTAGCTCTTTTATTTTGGACTGTATCGTGTCCTCTACAGACGGACGGACGGACATCGATAGAATGTCTTAGAATCGATCACTGATCAATAAAATATATACTTTATGGGGTCCTAGACCGATATTTCGATGCGTTACACACGGAATGACAAAGTTAGTATACCCCCATACTGTGGTTGGAGGGTGTAAAAACAGTGCATGAATTCAAGTATCCGTTTTGCTGGAGAATGTTATTGCACTTAATTGTCAATCAAGTATAGTTTAAGCATGGGATGGAATTTAGGGATCGTTACACACGGAATGACAAAGTTAGTATACCCCCATACTGTGGTTGGAGGGCGTAAAAACAGTGCATGAATTCAAGTATCCGTTTTGCTGGAGAATGTTATTGCACTTAATTGTCAATCAAGTATAGTTTAAGCATGGGATGGAATTTAGGGATCGATTTACACTTAATTTATACTCAAATTCCACTAAATTTTCAAGTGGTTTATTGGGTAATTTTTTTTTTAAACAATGGCAAGCTTTCATTCGGGACGCGCTAATGTATAAACCTACTTACACTAATTAAATTTCTATGTTTGGACTTTGGACCCAATTTCCGGCAAACACGTGTTTTTTTTTTTTTTTAAATTCAGTTCATTTTAGCCCTGTATGCTTACTTTTGTTATTACCTGTACATAATTTAGACTGCTAATGGTTTACTGGCTTACAACCAACATTTCTGGGTGAATTGCGATAATGCATTGTTCGTTTTGTGTGATTGCCTGACGGAGAATTCATTGCTGATCGAAATTTTGTGTGTTGATGCTGCTGATGATGCTTTCTAATTCTTTTGGGTGAATTTAAATTAATGTAATTTAATTTGACACATTTCGGTGTTCGTGGACTAGAAATATCTTTTAAATTTCGATCTTCTCTTGGGCTATTTATTGTTTCATTTACTCTATTCAGAGATAGATTATTTAAATTTCGAGTTCTTATCAGTTTTTCATCGGTTACAATGGTTTGTAGTAAATGCTTCTGGGCACTCTTGACGGCAGTTAAACGTTGAGGTCGCCTTGATGGAGTTGGACTATTCATACTAATGTTTTGAATTCGTTTAGCAATAGGCGTGTTTTTCAAGGTGGTTTTTGGAGTTGTCATAGCAGACATGTTGACATTGATTTCAATTGATGTTCCAATATTTTCAAAAGGTCTATACTCTGGGGTGATACGCTGGTTTGAAGAAACTGCACGAATTCTTTTTTGCTGCCGATGTGAAGAAGTTTGATGTATTTCTCTACATTCGCTTCCACAATTTCCCATTCCATCAAACAATTTAGCTTTTGCCATTACCATGCCAGCATTCTGAGTTCTTAATCGTGCGATCGACGCTCGGCCGCTGGCTTCGTCATCAATTGGAGTTGAAATGGCAATACGATTAACGAAGGGCAATTTGCTTGTAGTTGATGGTTTTATTACTGAGTTTGACGGTGTTCTCACCATAACAGACTTTCTGGGTAACGATTTTGGTGGTAACATCGGAGTTTTAATGTTATCGAATTGAATATTGAAACTAACGGGTGTCTTGACATGATCAACATGTGGTTTGCTCAAAGGTACTTCATTCGCTTTACAAGGAGTACTTTCCGAAACAAAATCACTAAAAAATACTTCTCCCGACATCCACTGCTCATTTAGACATTCATTGTTTTGATAATGATCGGCTTCTTGATCAGAGTTATGTTGATTTTGTTGTGGTAGCATTGAGAGGTCAGTGTTAAGAGTATTAGGCTTGCCTCGTCTCAAATTGCCCTTTGAGTAGAACGAGTTTGCCACCAAAGAATTGGTTGTGTCTCTTTTAGATAATTGCTGTTGAGCTTTAAAACTTTTTGCATTTTTAGATGGAACGTCTTGGTTTGTAGAACTCAAACCCCATGCAGGATTACGCGAAAGCCGAATATTGTCCTGTGAACGACGACGCATAGTTCCAATTTTTCTAGCACTCGGTGATCGTATAACGCGTTGATCTGTACTGCGTCGAATCTTTAAGCCCCGACTAAGCCTCTGAGCCAACTGTTCTGTAGCTGGCGACGACAGAGCTTCTGTCTCCACTACCATTCTTTCATATTGCGTTTGCACGCGCTCTGGACCGCTTAGTCGACCACTTCTGTTGGCAGCGTTTACAGAAACAGAATTACGAATTTCTTCAAACTCATGCGATATACGATATTCGATTGCGGCAACTCGTTCTTTGATTTCCTCATATTCATTTTTTGATATTTTTAAACAATCTTCTTCTTGAACGTCTTCTCCTAAGGTGCCGTCATCAAATTTAATCTCACATCCAGCATCTGATTTGTTTGCATAGTCGAAGTTTAAATTGGCATGCAAAGGTTCACTGTTTTCTAATACATCATCTGAGCCTTCGTTGGCACCACAATCTTTCTCCTGAATACCACTAGTGTGTTCCACATCAGACATACAGTCGTTGCTTCGAAAGTGCTTATTTTCAGCAATATGTTTGCTTTTATTTCTAGACCACCCGGCACCAACTACACTCCACCGTCTTTCCATAGAAGTAATAACAGGGTTAAAAGCAATGTTTTTTATGTGCCGACTACCACCTAAGCTCAAACGAGCTTTTTTCGGCTCTCTGCAATCAAAATAAAAACAAACGTTAATATAATTAGAACTTCAACGGGATTAAACAACTTCTTATGAGCAAATTTACACTGTCTCAAACAATTGTCCGTACGGCACAAAATCAAAAAAAAAATATATGCATCTATTTCAAAAAATACTTAGCCGATCATGAAATAATTCATTAAAAATTTAATTACCCGGATGAAAATACCCATGTATGTTCATACATGATTCCATGTATGATAGTTAGGGATGAGATTTGCATGCAAATGCATGTTTTTTGTCGATAGTCTAAAAGCGATATCGACCAATTATCTTTCCGAATCAAGAAATTTGCGTTAAAATGGCGTCGATTTGTTTTTGCATATTTTGGTAAAAATGCATATTTTTGCATATTTTGGTTTTAAGTGCATTTTTTGTGCATATATTTATAGATTGTCTTTATTTCTAAAAAAATCTTGCTTATATGAAGTTTTAAATGTTACTATTTTTTTTACTAAAGTTTTTTCTATGAAAACAAGATTTTTATTGCACACATTTTATTTTTTAGTGCATATTTTTAGGTTTTTTAGTGCATATTTTAAAATTTTTAGCGCATATTTTAAGCGCATATTTTCGATTTTTTAGTGCATGAAAATCTCATCCCTAATGATAGTATATGAACAATATATGGAAATGTATGTCATTTATGGGATAATATATGAACAAACACAAGTGATGTAATATTCCATATATGTAAATGTATTGAAACTATGTGTTGATAGTAGGGATGCCAAACGGGATTGACATTTACAAATCCCGGGATTCGGGATTTTAAAATTCTAATCCCGGGATCCCGGGATTTTTCGGGATTTCGGGATTTTTCGGGATCCCGGGATTTTTCGGGATTTCGGGATTTTTCGGGATTTCGGGATTTATTAAAATTAAGGTTTTTTACGTAACATTTTTAATAAATTTTTTATATAATTAAATATTCAATTAATTCATAACCATTGAATATTTTTCGTAAAGTTTCACGTATTTAGCACTGAAAAACCGAAAATTTAGGAACAGGTATGACCTATTTGAATAGACTCCAGCGATGTGCGTCTGTGAAAGACGCGTTGCAGTCGAATTCAAATGATTAGAAAATACTTTTTTTCGGTCGGCCTCTTTTGTAGACGTGGATATAAAATATTTGTTTTAATAAATTTTGTACAATTTCTCGCGAGGGGAAGGTGTCCCAAACGTCCTCTGCCAATACAAAATTTGTATTAATTGTCCTATTGGTAGGCGAATCGCATTTTAACGGTTTTCTTCCCTTTGCGATAAATGTTTACAAATAAATTTATTACGCTTAAGTAACAGAATTTTATCATTATTTATATTATTTTTTATATTCACGCCCACAAAAAGGGGCGGGACGAGAAAAAATTTATTTTCTGGCTAGGTGAAACTTAAAAATGTGTCATTTGCTTAACAAAAGTACAAATTGGTAAACAAATTTGGGTTTTCAGAGGCTGGTTCTTCAAGGGGGAAATTTTCCCTCATCCGCTTTAACTCATTTACGAATTAAAAGTTTTAATTTAAAACTGTTAAAAATAAACTTTGCAGATGGATTACTTAATGATCCCCTATAAATTAAAATTTCGGCAAGGGATCCCTTTTAGACAAAAAAATGCGAAAATTTCAAACAAAGTAAAAAAATGTTTTACTTTGTTCGGAATTTTCCGATTTTGAATACATTTCCCTGCAGGAACAATATTGACCATAAAAGGCATCAATTCTGACTCCGACAATTTTTAAATTCGAAAAAAGGAAAATATGTTTCACACTTCTGTATATTAAGTAATACGATCTGAAAATTAAATTGTACTCCAAAAGAGTAAGAGAATTTAAGCCCAACATGCCTCATTTGAAAGTTATTTCAAACACCTTTCAAACGATATCTATTTTGTTACCATCGGACAACAAACAATGAAGAAATAGTCAATTTTTATTACAATATTTGACAAAAAAAATCCCGAAATCCCGAGATTTTTCGGGATTTCTCAATCCCGGAAAATCCCGAAAAATCCCGGGATTGAAAAAAATAAATCCCGGGATTCGGGATTTGTCAATCCCGAAAAATCCCGGGATTTCGGGATTCGGGATTTCCCGTTTGGCATCCCTAGTTGATAGGTATATGTTATACACCTTCATATATGCTATGCATCTGCATTAGGGGTGGGATAGTGCACGAGTTTCCGATTTCGACCCGCTAGAACCACTTAGTTTGTGAGGTTCGTAAAAAAATGCATAAACCAAAAAATGGGGGAGGTCGGATTGGATCTAGGGGTCGATAATCGGGGTCAAAGTTGGGCGTATAGGCCCGAGTAAAAAAAAAACTTTTTAAGATCTAATTTGATCTCAAAATTGGATGTATCAAGTTGTATCAAATAATTATCTAATTGTATTATTTTAAATACACAAATATAAAAAATGATACAATTAGATCCGAATTTTGGTCACATCCAAATAAATCCAGTTGATCTTATTTTATATAAATAAATGTAGATTTATATAATTATATGAAGTCGTATATATTTATGTATAACCTCATATAAGCCATATTAAATCTTTCATATAATTAGATCTGAACATATAAAAACTCATACACTAAGAAAAAAAAATATTAAAATCAAACAGAAACAACTTTAAATTAAATATAAAACAGTGACGAAATAGAACAAAGTTTGTTTTTTATTTAATTTAAATATGTTTCTAGTTATTTTTAACATGACACGATTTGTAGACAACATTTTAAAATTAAGATGTAACAATATTGTTTTAAAATTGGCCATGCTAAATTTAAATATGCAACAAATTTTAATTTAAAATTGACCAATATTAATTTAAGTATGGGACATTTTTTCTTTTGCAGCTTTTTACTTACCTAAAAACCTTGAAATTTAATATAAACCAATACACATTTTTGTTTTGGTTTTTTTATTTTTAAATTGTTTTTACAATATTTTTTAATAACACAGCAAAAAAATTAACACCACTCTAATTGTACATCTAAGGGTAGAATTACATCCAAGGCTTTGGCTTTAAATATTGCTTGTTGGCTTTGGTTTTTGCTATACATAAAAAAATCAAAGCCAAAGCCTTGGATGTACTTCTACCCTAATTGTAGCACTACATGTAATTACAACAAATGTAATTAAATATCAAAAATAAAAAACAAACACATTTAGATTAATAATTATATACCATATATAAAAAACTAAAGTTAGAAGTTTTCATTTTCTGCCAATTACATGGATACATCCTCTCCTCGTTTTCTCTGTCTTTATTTTTTTCACTTGGTTTTTTACTTTTTCAGTTTTATTGTTGCTGTTAATAATTTTAATTTTCACTTTAGTTTTTTAATTTTTAATTTTACTTTAGTTCATTTAATTAATTTCACTTAAAAATCGTCACATTTAGAAATGTGAAAAAATTGACGTCTTTTATTTAATGAAACAATATTTTAACATTGTATCTACTTAAAATAAAATTGCCCAACTTTACTATTTGACATTTAAAAAAAACTTTGAATGTCAAAAAACAAAATTGTTCAACTTTAAAATAACCACAAAAAATATTGTTTTTAATACAAATATTTGCATAAGATTTTTTCAAATTTTTAACGACTTTTAATGACAGCATATTAAATTTAAAGTGATCAATTTTAAATCAAAATTGTATGCAAATTTAAAACAAACATATTTTGTTAAAATCAATCAAAAACAATATTAAAATTCAAATTTTTCCAAAAATATGTAGCATACTTAAAATAAACATGAACATATTTGATATAAATATGTTTTTTTCCCTCAGTGTATATACTTAAAATATGATTGTATCAAATTATATATTATTTTATCAAAAAAATCCACAAAAAGCCCCACAACTCCTCTGGGTTTTCCCCTAGAGGGTCAAATGTGAGACCAACCCCCATTATTTTCCCCCCGAAGACTTTTGCCAAACATACCTAAGCCTTATCTCCACTTCCTAAGAGGGCTCCCATACAAAGGGTACATTTTTAAAAATATTTGCTCCTACCTCTCTAGCATTCCAAGAAGTGACCTAGAGGAACCAACTGTATGACCGACCCCCAATATTTTTTCAACCCCAACATTTTCTTTAACTCTATCTATCTTCAATCCTTAGGGTGGTCCCCATACATTTTTTTTATTTTTTCTTAATTGTTTTATGTAATCAGCTTCTACCGATCCAATGGTGCCTCCTAGAGGGGTCATTAACAAGACCGACCCTCATTAATTTTTAGTCCCTACACTCAACCAAAAATCATTGTATTCCCAAAGAAAATCGTAGTAAATTCAACAGAAATCATTGTTGATTTTGACCCTTTAAATATTTATGTTGATTTCAACATAAATTGTTGTCAGTTTTTGTAAAAGCTGATCAACTCGTTTTTTTGTTAATTATATTCGTATTTTTGTTAAATTTAAGAAATATTATTTATTAAAATGAAATGCTTGTTTGTGTTGTAAATATTTTTTTATTTTATTCAATATTTTTCACAATATTTTTTTTCATGGTTTTCATTAACTCATGATTTTCACAAAAACTTATATTTTTGATGATATTTTTCTTCTTCCTTTCTCCTGATTTTATGGTTTTTAATTGCGGGAGGTTTGATGTGATAAGGCAGCAAATACTCCAGCATCTTGAAGTATAGCATTCCATTTCTTTAGGTCATCATTTCACTTTTTTATTTTTATTTCTTATCCACATTAGGATGCTATTGGTTATGGCTATCTTATTCCCGTGCCAAGTTGATTTTGTAAATCAACTTCGCCATCACCAATATTGCATAGCTGCAATATTGGTGATGGCCTTTTCTTCAGCCAAATTTTTGGTAGGAGCTGATTTATGGCGTTTTCTTTTCTGGCAAAAAATGTAGCATTTTGTAACATTTATTTTATTCTTTGAATTTTTTGCAAGGTTGGCAATCGATACCCACCCAGAATAACGGTATTTGGCTATTGTACCGCAACCAATGAAGATATGGGCATTTTTAAAAGCGATTATGAAAGTAGATGAAATTTCTAGTATTTTTGATGTGTTACTTCGTGTTTGTACCGGTTCATTTTCGTTATATAGGCCAATACCTTTAAAATACCGTTTCAAACGGTATTATAAAGGTATTGGCCTATATTTCGAAAAGCAACCGGTACAAACACGAAGTAACACATCAAAAATATTAGAAATTTTATTGACTTTCATAATCGCTCTTAAAAATGTCCATATCTTCATTGGTTGCGGTACAATAGCCAAATACCGTTATTTTGGGTGGGTATCGATTGCCAACATTGATTTTTTGTGTTCTTTTCTAAAAAAAATGCACACTTTTGAAAAAATATTATGTTCTTTTCTCAAAATATTGCCTGCATGTGAGGTAAAAAATGCATATTTTCCACCCCGAAATCAAATGACGGGGTGAAAAACTGCCCTGATATTCTCTCATGTAGCAAAACTCAAATTAAGCGAACAAGTTAACTGGTGCTGTTGTGGTGCAGAGGATGTGTCGTGGCATGTGACACTGGAGGTCCGGGGTTCAAATCCCGGTATGGACAATTTTTTTTTTTTTTTATTCTGGTATTTTTTTTTTATTCAATTACGTATTATTTTTTATTTAATAATGTTTTTTTTTTAAATAATTTAATATTTTTTTAAAAAAAAAAAAGTAAATTTTCATATAAAATCGACTAAATTTGTTAATTTTTTGGTTTGTTTTTTAAAGTTTAAATAATTAAAAAAAAAAATAATTTAAAGCAAAAAAAAAATATGTGATGGCCATCGCCGGGATTCGAACCTGAGCTGCCGGCAATATAAGCGAAAAACACATCCATCGAACCAGCAAATCAGGGCAATTTGCGTACAAAACAGCATTTTTTGTGTTCTTTTCTGATTGTGAGTGGAAAAAATGCAACATCGTTTCAGGGCCATGTCAACATTTTAAAAGTAAACATTTTAACAATGCACAATTTTTTGTTCAGAAAAGAAAACACCATTAATAAAATAAATTAAGGGTTGATGATAGAGGGTAGGTATGTTTTAAGAATATGTTGGGGTTTAAAAAATATTGGGGGTCGGTCATACATTTGATTCCTCTAGGGTCACTTTTAGGACAGCTAGGGGGTAGGAGCAAATACGTTAAAACATTTAACCTTTGTATGGGAGCCCCCTTAAGGAGAAGAGATAGAGCTTAGGTATGTTTAAGGTGGTTTTTATACCGAAAGCGGGTAAAATTCAGCACTTCAGTGCAAAGGATTATAGACCAATAAGCCTTTCCTCTTTTTTGTTAAAGACCTTAGAGCGGATTTTGGACGAATATATAAGAAAGAAAATTCTTCCAGCGGGAATTTCGTCTAGCCAACATGCTTACCTTAAAGGTAAATCTGTGGACTCGGCTCTACATTCACTGGTTCATCAAATTGAAAAGACGCTTTCTTTTGGTGAATATACCTTGGGCGTTTTTTTGGACATTGAGGGGGCTTTTAATAATGTAGAATCCATTGCAATTAGGAACGCTTTACAGAAAACTGGTGTCGATAATCCAGTTGTCGATTGGTTAATGGAAATGTTGATAAATAGGCACATTTGCTCAGAAATGGGCAGCACGAAGTTACATGCTGTAGCAACTAGGGGCACACCTCAGGGGGGTGTCATTTCTCCTTTGTTGTGGTTACTGGTAGTGAATGAGATTCTCGATTCACTTAATGAAAAGGGTGTAACCGTTGTTGCTTATGCGGACGATCTTGTAGTTTTATCGTCAGGTAAATACCTGGACACAATATCGGATATCTTGGACGATTCTTTGAAAACTTTGTCGGAAACGGAAAATAGAAAATTTTAATACTCCGAAAATCGATGGAACGGCGCTGGTTTTATCACCGTCAGCAAAATTCTTGGGGGTCAGACTGGATTCTAAGCTAAATTGGAATGGAAATCTTAAGGAAAGAACAAGGAAAGCGTATGCGGCGCTTTACTCATGCCGAAAACTTATAGTTGGGAAATGGGGTATGAAACCCAAACTTTTTCACTGGTTGTACACTAGGGTGGCTCGTTTTTGGACTTTTCTCTCTGATCAAATTCTAATACCCGCCAAAAGTGTCGGTCCCCTAAGGGTAACTCACGTGCAAAAATATCACTCCGATCGGAGTTTATCTTTTGTCTCCACTTTGAGCCTCAAAATTGGGGTTTTTGGAAAAAAGGACTTTTTTAAAAAAAAAAAAAAAAATTTAAGTTTTTTTATTAAAATAATGAAAAAAATTTTTTTGTATAATATTTGATCATAAATACTCAAATATGAAATATAAAGATTTTACGGTATCATTAACCCGTTCAAACTTGATACCAAAAAAAAGGCATGATTTTGGGGGCGTTCTCAAAACACCTTTTTTCAAAATTTGAAAATTTTATTAAAAAAAAATTTTAAATATACCATTTTTTCTTTCTGAATTCATTAAGAACACCTTGGAGAAGAAAAATGTGAAATATGGTGGATATCCGTCGAGCCACTTTTTGGGAATCGCGGGGGGAAGTTAGCGGATTTCAAGGAAATGTTGGTTTTATCAATAATTTGGATTAATAAAATCTTATAAATTTCATTTTTGGGCAAATTAACTGTTTTTTGGTGTCGTAGCATTCTATTAGATAACTTTAAGTCTGTCATGAAATCTTACCGATCTAGGACGTCTTTAACCCACATTGGCTGGGGGTCAAAAATGACCCCCAAAAGAAATTTGAAGTTTAGAGCTTAAATTTTGTGCTATAAACAAGTATAAAACGGCTTTTGTGTGTTTTACCTCAACTATTATATCATATTAATATATTATCTTTAAAAAAATCGTTAACCCTTCTTTGTAGGGGGTCAAAAATGACCCATTCAATAAAAAATATAAATTTTGTTGATATCAAAAAATTCAAGCACTATGCCGAAAAGTTTTTGCCGGGGTCATTTTTGACCCCTGGCCAATGTGGGTTAAAGATATCTTAAACAGGTGAAATTTCAGGGCTGATTTAAAGTTATCTAATAGACTGCCACAAATTAATTTTCTGTAAAAAATATATACTTTTTATTGAATGGGCCATTTTTGACCCCCTACCAAGAAGAGTTAACGATTTTTTTAAAGATAATATATTAATACGAAATAATAGTTAGGGTAGAAAACACAAAAGCCGTTTTATACTTGTTAATAGCACAAAATTTAAGCTCTAAACTTCAAATTTCCTGCGGGGGTCATTTTTGACCCCCCGCCAATGTGGGTTAAAGAAGTCCTAGATCGGTAAGATCTTATGACAGACTTAAAGTTATCTAATTGAATGCCACGACACCAAAAAACAGTTAATTTGCCCAAAAATGAAATTTATAAGATTTTATTAATCCAAATTATTGATAAAACCAACATTTCCTTGAAATCCGCTAACTTCCCCCCGCGATTCCCAAAAAGTGACTCGACGGATAACCGCCATATTTCACATTTTTCTTCTCCAAAGTGTTCTTAATGAATTCAGAAATAAAAAATGGTATATTTAAAATTTTTTTTTAATAAAATTTTCAAATTTTGAAAAAAGGTGTTTTGAGAACGCCCCCAAAATCATGCCATTTTTTTGGTAGCAAGTTTAAACGGGTTAATGATACCGTAAAATCTTTAAATTTCATATTTAAGTATTTATGATCAAATATTATACAAAAAAAATTTTTTCATTATTTTAATAAAAAAACTTAATTTTTTTTTTTTTTTTTTAAAAAGTCCTTTTTTTCCAAAAACCCCAATTTTGAGGCTCAAAGTGGAGACAGAAGATAAACTCCGATCGGAGTGATATTTTGCATGTGAGTTACCCTTAGGGGACCGACACTTTTGGCGGGTATTAGAATTTGATCAGAGAGAAAAGCCCAAAAACGAGCCACCCTATTGTACACGGCTGTTGTTCGACCTGTGGCAACATATGGTTGTCATGTTTGGTGGCCAGTGGTTCAAATAGGGGTACATGCGAACAGATGTACTAAAGTAAATAGAGCAGCTTTATTGAGTTTGACAGGTGCAATGGGTTCAACCTCTACAGCATCCCTAGAGATTCTTTTAGGTATTACGCCATTGGATCTCCATGTTATGGAGACGGCGGCCATAACACTCACTAGATTGCATCAACTTAGGTGTTTACGAAATCGAACAGTTCGGCATACTGAGATTCTGGGTGGTCTGGTTTCTAATCTTAACACGGACTATAAGACTCCGGTTAACATAGTCGAAGGAAAAATAGACGTATTGTTTCCATCGCTTGATGACTGGATGATGGATAATGTTGATTTCTCTCAGATAAACGTTTTTACGGATGGTTCAAAAACCGAGACAGGCACAGGAAGTGGTGTGCACTGCTCTGAATTAAGTATTGATGAATCTTTCCGCTTGCAGAATGATTGCAGCATTTTTCAGGAGGAGATCTTTGCGATCGCCAAGGCAGCGGAGCTAATCTCGATGAGGCCAATATTCTACAGCGATATTGCTTTCTTCATCGACAGCCAAGCGGCTTTAAAAGCGTTAACTACGGATAATATCAATTCCAAGGTAGCCGCTGCCACAGAGAACTACAAGTTCTCAGGGAGCAGCATAATATACGACTGTGTTGGGTACCTGGTCACAAGGATATTAGAGGTAATGAGAAAGCGGATGTGCTTGCGAAGGCAGGCGCAAGCCTTCCACATGAGCTCGCCGTTGAGGGAGTGTTTCCACCACTCTCCCTTACTTTTCATAATATTAAGCTGGACACTAGAAACAAGTGGATAAATAGATGGACGATATCAAATGATAGCATACAAACGAAAATGCTATGGGACGAAAAATCGCAGGGTAACAGCAAAATTCTTCTGGATATGGACAGAAGACAGATAAGATCAGTAATAAACCTTATCACAGGGCATAATAAACTGGCGAAACACATGGTAAGAATCGGGGTTATGTCAGACGATACTTGCAGATGGTGCAATGAATCTGTCGAGGACAGCTTCCATTTCTTATGTGAATGCCCTGCATTAGCAGTTAGATGATTTAAATGTTTAGGTTCTTATGTCTTTCAGGATATTCAGGACCTTCGAGGTATAAACCCTTGGCTGTCATTCATACAAGCGTCAAAGTGGGAAACGTAAAAATGCGTTTTCTTGGGTAAGAACAAAATTGAATGGAGAGAAGGAAGGAAACAATAGCAGGAATCATAATGGGCCAAAATTGGCCTCTATGGATGTCATTCCAAACAAAATTTTTTATTTTTTTTTGGGATTGGCGTCATCCTCATTAACCTAACCTAGGTATGTTTGGCAAAAGTATTTGGGGGGGGGGGGAGGGGGGAAATAATGGACCGGTCTCACATTTGACCCCTCTAGGTGCAAAATCAGAGGAATTGTGGGGCATTTTGTGGATTTTTTCCCATTTACGCCCAACTTTGACCCCGATGAGCGACCCCTAGATCCTATCCGACCTCCTCCATGTTTTGGCTCATACACTTTTTTACGAACCTCACAAAATGAGCGGTTCTAGTGTTTCCAAATATTGCTGCTTAAAATCTCACACAACACTATCCCACCCTAAATCTGCATAGCAAACATGTCGGACCGAACGTTCGGGTTACTAACAATGCACTGAGTTAAGGTAACAGCTTATGCTGATGACCTGGGGGGGGGTAACTTGATAATCGTCAATCGTCATCGTTAGCTCATTATTATATTACCATAAAATGACACTATATGGTAATGGAATAACGATGGAAACGATACGATTGCCGACTATCAAGTTACATAATTACCCCCTGGTGATTTTGGCAAGAGGGATATCACTGGACACCATATCTGACATTATGGAGCGTGCTCTCTCATCACTTTACCTCTCTCATCACTTCACCACAAAAACTTGGTTATTTAGAGCAAAGTAAAACTTAAAAAAAAATCCTATGCACAAAAACAAAACTTCAATTCATTTGGTGCGTGAAGTTTTTTCACGATCGCGAAAAACTAAAATTACAGTTTTTAGTTATTTTCCATGCCCTACACGATTCAGAGGATGGAGGTTGCATATTTGCAAAAAAATGCAAAAAGTACTAACCCTAATGTACATCTCCGGAACCAATAAGAGCACACTTAAATTGGCAAAAAATTCAGAGAAGACTTTCAGCATTAACATATATTTTTTTTTAACATTTTAAAAATTTCATTTTTTGATATGCAGCTTCCCAAACATTAAAAATTGTAATAATGACCTCTGACCTTTAGCAAAAAAAAAAAATAAGTTAACTTTTATTTTAAACGTGCTTTCAATACCTTTTTACAGGTACCAATATCGAAGTTGTGAGTTAAAAACTTAGGAAGATATAAACATTTCTGCTTGACCACTTTGGTGTGTTTTTAACGATTTTTTCGATTTCAAAGAGCTATATTTCAGGAACCATTAAAGCTTGGGGTCTAAAATTTTAAATTAATCTTAGTTTAGTAGACCGCAATAAATAAACTTGAAAGATTCCGAGGTGGGATGGAAAATCGGTTCGTTGGTTATAAAAATTTTAACCCTATAACATAAATACTTAGTCATTCTGGTATGCGGAGAAAAAAAGGCGGATGAGGTTTTTCTCGATCTTTATGGAAATAATATAAATAATGTAAGTCTTGATTATAATACATTGTTAAACAAAATAAATCAAAAAAACTAAATGTAAGCAATATATGTAAAAGTAAAACTTTAGATGAAATCAAATATATTACATTTTATCTTATAACGTACACGGCCTAGAAAACAAGTTATTTAATAATGATCTTTTTACCTATATTAAATCTTTTGACATATTCGCATTACTTGAAACTCACGTTTGCCAGGAAAAATCTGAAAAGTTGAATAAGTATTTTGGGGGTTTTGATTTAGTTTGGATACCTGCAACTAGAATCAGCACTCATGGAAGATATATTGGAGGCTCATTATTAGGCATTAAAAAAGATTTGAACAAAAATGGATGCAGTTATTCAGTTTATAAGTTGCAAGAAGTAAATGCTATTAAAGTCAAAATCAATAAAACAAATTTTACCTTAATCCCATTGTACATGAGAGGTGCCACTTGGAATCAGGATTTTGCAATGTTAAATCAGATCTTTGGAGAAAATGAAGTGGAAAGTCCAATAGTAATAGGAGATTTAAATATAAGAATAGGTTCACTGCAAACAAATATGGATGATATTCTTAAAACTTGGTTTATGGCAGGCACTGAGGAAAGAAAGTCGAAAGATACTATTGAGAACAAGAAAGGAAGACAATTTTTAGAATTATGTGGCGATTATGGATTAGTGATAATGAATGGTATGACAACGGGTGATGAAGAAGGTGAATTTACTTTTGCAAGTGGAGTGGGCTCATCCGTGAATGACATTTGTGCAGTATCACATGATTTACTTATGTGTATTGACTCATTTAGTGTTGATAATAAGATGTGGTCGGACCACTTTCCAATAACTTTGTCATTAAAAATCAAGGTGCTAGAGAAAGAAAGAAATAAGACAAATTTACTTCCCAAATTGCAATGGAGACAAAATCAAATGCAAGATTACCAAAGAAAAGTGAAAGAAATTTTACAAAATGAAAAACAACAAAAAGTCAATTTTGAATTTGGAGATATTGCAAATATAATAAAAAAAGCACACAATAAGCAAGATGATTCCCAATTTTCACCAAAACAAAAATGGTTTAATAGAAAATGCTACAATGTAAGAATCGCATCTTTTAATTTTTTAAAAAAAATATAGAACTGACAACACTACTGATAACAGAGAAAATTATGTGAAGACAAATCGTAATTTCAAAGCGGTGTGCTGTGAATAGATCGCAATATTACCAACGGTTAGATATGAAACTTGAATGTGTTAGAAATAGCAAAGATTGTTGGACCATTGCAAAAGAAATTCGAAATGAAGATTTTTCAACAAACATATCAATTCCAGTTGATGAATTAAGGTCATACTTTCAAGATTTGTTAAATCCACCTCAAACGTCTTTAGATATGCATTATGCCTACTTAGAACAGATAATGATTTGGATAGGATAATAACAAAAAACGAGATAAAAAAGATATTGGCAAAAGCAAAATTGAACAAAGCTGCTGGTGTAGATCGCGTACCATACGAGTTTTTAAAAAATGCTGCAGAAGAACTTTTAGATGAAGTGGTGAATATATGTAATGTCTTATACGATGGTGGTGCAATGGATGACTCGTTTACCCAAAGTATAGTATATACAATTTATAAAAAAGGTGATAATTCTCTGTCTAGCAACTACCGTGGCATATCATTCATGAACTGCTTACCAAAAGTAATGATGGGATGGATCACAGAAAGACTTACTAGATGGACAGAACGATATAGAATTTTAAACGAATATCAAGCAGGTTTTCGCAAGAATTTTTCAACGGCTGATAATATATACAACCTGTCTTCAATTGTACATATCAACCTTACTAAGGGAAAGAAAACGTGTGCATTCTTTGTGGACTTTAAGGCAGCCTTCGATAAAGTTTCACGCAAAGCATTAATTTTTAAACTGCAATCCATTGGTGTATCTACGAAGCTGGTCAAATTTATTGAAGGTGTATACAATAACACAAAATCTGTAGTCTGGACAGGCTCAAAACTTTCTGAAAGTTTTTCGACAATGTCAGGAGTAAAACAAGGATGCTTACTTTCGCCATTGCTATTTGCAATTTATCTTAATGATTTACACGATTTTTTGGAAGGTGGAATAGAATTGGGCGAGTTAAATATAAGGCTTCTTTTGTATGCAGATGACATCGTCATCCTAGCTGAAAATGTTAAAGTGATGCAGCAGATGATTTGTAGATTAGAACAATATTGCAAAACATGGAACGTAGAGGTAAATCTAAGGAAGTCTGAAATTATGGTATTCAGGAAAAGTGGAAGACTGGCAAGTAATGAAAGATGGGTTTTTAACAATATCGAAATTAAAGTAGCCTCAGAATATTGCTACCTAGGAGTAACGTTAACACCGAGGATGATTTTCAAGTCGCATGTAACCAAAAGAAATCTTGCAGCAAAAAATAGCATTAATTTTACATGGAATAACTTTTTAAAAAAATCAAATATATCCCTCAAATCCAAATGGAAGCTATTTCAAGCTGTAAGTAGGTCGGTTCAAGTTTACGGAGCGGAAGTATGGGGCTTTTCCTTATTTAATGAAGTGGACAAGCTACAGCTTTATTTTATTAAGAAGATACTTCGACTGCCAACATTTACACCAACATATGCTTTGATGTTAGAAACAGGAATTGAAAATGGTCACCTGTTCACGCTAGATCTTCATTTGCGTTATATCACTAGAACATTATTTGATTACAATGAGGATAGACTACCAAACAAGCTAACAAGACAATTATTACGTCAAAAACTTTTCTGGGTCAGTGAGTTAAACAAGTTAGGGTCTGATTATGGTATCGAATGGTCAGAAAATTCTGTCACAAAAGAGCATTGGAACGAAAATCGTATGAGTCTTTTACAATCGCTTAGAATTAAATATTATATACAATCATTAGTAAGAAAAATGTACTCAGACAGGATACATAAAAGATTAGTCCCTATAGAAGGGCAAGGCTATATAATGGAAATCGATAATCAATACACAATAACGTGGATACTTAAGATGAGGTGTGATTTAATTAAACTCAATGGAAATAGATATGAGAATAATGCGTCAAAAATATGCTCGATTTGTAATATGGGTGAAGAAGAAAATATTTTACTCTTTTTAGGCCGCTGTACAGCTTTTAAAGAATTCAGGCAATTTTATTTTGGAAAAGTTTTACTTGAAGAAGATGAATTTTTAAATATTCTTAATGGTAAAATAATAGAATGGAAAACTTTATCAAATTTTGTTAAATATTGTACAAATTATCGAAATATGTTATTAAATGAATTTATTAAAGATATTTGTTAGTAGATATTTGTTAGTACAGTGTTAATTATACATAAATGACGACCGACGACAATATGTCATGGTCAAGCGTTTAATATAATATTAAAATTTTGTAATTATATATATTGCTAATTTATGAAAATAAAGAATACTACTACTACTACACTCAGAAACTTATGTAAGTTACTACATGTGAGTTATTTGTATATTTTAGTTGTTTTCAACTACAAAGTCAGTTGTTTTTGTATGAAAAATATCAAACAACTATTTCTGTTAGTAATTTTAAGTCGTTTTTTTTTGAACGACTAACAAAAAAGTACTGTGATGTAGTAACAGTTATTTAAAGTAGTTAATTTTATTTTTTTATCTCTGAAAAATTTTCAAAGTTTTTTTCCAAAAAATAAAAATTTTCGTTTTTTTTTTATTTTTTACAACTTTTTTTAAAAAAAAAAAACTTGGAAAAAATTTAGTCTTCAATTTTTTTTTTGAAAAAATAAATATTATATATTGGCCGCTGTTCCAAAAAAAGTAATTCACATAAAAAATGTGAAAATTAAAATTTCCGAATTTTTGTGGTGTTCTAGATTTCACATCCATATTTCTTTTTCGTTTTGTTTCACATAATTAAAATTTGGTGAAAGTAAAACGAATGCATTTTTTTTCTTATAATTTTTTAAATTTAAATTATTCGATTTCAACTTCAAATGAAAACGTGGTCAACAAAACACGAAACTTGATTTCATGTGATTCGGAAATTTTCATGTGAATTGAAAAGTTGTGAAAGACAGAACAGAGGCCATTGATTCTTTTATTTTTACTACATTTTAGTTGATTTGACTACAAATGTAAGTAGTTTTTACTACATAAGTCAGTTGTATTTTGTCAGTTAAAATAACTAACATTGTTAGTTGATTTAACTGAAAAAGTAGTTGACCCAAAAATAACTTACAAAGTAGTTATTTTAACTGACATTTTCAGTTGATTTTACTAACATAATTTTTTGAGTGTACATAAATACTTAGTCATTCAAACAATAACCAAAAAAAAGTACTTTTGTCACTAAAAAAAAATGTTAACCTCAAAAATATTTTTTTAAAAAAATTACAAGAAAATTTGTCAATTTTTTTTACCTGTGCATAATACTGAATAGGGCATTAAAGAATTCGGAAAAAAATTATTTATGTTAACAAAGCTTTTTTAAGTAAAAACCTCGGTTTATATCAGGGTTGGCTACCGTTACCCTTTCAATACCGTTACCGATTAAAAACCCTTTAATATTGACTACCGTTACCGTTACCAATACCGAAATAAAAAATTGTAAATACCGTTACCGATAAAAAACCATTACCTTTATTCGGATTTTTACCGGTATTATATCGGTTTTGTTTCGGTTGTCTTAATATCACCTATTTTAAATTTTTTGCGATAAAAAACAAATTAAAATATTTTAATGAAATGAATTTTTGTTCATTGTAAATCGGAATGTTATTTGTGCAAAAACAATGAAAAAATCTGTCCAACCAATGATCGCATTCGCAATTTACTTAATTATGTGGAAATCGGTCCAACCTAAAAATTTCTGAAGAGAAAAGTGAGTGCCACATAATGTAAGCATTTTTCAGCGGGAATATAAAAGAAGACCAAACCTGAATCGCTCAAGTGTTGCTGGCGTTGTCATCCACGCAGGTAAGCGTGGAGAGGTGGTTCTCTGGAATTAAATACATAATAAACCCAGTCGTACATTCTGAAGAAAAACTATGTCGAAAAATCTGTAAAACAACTTTCAGTTTGAATTAAAAACTTTTAAAAGATTTTTCTGCTAAAATGAATACTTTAACTTAATTCTCTGTCATTAAATTAAAAAAAAAAAATGCTGATTTAAAAAAAATATTTTTGTTCAAATTTTAGCAGACTATTTTGTAATTTTACAAAAAAAAATTTTGGCATTTTTTTTTTAATTTTTGTCTAATTAGCTGACTATTTTAACAATTTTACAGAAATTGACCTGTTTGTAAGAAAGTTTTCTTGAAAAAAATTAAAAAATTTTATTAAAACTTTTTTTTAAGTTTATTGAAAAACTTCGCTTCTTTTATAACATTTTTAACAAAAAAAGTATTTTTTACTTAAATAAAATACAATTTCGATGTTCAGGCTGTTTATCTAAAATCAGAAGATTTTAAATCTTAAATCAGCAGATTTATCTACGGTCTTGACAGATTTTTCTGCAAACTTTACCTGGTTTATCCAGACAAAAATTTAGCAAACCGCGTCAGCAAAAATCAGCAGATTTCTTAAATGCCTCAAAATGCAGATATTTCTGCTGATAGGACAGACATCCTATAAACTCGTTAAAAATCAATAATTTATTTGTTGAATTAGAATATTGCGTGAATGTTTTAATTAAATTCGGAGTTAATTAATTGTCTATATAATTATAAATGCACTAAATTGATAAGTTTTTTTAATTTTACTAAATTCATTTTTGATTTTTTACGTGTTTTTAACAAATTTGTCATTTTTAAACATGTTTGGCAAATTTTATTCATAATATCGGTACGTACCGGTATCGTTGTTTCGGTAACGGTTAACCGTTACCTAAATAATCCAAAATACCGTTACCTTTACCGTTACCGATATAAAAAATATGTAATACCAATACCGTTACCAATACCGTTATTCGTTTCGGTTGCCAACCCTGGTTTATATATATCAGGTTAAGTAAGATTGGACAACTGGTCGGTCGTGCCAATTTTTTTGACAAGTTTTGCTGTTTTCTTTTAATTTTTATTATTTGCAATTTCACACACTTTTGGTAGAAACAATTCCTTAATTTTTAAAGATTAATCAACAATAACTATTAATTTTCAAAAAAATTACGAAAAATCACACAATATTCTAATATTTTAAACAAATTTAAAAAAAAATATATTGACAATTTTCACAATTCCTTTTTGGTTCGACATTTTATTATTTTAGTACACACCGATTTCTGTCGTTCTTCTTCATTCTTTATTTCTGTCATTTGTGGTAAAAACAATAAATTTTGTATACATATTTCTTAAATTTTAAGTACATATTTTTGATTTTTAGATGCATGAAAGTACTTGCCCTACTCATTAGTCTTTTATATAGAGCAAATCAACTCTTAAAACTAATCACTTCAGAAATTTTTGACCCTTGCAACAGTGCAATATTGCAACTTAAAAAAAAAAAAAAAATTAATAAAATTTTTATTTTTCTATTACCTTTTATATGTGTCCTTGCAAGAAAAGATTCGCAATTAATTTTAATAGTAATATAATTGCTTCTATTCACAAAGAAACAAGCAAAAAAAGTTGCAATTTTGATATTTCGCAACTTTGCAAGACTAAAATTTCTGACGTGAATTCCATTACTATGTTTTAATATAAACAAGTAGGTGTTAAAGCAATACCAAACTTCTCGGGAGAACTTCCAATATATATGTTAAGTTTCAGTCATCTCTGTGCAATATTTTGTCCGCGAGAGCATTTTCCACAGACAGACAGACGGACATCGCTAGAATGTCTTAAAATCGATCGGGCATCATGAATATATATCGAGGGCCTATATTCAAAACCCTCTATCTTCCATTTTCACGAAAATGACTTTTTGATGGCAAAATATTCAGTAAAACGGCCCTCATCTATTGTGTAAAATTCAGAACAAATATATTTTTTTTTGCTATTTTATTTACATTTTTGGTTTTCTCTATCTCATACACAATTAATTTTTCTAAATGAAAAACCCTCTATCTTTTCAAAGAATTAATTTATAAATATTTTTTTGGAATAATTTCATCATGCATTACATGTTTTCATACTAATTTTTGCATGCTGAACATGAATTGTCAACAAAATTCCAGAATCAAGATTTTGGTCCACTGATGATAATTTTTTCTCAAAATTCTTGTTTGATTTTTTTGAAAAATAAGGCTCAAAATTTTGATGTATTGTGAACATCATGAAACAAAAATTTTAATCTTAAAAATCGCGATGCTGTCCACAGCATCTGTGGATCAAAATCGCGTTTTTAATTTTGATACTGTTTTTTACATAACATACTCAACTATTTTCCAACTTTTGAGATGAATTCTGTAAAAAATATTTTTGTCTCAAAAATTAGCACCTGTGGACCAAAACCGCGATTTTGGAATTTTTTATAAGCCGTTATCATTAATAAATCACGTTAAAAATTTACCGATATCGTAAATGAAATCATAATAATTCATTTTTATTAAAATGCAAAACCCTCTATCTGATAATTTTCATTCATGTACTTAATATTTTTGAGAAACAAAACCCTCTATCTATCCTCTAAAATCCCCAATATTGCAAAATTTTAAAAACGAATTATATGTGAGATTCAGTAGTTGATTTAAAAAAATATTGTAGAATATCGAATTTTAATTACTCTAACAATTCGCGAAATAAACAGTTTTTTGGCTCTCCTGAAAAGTTGTGTTTTTTAAGATAGAGGGTTTTGAATATAGGCCCTCGATATACTTTATGGGGTCCCAGACCGATATTTCGATGAGTTACAAACGGAATGACAAACTTATATATACCCTCTATCACTAAGTGGAGGGTATAAAAATGGGCAACAATTTGAAGAAGATTTGCATGAAAACTGTTCCACTGATTCCAAAACGGTCTTCACAATTGAAACCATCATGCCTTAATTACATAGAAATAATGGTCAGACCTCGTGTCACAAAAACTTTGTTTTTGTAAAGTCGTGTCTTTAAACTGTTTTGTTAAGGCCTATTCACACCTGAGGTGAAATCTCGTTCGAACGAGATTTCGATCATGGTCCGTATCATTTTGTACACAACCATATGAACGAAATCTCGTTCAAACGAGATTTCACAGGTGTGAATTGGGTATAACGCTAAATTCTCTATGTTTACATAATTCATTCAACAAGTTTTGTTTTGGTAAAAGGATTTTGTACTTACTTTGTCAAAGGAGTATTTGGTAAAAGTCCACCACTGTTGCTAGGAAGTAAAGCGAGCAAGTCTCTTCTGCAATGAAAAAAAAAATATAATATTCATTAATATTACGAGTACACTCAAAAATATAACTTTGTAAAATTACTATAATCTCAATTCGATAAATATTTAAGAAAATACCTTGTATTTTTATTGACAAAAAAAACAAAGTTTTATCTGTTATGTGAACCGCATAGTTTGTAGGAAATTGGCTGTCGGGTTGACTACTTACATAGTAGAGCATTCACTCCAGCCTTCATAAGCTCATCGGGAGGCGTGCGTTATTCTTATTTTATATTAATTAAATAAGTGGAAAAAATACACGAGATTTATACAAAAGTTTAAAAAAGAAATTTATTAAAAATCACACAAAGGTCTGCCCGTCTTAGAAAATTTTCTTCGAATGAAGTTTCCAAAAATAACAACTTCAAAATAAAAATAAAAACCAAAGTAGGAACAAAGTATTTTAAACACAAAGTATAAATAATACCCAACAAACATTACCAAATAACACCCCCTCTCAATTGGATAATTTTAAATAATTTCTAATTGCAACAAAACTACTTCTATCTAACGCTTTTGTAAAAACATCAGCAATTTGGTCCTTTGTTGGAATATGTTGTATCTTCAGATTACCCTTCAGCACATCATCTCTTATAAAGTGATGTTTGATATCAATGTGCTTTGACCTTTTCGATTCTGCATTTTTAGCCATAGCAATGCAACCAGCATTATCCTCATATAAAATAAATGGTTGATTTGATGTTATTACGTTCATATCTTCTAAAATGCCTTTTAACCACAAGCCCTCTGAAGTGGCCAGACTTAAGGCGACATATTCAGCCTCACTTGATGATGTAGCAACTGTGGTTTGTTTTTTACTCGACCAAGACACTGGACAACCATAGACATAATAAATAAGGCCACTTGTTGATTTACGATCATCTGTATTGGAACCCCAATCAGCATCTACATAACCAACTAGTACCTCTTCATTTTTGCAACTATTATCAAACTTTAACTTGAGCAATTTAGTTCCTTTCAAGTATCTTAGGATACGTTTTAGAGCAGACCAATGTATCTCACTAAAGTTTTCTTGATATCAACCCATGTAACCAACCGCATAGCAAATGTCAGGTCGTACGCATAGCATTAGATACATTAAACTTCCTAAGAGTTCTCTATACGGAAAATTACCACACTCTTCTTCATTACGTTGTAATTGGAGACCTTTTTCCATTGGAGTATCAATAATATTACTGTCGGTCATGCCAAATTTTGATAAAATCTTCTCAATGCTCGCTTCTTGACTCAAATACATTATACCAGTTTGTTTGTTGTATTCAATCTTCATACCAAGATAGTGTTTGAGTTCGCCACAATCAGACATCTCAAAAACGGATGATAGTTTTTTCTTAACTCGTTCAATATCATTTAAATCATTACCAGCGATCAAGACATCATCCACATAAAGTAAAAGCATAATTAAATTATCATTATTATCTTTAGTATAAAGACAGTAGTCATGTTGAGACCTTTTGAAACCAAGACCTTCAAGTACATTATTAACTTTTTGGTTCCAGTACCTTGGACTCTGTTTTAAACCATACAAGGACTTGACTAACTTTAACGCCATTCCTGGCTTTGTTTTCAGACCTTCAGGAACTTCCATGTATATCTCTTCTTTGAGTTCACCATGAAGGAATGCTGTTTTTACATCTAGTTGGAAAAATGTATATCCTCTCTTTACACCAACAGCTAATGCGGTTCGCAATGTGCTCAATTTAGCAACCGGTGAATAGGTTTCTTCGTAGTCAACACCAAATTTTTGTAGGAACCCTTTCGCTACCAATCTAGCTTTAAAACGAACAGGGTTTCCATTTGCATCCGTCTTTATTACAAAGACCCACTTGGATTTTAAAAGTTTCTTATTCTCTGGTTTCTGTACTACGTGCCATACCTTGTTTTTTACCATAGAATCTAGTTCACTTTGTACAGCTTCAAGCCACTTTACACGATTGGATGAGTTTTTGATTTCAGAAAAAGATTTTGGATCATCATCACTTGAGACAGCCTCAAACATAGAATCATAGAATTCGGCAAATCTGCTCGGTGGTTTACATTCTCGTGTACTTCTTCTTACGTTTTCGTTTATTTCTTCATGTATAATGTCAGGTTGTAAAATCTCTTCAGACGAATAAGGAGAGGTAACTTGTTCAATTTGCTCAACCGAAACGACACCACTATCAAGTTCCCCTCTTGCTCGTTTAGTTCTTCCATTTGGCCTTCAGAAATAACATCGTCATCATATTCACGTTGTGTTATGTGCTTCTTTGGAGCATTATTTTCAATAATTTTATACGGATAATCATTTTCATTAAATTTACAATCACGAGCCAGAATCACAATGCGCTTGTCCTTGTCCCACAATCTGTAACCATTAGGACAATAACCCACCATAACATAATTTTTACTTTTCGGATCCAGTTTCTTTCGTTTTTGATTAGGAACCCAAGCATAAGTAGAACAACCGAACACCCTAAGCTTCGTTAAATCAGGTTTCTCATTAAACCACATCTCGGCCGGAGTTTTATTAGTTGTTAAAGCTTTTGTAGGACTTCTGTTTATTAAGTAGGTACCAGTATAGACTGCTTCTCCCCACAAATATTTCGGAATATCAGCTTGTATCATAAGAGCACGCACTTTTTCGAGTAAAGTTCGGTTGAACCTTTCCGCAACTCCATTTTGCTGCGGAGTATACGCTATTGTTTGATTAATTTGGATACCCTTACTCTTACAGTACATCAACATCTTATTGGACTTGTATTCCGTACCCTGATCAACAGTTAAAACAGAAATATTAGCACTAAATTTAGCATTTACAAGAGCTTCATATTCTTTGAACTTGTCAAAGACTTCGGATTTGTTTTTCATTAAGTACACATAGGCAAAATGGGTAAAATCATCAATAAATGATACGAAGTAATTTGAACCATCATACGCTACAGGACACATAGGCAAAATGGGTAAAATCATCAATAAATGATACGAAGTAATTTGAACCATCATACGCTACAGGACTGATAGGTCCACACACATCAGAGTGAATATGCTCAATAGGCCTGGTAGCTCTTGAACGAGAACCATTGAATGGATCACGACACTGCTTACTTTGTGTACATACATCACAGAAATCTATAGACATTTGATTGGGTATACCATCTGCCATATTATATTTTACCAAATCGCTATATGATTGTTGACTAATATGACCCATACGACGATGCCATATAGCGTCCGAATCATTTTTAGATAAATTGGATACTGACCTTGTAATCTTGATCTTTAGTTCAAATAAGTTACCAATTCTTTTTGCAGTTGCAATTACGTTACCATCTTTTTCTAGTTCAGCCTTGTTCTTTTGAAAATTGACTTGAATACCAGCTTCAACTATTCGACTTACTGACAAAAGATTTTCTCGAAAATTGGGACTATGGAGTACATTCTTTAAGTTAACGCTAACTCCTTTATTACTAAGCCCTTGAACTTCCCCAATTTTCTTGACAACTATATACTCTCCATCTTTAGCAACACTTATGTAACGGGGTTCAACAAGATCATTTATTTTTGAAAATATTTTACAATCATTAACAAAATGATCAGTTGCTCCTGAATCTAAGGCAAAAGTCACTACCTCATTTTCATTCATTCTTGGGTGCACATTAGAATCAGCCATAAAGCTTACACTCGGACCCACAGCATATTTCGCTTCCTTTACACGACAATCCTTCTTCTTGTGACCATATCGTCCACACTTATGGCATTTCCCATTAAACTTGCCTTTGTATTTATTTTTTGTTGTAAATGCAGTTACCTTTTCTTCAACAGTATCAGAATGTCGTTGCTTCTTTTTACTTTCTTCTGCCAATAAACGCTGCTTCACAATAGATACAGTCAGTTCCTCTGTTGGCAAATTTTCTAAAGCTGTCACCACAGCATCGTATGACTCGGGCAGAGTAAGAAAAAGTTGGGACACCAAATCTGCTTCTTCAGGCTTGGCTCCAGCCGATTTTAACTGACGAATTAAAGAGTCGTATTTAAGTAAGTGGGTAGCCATATCATCACCTTCACGCAATCTCAATTTTGCGAGCTCCTTCCTTATGAGAGTTTGATTTTGTGCAGATTTCTTTTCAAACGATTCACATAAAGAATCCCACATTTCCTTCGCACTCTTTTTGTCCCTGACGTACTCTATATAATCATCGTGGATGAATGAAACAATCACGTCTTGAGCTTTGGAATCCAATTTATTAAATTGTTCAAGATCTGCAGCAGCTGTAGGTGCTGACTCAACAACAGCTTTAACACAACCTACCGACGCCAAATGCAGTTTGACCCGAAATTTCCAATTATCGAAATTTTCACCAGCGAATTGCACAATTCCCGTTTTTTCCGTAAGGCCCATAACCTCTTATTTTATATTAATTAAATAAGTGGAAAAATACACGAGATTTATACAAAAGTTTAAAAAAGAAATTTATTAAAAATCACACAAAGGTCTGCCCGTCTTAGAAAATTTTCTTCGAATGAAGTTTCCAAAAATAACAACTTCAAAATACAAATAAAAACCAAAGTAGGAACAAAGTATTTTAAACACAAAGTATAAATAATACCCAACAAACATTACCAAATAACAGTTATCAGTGTTTAAATATTTCGTTGCCCCCTTATGAAACAAATTCGGGAAAATTCGGATAACTCCCCAACTAACAGAAATATCGTCTAGAGAAAAAAATGCGTGTCGACTTAAATTTTATAAAGAATACCCACAAGAATTTACCCATTTTCGTGAAAAAAATATTTAACGAAGCCCAAAAACGTTTTTTTGCTATTTTTTTACACATGTTTCGAACCCCTAAATCATTGATATGGTCGATAAGCCAAGACACCTCAACCTTACAATTGTCTCTTTTATGTATATTTTAAGTTTCAGGCAAATAGTATCCAGCGTTGAAAAAAACACGATTTAGTTTTTTTAATTTCCATTTACTATAACTCACATTAGCAAAAGTCTTTGAAAATCATAGCAAAAGCAATTGATTATTTGCTTTTGCTTAAACTATAAAATTAAAAGCTAAACTCACGTTAGAACAAGTCATTCAATGGCTAACGAAAAGCTAATAGTCTTTCGTTTTAGTTATTCGTTGTGTGAACTGTTGCCAGATTTGACGATTTCTCTGCATTTTGACGATTTTTGCTCCCCAAAATAGCAGATTTAGTTTTAAATAAATTGATCGTATCTAATTATATCAAATTGATCTAACATATAGTAATATATGATTACATCCAATTAAATATGTTATTCACTTGTACACAATTTTCAAAAAGACTTAGAAAATTTTTGATAACATTTTCAAAAAAAAAAAAAATTGGAATGACGTACAGCGCTATTAGGGGCTTTCATGGTAAGCTTAAACAATAATTTTAATGTAGCGGTATGCCTTATTTACAAGTCATAGGCTTCCAAAGTGAAATAAGACTTCGGCTTATAAGTTTGAAATTTTTCATGGAATCAGGAAATCAGAATTAGATTTGAGATCGGGTTCCAAAAATCATTGATAATTTGATAATTTAAACCAAATATAGCTATTATCTATATATCGTCACCTAAAATGCAAAACGCCCTATCTAACATTTTACAAATTTTACAGGAGAAGCAAAAAACGTGTTTATATAAAAACTATAAAAGTTTTCATTACAAATTTCCTAAATATTAGTAAAAACACACAAACAAATTCATTTCTGTTAAAAAAAATTATAAATTTTTAATATTTGAAAAGTTATGTTAGTAACGCCCTTTTGTCTTGAAATTTTCAGAAACACAAAAAGCCCTAGGTTAGGTTAGGTTAGGTTGTAAGTGGCTGCTGACGTTTTACGTCAACACACGTAGACTCTGAGGTCCATTGTGATACCACGGGACCGTAATAGGTTTCCCTACTAGTCCCTGTCGTTAAACCATTTTGAGCTTCTTATAAAACTCCTTAGATGTTGAATTTTGACATCCAACAAATCAGAAAGATCGTACAGCTCCCTAGATCCCAGTGAAGCAAGTCTCTGACCAGAAAGTGCCGGGCAATGGCAAATAAAGTGTTCGATAGTTTCCAACTCCTCTTCATCCATGCAACTTCGGCAAAAGTCATTCGACGGCACATTTAACCGCTCTGCGTGCTTCCCTATAAGACAGTGTCCGGTAATTATAGAAACCACCGTCGAAATCTCTCCTCTTGGAAGCGATATCAGCTCACTTGTGCGCCCCTGATTAAGAAAAGGCCAAATCAGTCGTGTTGTCTCACACGTCCATCCATTTGCCCATCTTTGATTAGTCTCCGTCGCAGAACAAAGCCGTAGGTTTTGCTTGCAAGTTTCTAGAGGCATACCAACACATTCCAATCCTGTTGGAACCTGTAAGGTAGTTCCTAGTCTTGCAAGCTCATCGGCTTTGCAATTCCCTGGAATGTCTCTGTGCCCTGGGACCCATATGAGTCGTATGTTAAACTGCTTGGCCATCTCATTTAAAGACGTGCGGCAGTTAAGGGCAGATCTTGTTTTCAGAAACATTGAATCCAGGGACTTGACCGCGGCTTGACTGTCAGTATAGATGTTGACCGCGGTTGTAGACAAGACATTGCAGCTCAACCAGTCAGCCACTTCTTTTATTGCCAGCATCTCTGCCTGGTAAACACTGCAATGATCTGGCAATCTACGAGCCAGGCTCAACCCAAGCTCTTCCGAATAGACTCCATAGCCCACTTGTTCGTGCAGCCTCGATCCATCTGTGTAAAAATTTATGGTAGCTCCACTACCCGGAGTATCCCCCATCCAAGACTCCCTGGATGGTATCATAGTGGTAAAGTGGCGCTCAAAGAGGCTCAAAGAGGGAGCACAGTCCACATTTTGTGGTATTGTTAACTTTTTCAAGATCGCGCTATGGCCACAATCACTGCTCCTCCATTGCAGCGTGCTATTAAGTCGAATTGCCGACGCAGCCGCATACTGCCTACCCAATATGTCCAAGGGTATCAGGTGAAGGAGGATTTCTAATGCAGCCGTAGGTGTAGTACGAAGAGCACCAGTGATGCACATTGACGCCATTCTCTGTACCTTCGTGATAAAGACAAAGTTCGCTTTTGTTTCCAAAGCAGGCCACCAGACAATGATTCCATACAGCAAAATTGGACGCACCACTGCTGTATAGATCCAATGAACGATTTGAGGGCTAAAACCCCATCGTTTTCCAATGGCCCTTTTACAGGAATACAAAGCAATCGTTGCTTTTCTCACCCGTTCCTCAACATTACGCCTGAAATTCAGCTTCCTATCTAGAAATACTCCAAGATACTTGGCTCCATCTGAGAAGGTGATTTCAGTACCGTCCAGAGAAATAGGATCAAAAGCAGGAATCTTATTTTTCCTTGTAAACAAAACAAGCTCTGTTTTACTAGGATTAACTCCTAGACCACAGTCTCTTGCCCATTTAGACAGATCTTTCAGAGAACCCTGAAGAATGTCCCGCAATGTTGGCAGATGCTTCCCCTTTACCGCTATCGCGACATCGTCAGCATATGCTATAACATGACAACCACGTGCTTCTAGAGATAGTAGCATTGAATTCAGTGCCAGGTTCCAAAGAAGCGGCGAAAGAACACCTCCTTGTGGTGTGCCCCTATTGACAAATCGAGATATGACGGACGCTCCCAATTCAGACGTTATACGTCTATTGGCAAGTAGGTTTTCCACCATTAAAACGATTTCACGCTTTACTCCCAGACCAGACAATGCCAATATTATCGATTCTGGAATGACATTATTAAAAGCCCCCTCAATATCAAGAAAGCCTACCATAGTGTACTCCTTTACCGAAAGCGATCTCTCGATGGTACCAACGAGCTCATGAAGAGCTGTTTCCGTTGATCGTCCCTTGCTGTATGCATGTTGCTTTGTGGAAAGCAACCTCGGGTCAATCACTCTACGCAAATATGAGTCTATCATTCGTTCCATTGTCTTTAACAAAAAAGAAGACAGACTAATTGGTCTGAAATCCTTCGGAGCTGTGTGGGAACTTTTCCCAGCCTTCGGGATAAATACGACTCTGGTATCCCTCCATTTTAAAGGAATATACGACCAGTTGATGCATGCTGTGTATAGATTATACAGCAACGGGGCTATATAGTCCGACACTTGCTGCAACTCAGCCGGGATTATACCATCAGGTCCCGGGGATTTATAGGGCCTGAAGCTTTTTATCGCCCAGATTAATGTTGGCATATTTATTATTTCCGAAGCAATTTCAGATGCTTGGGCGTCAGAACGTTCCAAAGCTTGAAACGGCGTCATGGAATTGCCCGGAAAATGCGTGTTTAAAAGGAGATCCAGCGACTCTCCACTGGAGGAAGACCACACCCCATTAGGATCTTTCAGGTATCCCAGGGTGCAAGGAGAAGAAGCCAGAACCTTGCGCAGCCTGGATGCCTCAGAAACGCCTTCTATGTTTCCACAGAAGTTTTTCCAAGAATCACATTTTGCATTTCTGATCATCTTTTTATAACTCTTAAGTTGCAGCCTGTATGCAGACCAGTCCTCGTCCGCTCTTGAAAATTTAGCCTTATTAAAGAGCTTTCTGCAGGAATCTCTGCTCGTCTGCAACTCATTTGACCACCAAGGTGGCTTTTTTTTCCCTCTAGGCTTTGCAGAAGGGCAAGACGCATCCAGGCACCTATTACAAACATTTGTTATATGGTCAACCAGACAGTCAATTTCCGCTAAGCTATGCGGTTCAGATAGGGGTACTTCATCCAAAAGCAAAGAAAAAGTCTCCCTATATTTCACCCAGTTTGTTCCTCCCAGATTTCTAGAGACTGTCTCAACCGGGGCACGCTCCCTGAGTAAAAACTCAATGTAGCGATGATCTGAGAAAGAATGCTCTTCCAAAACTCTCCAGCCATCAATTCTATCAGACAATGTATCTGATACAAGTGTTACGTCAAGAACCTCTTGCCGCGTACTTGTAACGAAAGTTGGTTCACCACCCTTGTTACAAATATACAGGTTAGTGCTTAACAAAAACTCCAAAAGTGATTCGCCTCTATCATTTGTGTCTGTACTACCCCATATTGAATGATGTGCATTAGCATCACAACACACTACTAACTGGTGTCCCCTAGATTCAGACTCCCGAATTAGACCGACAACCTTCTCCGGGGGTATTGACCCCGGATTAGGAAAATACGCAGAGGCGAGCCAAATAGACTTCCCATCAAGCTCTAAGCTAGCCGCTGTAACATCCATATCACTAAAAGTTGATAAAAAGAATATATTTAAGCCATTTTTCGCCAAGATGCAGGCTCTTGGTGAGCCCTCACCTTTGGCAACCATCAACTTAAACCCAGGGGTCTTCAATCCGCAAACCCTGCCACCCCGCACCCAGGGCTCTTGGATAAAAACCAAGTCAACTGCTCCTGTCGTCAGGCGCAGCAATAGTGCAGCTGAGGCTGCCTTACAGTGATGGAGGTTTATTTGTAGGAACCGCAACATCTTGCTTTTTTTCCACCATCCTTTCAACCACCGTGTTATTGGCTTCATCCTCCGTGTTATCATAGAGGTCGCATTCGTCCCCAGATTCGGTTTCAAATAAGCCAGATATGTGTCCCATCTGTTCTGAATCGGAGGCAACAGAACTCTCCGAATTCCTCACTGCATGGGCCTCGTCCTGAATGTCAGCCATAGTGGCATCAGCTTTATCCTCCGTGCCATCACAGAGGTCGCATTCGTTACCAGATTCGGTTTCGAAAATGCCAGATGCATCTCCCATCAGCCTAGAATCGGTCAGCTGAATATCAACCTTTTCCAGATTCTCCTCCCCAGCCGACTCTGCCACTGGCTTGTCTGCTTCCAAAACAGGCTTCTGGTCGCCCTTGTAGACATTGACTCTTATATGAAAAAAGCCAAATCTAATAATGCCGTCAGTCCTGGCTAAAAGCGGAAGCGATTCCTCATTAACCAAGACCACTGCTTGACGACGAGCGCCCTCCATCTCACCCAATCTGGCAATTTGCCAATTCTGAGTTGGAAGGTCAGGATTGCAGACTTTTATCATCTTTAGAATCACCGCAGTGTCACTTGTAGCCATTGGGATCCATGCATGAGCTCTGGGTTGCGAGGGGATATCATGTTTTTCCACAACGTCCAGTCTGGCTCCAGGCCATAACTCTCCCACTTGGCTAATGGCAACCTTAAACACGGCTGCGGATCTTTCGTTTCCAAAAGCAACGAGTTTTACTCGCCCCTGATACCAACCTGCGTTGACAGTAGTAGGGAGAAAATCAGGCATACTCTCAAGAAGCCTATAGTAGATTTCATTTAGTTTAGTTTCAACTAAACTCCACTTGTCCCTTGGAATACTACAATCCCCATTTTGCCTGTTTATCACAGCCCTAACGAAGTTACCTTTCACCACTTCACTAAAAGACTGAGTCCAGACGTTGCCGGTCACCTTAGATCTTTTAGGTAAAGGTTTCTCGTCGGGCGAGCGCAACCTTTTACCAGACTTCGATGACGAGGCCGAAACAGCGCTCTGTTCGTCAGATGCGCGCATTGCCGAAAGTTTGTCCTGTTCTTCAATGACTCCTTTCGCCCATGATAGCGACGCCCTCTCACGTTCGGAGAGCTTCGTTCCATCGAGTTGGCTTAGTCTGTTAATTATTTTCAAACAAAGCCTTCTCTGGTTGTGCCTGACCTTTGATGGCTTAAGTTTCTTTTTCTTTTTACCACCAATATTAGGCTGAGCACCCCTACCAGAATCAAGGCCGGACTTCAAGGTCGCAACCCTAAGACCAGTGCTAGGACCAGCACCAGTCGGTGAGGCAGAGCCTCGAACTAAATCGGTATCATTTGTGTCCATATTTTCATTTTCCTTGATGTGGTAATGAAAATATCACAAAAATACCTATTACGAACAAACCTATTACGAACAATTTTAGTAATTCAATTTATAGCACGGAGTTAAAATAAAACACGTCCACACTCGTCAACAGTTGAACGAATTCCTAACTGCCCTAACTGCACTAAAGATGTTTAAAACACTAAGCAGATGTGTTACAAAATGTTAGAACATGCTAACAAAATTTTATACTGAATGTTGTTTTATCATATAGAACTCTAACAAAATGTGGGTGGTATTGGAAAAAGGGGCGTGGCACCTGCTATATAACCTAACACTGCAAAATGTCTTATTTTGGATTCTGTTAAACACATGCTAACTTAATTCGATACAAAATGTCAATTTACCATTTTAAAGCTCCATGTCAAATGAGGGTGGAACAGGACAAAGGGTATGGCCCGAAATAACCTAATGCATCAAAATGCTTTAACCTTTTAACGACCACAGGCAACTATACTTCCCAAAAGATTTTTTGCGATTTTTTTTTTTTGTTCAAGTAAAAGATAGGATAAATGTGATAAAAGATGAATTATAGAAGAGTTTTAGAGAAACAAAAGTTTTGTTTTCATTAAGTCTCTAAATGGGTCCACTTACTCACTATAAGTTCTCAAAGTTTGCGAAGTAATAAATATATAAGGGACAAAATTATATTTACTTGACAGGCGAAATAATGGTAAAGAAGGGGGTTCAGAAATCCAAATTCTTGTAGAATAACTATTATTAAGTTGCATTTCTTAAAGATCACGATACCAAAATAGCCTTGGCCAGAACAGCGTTATAAGGGGGAAGAAGGGGCCCAATTTTTTTATGCGTAACTATTATTAGGTCAGAAATTACGAAAATGAAAAGAAAATCTAAAAATCTTCGGCCAAAAATGTTTACTCGGCTTCTGGAAAATTTTAAATATTGGGCATTTGATAGATATCTCACTCGCATCCTATAAAGCTCTTAAAGGAAAATACACAGAAAAAAAAAATTGAGAAAAACAATTTGAGTAATCACTTGTTTAAATTTTTAAATAAGATTTGAGTAATTTTTAAATCGACGCAATTAAAAATTTACTCAAAAACTAAAAAAAAATTTGAGTAAATAATTTAATACAAAATTTAATAATTTTTTTTATTTTTTTTTTATTCTCTTCGTGTTTTGAATTCTCGTTTAGTTTATAGTTTTTTGTGTATGTATATGAAAGTTTGAAATCATCTTTATGAAATTTTCCAATGTCTTCAAGACATAAATATATTTGGTAAAGTTTGAAAAAACATTTTTTTCGAAAAAAAATGTGAAACTTTTTTATACTTTTAAAAAAAATAAATTGATAAATTTTGAGTAAATTTTTACTTGACACAATTAAAAAGTTACTTAAAAAATTTAAAAATTTTTAATAGTATCCATTAAATTTTTTTTAGTAAGCATTTAATAATTTTTTATTAAAAATTTACTCAATACTATTAAATCGTTTACTGGTGCAAAATTGAGTAATTTTTTTTCTGTGTACCTTAGCTTTATTTTGAGTTAAAAAAGGGCCGGTTTTAAAAAATGCCTAACAATTTTTTGATTTTGCAAAAACAAAAAGAAAAATTTTTTTTTGAAAGATTAAAGAAATAGCTATCTTAAACTCTCGGGACACATTTTGCTAGGAATATTAGGTAATCAGTTACATGGATGCAAAAAAAAACACCTGTTTGACCAAAATGTAAAATTACGGCACCCTCTAACTCAGAAAGTTCTTGACCGATCTAGCTGAAAAATTGTGACTAAACTACTATTGGTTTTAAAAGTTGTGTCCCTTGAGATGAAAACCCCCATATGTAATCGTCAATCGTATCGCTCACGATGAAGATTGACGATTATCAAGTTACATAATTAGCCCCCTATATTTTTTGTAATAATAGCAAAAATTATAATTAAAAACATTTTTTTTTTACTTATTTAACGAAAAATTAACTTTGGATTTTTTTCAATCGGAATGAAGAACTTCCAATCATGTTTTTAATCGTCATTAATTATATTGTTATTAAATTTTATGTAGAATTTATATCTTACTTAAGACTAATTGTGCTGCATAAATTGCGATTTCTATAGCTGAAAAAGGAACAATTCTCGTGAGAGTACGGGCCTGAAGGGGTTAATTGGTAAATTTCTAAACTTTATTTTTTGTGTACATATACATGTGTTTTTCCTATTGGTGGACATTGTGGAAGAAGAAGCATCAACAAAAATGTTTAATCTTAAAAAATAACAGTTGCGTCGGCAATATTATGTATACAAATGTGTAGTTGGGGCTTTTTGGTTTAACATATATCAAAGCATGTAGTTAGGGCTTTTTGAATTTTATTAATAAAATCCCCATTTTTGATCAAAGGAGTCTAAATTTTTTTGTGGACATGTATTTTGATCCAATACATAAGAATCAATTAAAAACGCGATTTTGAATTTTGTGTTAGTTAGGGCGTTTTGCATTTTAGGTGACGATATATAATTTCCCTATTTGTGTGTTCCTCTTTTTTTGTCTATCCAGAGCTTTTTGAAGCCAACTGATGATCTACAAAGCTGAAAATTGGCATGCATATAGTAAAACACCTGGGGCAGATCCTAACGTAACCGGATTTTCGGTTTTTTGCCTGTGGGCGGAGAAATAAGCGGAAAAGTGGGCGTGGCAAAACTCAATTTTTTGACATTTTTGCTTAATATAAAGCCCCCTAATGACTTAGGAAGCTGAAAATTTCCTAGAATATAGTCCTAACGATGGCGCATATCCCCAAGTAGTCGGATTTAAAATTTTCGCAATGTGGGCGGAGAATTGAGGGGAAAAGTGGCGTGGCAAAATTGGGATGTTTTAACATTTTTACTTCTTTTGAAGCCCCCAAATGACTTAGGAAGCGGAAAATTGCATAGCATTTCGTTCTAACAATGAATCATATACTGAAGTAATGGAATTTAAATTTTTTTAACTGTGGAAGGAGAATTAAGAGAAAAATGGGGCGTGGAAAAATTGTGTTTTTTAATATTTTAACTAATTTTAATGACCTATGAAGAAGAAAATTGAAATTTTTGCTTATTTTAAAGTCCTCTAATGACTTAGGAAGCTGACAATTTCCTAGAATATAGTCCTATCGATTAAGCATATCCTGAAGTAGTCGAATTTTAAATTTTTGGACTGTGGGCGGAGAATTGAAAGGAAAATGGGGAGTGACAAAATTGGAATTTTTAACATTTTAACTTCTTTTGAAGCCCCCAAAGGAAGATGCAATTGCATAGTAGGTTTATGACTTTTTGGATTTTTTTGCAAATTTCAAAACTTACCTGCCCTAGCCAAAAAGGCAATAAAAAAATATTAAGAATTGTATTTTTACTTTTTCGCTTCCGTTAAAAAAGTTCCCGCAGCAAACGAGTTGAAATTTGGTCTATATTTTCTTAGTTTAATTAAAACTAAGAAAATATGAGACTCAAACGATGCGTATTAAAAGCTATTTACGCTCAAAATGACGAATGCTTTTTGGAGGGACTTTTTTGATTCCTTTAAGATTAAAATTTGGCGGTTTAACCATAAACTGCATAACGTTAACTATTTATAACATCAACTTTGGCAGCATGTAGCTTCAAAAGTAAAAGTCCGGGTGGCTTTATTTTTATTCCTAAGTGTTTACAAGATCCTTTTCTATATAATTCATTAATTGCAAGGGTTAAAATTACCTTATTTTTGAAAAATAGGACTTAAAACAAAAAAATATCTGTGACTTTTTAGAAATTGCGTTTGTTGCGGAAGGTTTTTTTTTTGCCAAAATGACCCGCAAATACGATTTTTAATATTAATTTTGTATTGCCTGTGGGCGGCGAATTACGAGAAAAAGGGGACATGGAAAAATTTTTTTTTTACATTTTAGAGTATTTTTAAGCTCCGCCCCAATGAATTAGGAAGCTAAAAATACCTAACAGTTCTAACTATGAAGCATATTCTAAAGTAGTCCGATTTAACATTTTTGAAATGTAGATGGAGAGTTGAGATGAAAAAGGGGCAAGGCTATATTGTGTTTTTTGTTTTTAATTTAACTAACTTTAAAGCACTAATGACCTACGCAGCCGAAAATTGACAGCATATTTTCCTGACAATGGAGCATATTCTAAAGTACTCAGACTTAAAATTTTTGGACTGTCGACGCAGAATTAAGAGGGAAAAGGGGCGTGTATACGAGAATATTACTAATGATGGAATTTATCCTTAAGTAGTCAGATTTAAAAAAAATTGAATATGGACGGAGAATTAAGAGAAGAAATGGGCATGGAAAAATTATGTTTTTACATCTTTCCTAATTTTGAAGACACATTATGACCTTGAAAGATGAAAATTTGGTGAAAGGGCGGAGATACAAAAAATCCGTTGTGAATTTTGTTCAGTTTATATATATAATCTGTTACGTAGCCGGATTTTCGGCCTTTAAAACAGGGGAGTGGTGGAAGACGGCAAAATTTAGTTTTTAAACATTTAAACTGTTTCTGAAATCCCTATTGACTAAGGAAGCTGAAAATTGTAAAGCATAAAGTATTGACAATGGATCATATCCTTATGAAGTCAACTGTGTACGGAGAATTATCAGGAAAAATTTAAGTGAAAAAATTGTGTTTTTTAACATATTATCTAATTTTAAAACCCTTCATGACTAACGGCGGATTACGCAATAAAAAGTTAGCTGCTAACTGTCAATTTAACGGAGCCTTATGTCAAAATTTGTATGAAAAAATTAAATTTAACGGAGAGTTATTTTATAACGGAGCATTGAGTAATCCAGCCTAAGAAAGATAAAAATTGACCATGGGACAGATCCACACGATGGATTTTTGATATCAGGTTTAAGGACGGAAACGAAATGGGCGTGCTAAATTTAGTTCTAAAATTTTATCAATAAAACCTTTTTTATGAGTATATCATAAAACTTTTTTCGAGTTTGGGAAATATATTGATATAGATCAATCTAGCAATAATAAATTTTTGAAGCACAAACATAAGTTTTTTATAAAGTTTGGTAAAAAATTAGAATTATTGAGAAAAGTGATTTGGTGTTCCGCCTGGCAGGGACAGGCTATTCAACTAGTCTAATTATATTGTTCATAATATATTAATGTTAGATGTAATCATACGTTGCACATAAAACTTAATCCCATTTCATACATTATTATACGTGACTTTATATCTAATTATGTATAGGACTTTACTAAACAAAAAATCCAGTATCAATTTATGTATAATTATATATGACTAATATAATACCACCCGAGTAAAAAATATCTGATATAATCATATATGCTATTATATAATTATTTATATTTATATATGGTTATGCATGAACATTGATATGGACATATAAGTTTATATATAGCATTATATTTTTCCTTATTTTTTAATATGATAACTAGGGCAAGTACTTTCATGAAAATGCATGTTTTTACTCGGCACTCTAAACATAACATAAATAAAATATCTATCCGAATCAATAAATTTGCAATAAAATGGCATCGATTTGTAGTTGCATATTTTTGCATATTTTGGTATAAATGCATATTTTTGCATATTTTAGATAAATTGCCCTTTTTTTAATTTACATAAACATTTTTTCAAAAAATCATATCAAAGACCTTGACAAAAAATCATTTCTAAAACCGATCCACTACTTCTTGTAAAAAATATTATTTTCTTATAGAAATTATATTCTAGTACAGTTTTTATAGAAATTTGCTTCTGAAAATAAAATTTTCTTATACCCAATTCACAGGAAAATTGGAAATAGCAACAAAAATATTTTACAAAGTATTTTTGTTACTCAAATAGTTTTTATACTCCAAAAAATTTTGTTACTCAAATAGTTTTTATACTCAAAAAAATTTTACACCCAAAAAATATTTTTTTTTTTCAAAAATTGCTAAAGAATTTTTTGACTTAAAATTAAATATTTTTAAAAAAGTTTTTAAACATTTTTTACGTTCATGTGGATTTTTAACTTCCTACTTGTTTATTTATAAAATTTGTTCCAGAAATATTTTTTGATTCAAAGAAAAAAACTTCAAAAGAAAACTTGTTCAATTAAATTTTTTTATAACAAAATGTGTCAATATTTTAATATTTTTTTAAATTAAAAGCTGAGTCTACTCAAAAAAACATTTGTCTAATAAGTATTGTAGAGGGCATTAAAGTATTTGAAAATATCTAATTATGTTAACAAAGCTCTTTTTTAGTACATATTTTTAAATTTTAAGTGCATATTTTTTGAATTTTAAGTGCATATTTTTGATTTTTAGAAGCATATTATAGGCACATATTTTCGATTTTTAGATGCATGAAAGTACTTGCCCTAATGATAACATACATATTCATATCTATTTACATACCGATATATATGAAATTAGATATGACATATAATGTCGGGAATTTTTAGATATAGCAGATAAAAAGATATATGATTTTATTTATAATTATATCCCGAAAAAATTTTTCAAAATTTTCTAAGTACCGGATAATTAAATAAAAATAAAAAATTTTCAAGTCCTAAAAAATTTTATGAAAATTTTCCAAAGTCCCGGAGTAAAAAAGTCATTTGGAATAAAAAAAATCATTGAAAATGTTTTTAGGAGAAATTTAATTTTTTTGAAAAATTTTTAAGTTCCGAAAAAATGTTTTTAAATTTTCTAAGACACAAACATTTTTTGGAATTTTTAAATCCCTAAAAAATGATTTTAGAAAAAAAATTACAAATTTTTAATAATTTGCCAAGTCCCGAAAAAATTCCGAAGAATGCAATAAAAACTCTTCTAATTGATAATGTATCCAATCTGATAAAATAATTTCTAATTTCACGTTTAAAATTCCAAAAAAATTCACCAGATTTCATCTAATTATATAAAAATTTATATAATTTTAACAGATAAGATATGATTTAATACAATTGGATAGACCCATTTTTGGGATCAAACTTAATCAAATTTGATATTATTTTATCAAAAATAATAGAATTTGATATAATCGTATAATATTCGATCCGCCAATTTTCGGATCAAAATTAATATGGATTTACATAAAAGCATATCTGTTCATATATAATTAAATATTGCGTCATATAACTTTTTTTTATTCGGGCACCCAAAATTTAATATGGTGCCATATAAAAGGATATCGAATCATGTGTTGCTCCTCATACAATATATAAAGCTTTATTAAATTAGATATTGCATATAATATTTTATATGACTCCATGAATGACCTCATACAAGATTAGATGAATAAATATATGATATACAACTCCATGTCTGACCTCATACAAGATGAGATATACATATATATATGGTGCCGAATCGGGGGAAAAAAGTTTTCTAAGTCCCGAGAAAATTTTTAAAAATTTCCAGACACAAATAATTTTTGCGTTTTTGAATTGAGAATTTCATTAAAGATGATTTAAACAAAAAAAAATTTAGCCAAATTTTTGAAAAATTTTACAAGTCCTGAAAAAGTTTTGTAGAATTTTCTAAGTCCTGGATAAAAAATATTTTTGGTAAATTTTTTGGGTTTTGAAGTAAAAATTTTTTAACAAAGTTTTAAGAAATTTTTTTTAAATTTCGATTTTTTTTTAAATTTCTAAGTCCCGGACACATTTTTTTTTGCAATTTTTTTTTTTGCATTTCCCGAAAAAAATTTGGGATAAATTTGAAAATTATGAGATAAAAAAAAATATTTTATGCAAAATTCTACATATTTTATCTTATGATATAAAATTATATACAATTATATCAAATTAGATAAACCCAATATTCGGATCAAAAACGATCATATTTAATCTACTTAATATAACAAATTTTGAGCTATTTTGATCCACCAATTTCATCATCTTATTTTATCCAAATACGTGTTGGGACATATTAAATTACATATGGCTCAATTTCAAATTATATGTGGACCTGTATATTTATTTTTAGTCGGGCATTTAAAACTATATATGGTTCCATACTAAAAATATTTCCAACAAAAATAATAAATATAATTATATGTGTCTTAAACGATAACATATCTGTGTTTGTATGGTACTAAATATATATACCCTAGTAAAAAAAGAAAAAAAGTTCATGACTAATTATATCCCAAATATGGCGGATACAATTGCTTTAATAATTATCTACGGGTATATTTTAAGATCTAGCGGGATAACCTTATATATAATGTGATACGTGAATTGGGTCTATATAATTATATCAGTTGGAGAAAACTGATACGATTAAATATAATTTAAAACCATTATAACTGATCATATATTGCTCCTTATAACGTCATATAAGTTGGATAACATTATATATAATTATATGCACTTTATGTAATGTTATATACAAAAATATGTTCTTTATATAGAGCAATATCTAACTATATATATTTATGTCTTATAGTCTCAATTTATTTTATATTGTATCAGTCCGGATCAAACTGATAAAACCAGATAGACCCATTTTACGTATCATATTATATATAAGACTATCTGTTCAGATCTTGTAGGATAACCGAAGATAATATTTGAAACAATTGTGTCCACCATATTTGGGATCTAATTTGTCACGGCTATATATAACTCTTTTTTACTCGGGTACGCAAATTTCGTCTAAACTCAATATATATTCAAAAATGGTCGCGTATGTAATGAAATATATATTTTGATATAATCATGTATAAAAAAATATTTTTTTTGGCCAAACAACTAGCCATATATAATTATATATGCCAGTATTTCAAAATTTATTTTTGTGTGTCAACATATATGGTTATACAAAACTTTTTATTGTATCATATAAGATTACATATAATTTTTGGGAACCCGAGTTCGATTCCCGGCCCAGTCGAGAAAAAAAAGTTTTTTTTTATTTTTTTTTTAAATAGAAAACACTTTTTTATTGCGTCTAATTTTTTTAGAACTAAAAAATTTTCATTTTTGGAATTTTTGCAATCATTTTTAAAAAATTATTTTTCTTTTATACAGTTATATATAACTATATTTGATTTATTATAAAATTATCTATAATTTTTGGGAACCCGAGTTCGATTCCAGAAAAAAATATATTTTTTTTATTTTTTTTTTAATAGAAAACACTTTTTTATTGCATTTGTTTTTTTAGAACTTAAAAAATTTTACTTTTTGAGTTTTTGCAATCATTTTTAAAAATTTATATTGCATTTATATAGTTAACTAGTTGAATAGCCTGTCCCTGCCAGGCGGAACACCAAATCACTTTTCTCAATAATTCTAATTTTTTACCAAACTTTATAAAAAACTTATGTTTGTGCTTCAAAAATTTATTATTGCTAGATTGATCTATATCAATATATTTCCCAAACTCGAAAAAAGTTTTATGATATACTCATAAAAAAGGTTTTATTGATAAAATTTTAGAACTAAATTTAGCACGCCCATTTCGTTTCCGTCCTTAAACCTGATATCAAAAATCCATCGTGTGGATCTGTCCCATGGTCAATTTTTATCTTTCTTAGGCTGGATTACTCAATGCTCCGTTATAAAATAACTCTCCGTTAAATTTAATTTTTTCATACAAATTTTGACATAAGGCTCCGTTAAATTGACAGTTAGCAGCTAACTTTTTATTGCGTAATCCGCCGTTAGTCATGAAGGGTTTTAAAATTAGATAATATGTTAAAAAACACAATTTTTTCACTTAAATTTTTCCTGATAATTCTCCGTACACAGTTGACTTCATAAGGATATGATCCATTGTCAATACTTTATGCTTTACAATTTTCAGCTTCCTTAGTCAATAGGGATTTCAGAAACAGTTTAAATGTTTAAAAACTAAATTTTGCCGTCTTCCACCACTCCCCTGTTTTAAAGGCCGAAAATCCGGCTACGTAACAGATTATATATATAAACTGAACAAAATTCACAACGGATTTTTTGTATCTCCGCCCTTTCACCAAATTTTCATCTTTCAAGGTCATAATGTGTCTTCAAAATTAGGAAAGATGTAAAAACATAATTTTTCCATGCCCATTTCTTCTCTTAATTCTCCGTCCATATTCAATTTTTTTTAAATCTGACTACTTAAGGATAAGTTCCATCATTAGTAATATTCTCGTATACACGCCCCTTTTCCCTCTTAATTCTGCGTCGACAGTCCAAAAATTTTAAGTCTGAGTACTTTAGAATATGCTCCATTGTCAGGAAAATATGCTGTCAATTTTCGGCTGCGTAGGTCATTAGTGCTTTAAAGTTAGTTAAATTAAAAACAAAAAACACAATATAGCCTTGCCCCTTTTTCATCTCAACTCTCCATCTACATTTCAAAAATGTTAAATCGGACTACTTTAGAATATGCTTCATAGTTAGAACTGTTAGGTATTTTTAGCTTCCTAATTCATTGGGGCGGAGCTTAAAAATACTCTAAAATGTAAAAAAAAAAATTTCCATGTCCCCTTTTTCTCGTAATTCGCCGCCCACAGGCAATACAAAATTAATATTAAAAATCGTATTTGCGGGTCATTTTGGCAAAAAAAAAACCTTCCGCAACAAACGCAATTTCTAAAAAGTCACAGATATTTTTTTGTTTTAAGTCCTATTTTTCAAAAATAAGGTAATTTTAACCCTTGCAATTAATGAATTATATAGAAAAGGATCTTGTAAACACTTAGGAATAAAAATAAAGCCACCCGGACTTTTACTTTTGAAGCTACATGCTGCCAAAGTTGATGTTATAAATAGTTAACGTTATGCAGTTTATGGTTAAACCGCCAAATTTTAATCTTAAAGGAATCAAAAAAGTCCCTCCAAAAAGCATTCGTCATTTTGAGCGTAAATAGCTTTTAATACGCATCGTTTGAGTCTCATATTTTCTTAGTTTTAATTAAACTAAGAAAATATAGACCAAATTTCAACTCGTTTGCTGCGGGAACTTTTTTAACGGAAGCGAAAAAGTAAAAATACAATTCTTAATATTTTTTTATTGCCTTTTTGGCTAGGGCAGGTAAGTTTTGAAATTTGCAAAAAAATCCAAAAAGTCATAAACCTACTATGCAATTGCATCTTCCTTTGGGGGCTTCAAAAGAAGTTAAAATGTTAAAAATTCCAATTTTGTCACTCCCCATTTTCCTTTCAATTCTCCGCCCACAGTCCAAAAATTTAAAATTCGACTACTTCAGGATATGCTTAATCGATAGGACTATATTCTAGGAAATTGTCAGCTTCCTAAGTCATTAGAGGACTTTAAAATAAGCAAAAATTTCAATTTTCTTCTTCATAGGTCATTAAAATTACACCCAAAAAATTTCCCAGTTACTGGCTACTAAAATTTTAACTGAACCCCAGTTAAAATACACCTAACTGAGGCCCAGTTATTCAAATAAGTTGATAGTAACTAATTTTTTAAAAAAATACAAATTCAACTATTGCGACAGGTAATGGTAACGATTTTCCCAGTTACTTTGAAAAATAATTTTTACTTAGTTAAAAACAACGAAATTGATATGGGGGTTGGTTGTGTAGTACCGAAATTTATTCTAAATCAATTTTTCTGCAATGAAAGATCTGCAAATCATTATTTTTTCTTAATTTTATTCAGAAATTTAAACAAAGTTTATAATTTTTTACTCCAATTTTTTTACTGTATATTTAACTTCAGCATCAGCATCTTTAACTGAATTAATTCAGCTTTTGGCCAGATTTTCGCGTCCATTACCTTTAAAAAAAGATTATATATTTTGTTATAATTTATTATTATACAAATATATTTCAACATTAATCTTTCGTACCGTGGACCTAATAAATTCCCGATTTGATTTTAAGCGACACAATATTTTTTTTATTTATTTTTTTTAATTTTTGACAATTTAAAAAGAATTTCAAATACAGGGTAACTAAAAAAAAATGTTGTTATTAACCGAAATAATAGTTACTGGTGGCTAATTCAGTTATTTTTAAAAAATGTAGAATTAACTGGGAAATTTCGTAACTAACCAACTGGGAAATTTTTTCGGTGTAGTTAAAATATTAAAAAACACAATTTTTCCACGCCCCATTTTTCTCTTAATTCTCCTTCCACAGTTAAAAAAATTTAAATTCCATTACTTCAGTATATGATTCATTGTTAGAACGAAATGCTATGCAATTTTCCGCTTCCTAAGTCATTTGGGGGCTTCAAAAGAAGTAAAAATGTTAAAACATCCCAATTTTGCCACGCCACTTTTCCCCTCAATTCTCCGCCCACATTGCGAAAATTTTAAATCCGACTACTTGGGGATATGCGCCATCGTTAGGACTATATTCTAGGAAATTTTCAGCTTCCTAAGTCATTAGGGGGCTTTAAATTAAGCAAAAATGTAAAAAAATTGAGTTTTGCCACGCCCACTTTTCCGCTTATTTCTCCGCCCACAGGCAAAAAACCGAAAATCCGGCTACGTTAGGATCTGCCCCAGGTGTTTTACTATATGCATGCCAATTTTCAGCTTTGTAGATCATCAGTTGGCTTCAAAAAGCTCTGGATAGACAAAAAAAGAGGAACACACAAATAGGGAAATTATATATATAGATATGATTTTATATGACATCATTTAAAAAAATTGGAAAATTTCAAAGTGAGATATAATTTTATACTTTGACTCATATAGTTGTATATGGTTTTATAAAAACATATAAAATAATATACATTTATATAAATTCCTTTTTACTCGGGCAAATAAAATTTAGAAATTTTTATTATATCTATTTTTATAAAAACTGCACACAAAAAATTTTAAAGAAAAAAATTTTAATTAAAAATTTTAAAAAGTTCGATTTTGTTTTTAATAATTTGTATACCCTCCAACCACAGTATGGGGGTATACTCACTTTTTTTAATTGATGTGATTAAATTTTTTAATAGATTTCGAAAATTTCCGTGAATTGAGAATAAATGCACTTTTGCGATATTAAATTTTTAGAAATTTTAGTAATTAATACTATTACTTTCGTGATAGGTGCAAAATCAATTAAAATAGTAATTGATTTAATCATTTTAGAGATAGAAACTCATTCTAATTTTGTGTGTGTGTGTATCAAGACTGAAAATGAAATTTTACTCAAAATACTTTTATTTTTTGTTATATTACTTTTAAAAAATCGTTTAAAATTTATTTTTCATTGTTTTTCATTTTTAATCGACCCGAATAACCGATTAACCAATTTTCGTCAATTTTCGAATAATGCCCAACCGGTTAACCGGCAGGGTCGAATAATTGGAAACGCTAGTGCTAACCGATGGTGGAACCAAAGGTTACTAGCTAGACCCGGACCCGTGCTTTAATTTTTTCCGACACTATATTTAAATTAAGATGTAATATAAAACAGTTTCTTTCTTAGGGCCAGCAACGCAGACCGGGTATAGCTAGTAATGCATAAAATGTATTAAAAAACACAAAATCGTGGCAGAACGCGGGAATCTGGGTAAGTCTGATAAAACCATATTTTAATTATAGTTTTTATTGAATTTACTCAAAGGTTTCGAAACAAATTTCAGATCAATACAATTAAATTTTATGAAGTGCTACTAGTTGTAAGGATTACACCGTGTGGTTTTCCGGGAGCTGTTTATTTTGTACGTGGAAGCGATTAATAACCAAATGAAATCTACTACACGTAACTAGAAGGATACTATAACATTAATAAAATTGCGATAAGTTTTCAGATTCTGAAACATTCTGGGACAGTTTTTCTCTAGAAAAGTTCTCAGAGTCTATTTTTCATGTCTCAGAATCTGAGGAATTTTTTTTATATAGAAATTCTCAGAATCTGAGACATTTTTTCTATAGAAAAATTTTCAGAATCTTCGACATTTTTTCTATCGACAAATTCTCAGAATCTGACGCATTTTTTGTGTAGAAAAAATCTCAGAATCTAAGATTTTCTACAGAGAAATTCTCAGAATCTGAGACATTTTTTCTATAGAAAAATTCTCAGAGTCTGCGACATTTTTTCTAAAGAAAAATTTCCAGAATCTGAGACAATTTTTTATATATTCTATTAAAAAATTCTCAGAGTCTGCGACATTTTTTCTAAAGAAAAATTTCCAGAATCTGAGACATTTTTTTTATATATTCTATTAAAAAATTCCCAGAATCTGAGGCATTTTTCTAAAGAAAAATTCTCACATTCTGAGAAATTTTTCAATAGAAAAATTCTCAGATTCTGAGAAATTTTTCAATAGAAAAATTCTCAGATTCTGAGATACTTTTTCGATAACAAAATTCTCAGATTCCGAGAGAAAGAAAAATTCTCAGATTCTGAGACATTTTATCCATAAGAAAATTCTCAGATTTTACGACATTTTTCTATTGAAAAATTCTCAGATTCTGAGACATTTTATCTAAAGAAGAATTCTTAGATTTTGAAACTTTTTTTATATGAAAAAATTCTCAGATTCTGATGTATTTTTGCTGTAGAAAAATTCTAAGATTCTGAAATATTTTTTCTATAGAAAAATTCTTAGATTTTGAGAAAGTTTTTCGATAGAAAAATTCTCATAATCTAACACATTTTTCTACAGAAAAAATCTTACATTCGGAGACCCTTTTTTTACAAAAAACATCTCAGATTCTGAGACACTTTTTCCATAGAAAAATTGTCAGATTCGGAGACATTTTATCTATAGAAAAATTCTGATTCAACACAATTTTGCTATTAAAAAATTCTCGGATTCTACAACTTTTTTTATATGAAAAAATTCTCAGATTCTGAAGAATTTTTTCTGTAGAAAAATTCTGAGATTTTTTTTGGAGATTCTGAGAAATTTTTTCTAAAGAAAAATTCTCATAATCTAACACATTTTTCTACAGAAAAAGTCTTACATTCGGAGACGCTTTTTATACAAAAAAAAGTTTCAGTTTCAGTTACTAAGGCCCGTTAACATTAAAAAAATTAACCTGGAGTTAGCACTAACATGCACTTTAACCGAAGGTTAAAACAAAAATCGTTAACTCAATGTTCGGGTTAGCAGTAACTTCCAGTTATTAATGTCAATATTTCTGATTAATTTAATCCAAAAAAATCTTGCGGTTAAATATATAACTGGAAGTTTTGTTTACAAAATGAATTAAGTTAATATTAAAAAATTATTGCAAATAGAGAAATAGCTTAACAAATAAATGGCTGAATTTCATTTATTTAATATTTATTCTGAAACAAGTTGTGTATATCGAAAAATATACGCTTCTAAACCTATTTGAACTACAATTTTAATATGGAACTAATAGGAAAAATATCTCAGAATCTTAAATATTTTCCTTTAGAGAGAATCTAATGAGAGAAAATCTGGAAGAAGTCTCAGATTCTGAAATTTTTTTTTAGAAAATGTCTTGGACTCTGAGACATTTTTTCTGTAAAAAAAGGTCTAAGATTCTGAGACATTTTTTCTACTGAAAAAGTATCTGATTTTGAGACATTTTTCTATAGAAAAAGTCTCAGATTCTAGGACATTTTTTCTATAGAAAAAGACTTAGATTCTGAGATTTTTATAGAAAAAGTCTCAGATTCTGAGACATTTTTCTATAGAAAAAGTCTCAGATTCTGAGACATTTTTTCTGAAGAAAAAGTCTCAGATTCTGAGACATTTTTTCTGTAGAAAGTCTCAGATTCTGAGACATTTTTTCCATAGAAGAGTCTCAGATTCTGAGACATTTTTTTTTTAATAGAAAAAGTCTCAGATTCTGAGAAATTTTTTCTATAGAAAAAGTCTCAGATTATGAGACATTTTTTCTATAGAAAAAGTCTCAGATTCTGAGAAATTTTTTCTATAGAAAAAGTCTCAGATTATGAGACATTTTTTCTATAGAAAAAGTCTCAGATTCTGATACATTTTTTCTATAGAAAAAGTCTCAGATTCTGAGACATTTTTTCTATACAAAAAGTCTGATTCTGAGACATTTTTTCTATAGAAAAAGTCTCAGATTCTGAGATATTTTTTCTATAGAAAAAGTCTCAGATTCTGAGAAATCTTTTCTATAAAAAAAGTCTCAGATTATGAGACATTTTTTCTATAGAAAAAGTCTCAGATTCTGAGACATTTTTTCTATAGAAAAAGTCTCAGATTCTGAGACATTTTTTCTATAGAAAAAGTCTCAGATCCTAAGACATTTTTTTTATAGAAAAAGCCTCAGATTCTATAGAAAAACTCTCAGATTCTGAGATTTCTATAGAAAAAGTCTTAGATTCTGAGATATTTTTTCTATAGAAAAAGTATCAGATTCTGAGACATTTTTCTGCAGAAAAAGTCTCAGATTCTTAGACATTTTTTCTATAGAAAAAGTCTCAGATTCTGAGATTTCTATAGAAAAAGTCTCAGATTCTGAGACATTTTTTCTATAGAAAAAGTCTCCGATTCTGAGACATTTTTTTATAGAAGAGTCTCAGATTCTGAGACATTTTTTTATAGAAAAAGTCTCAGATGCTGAGACATTTTTTGTATAGAAAAAGTCTCAGATTCTGAGACATTTTTTCTATAGAAAAAGTCTCAGATTCTGAGACATTTTTTCTATAGAAAAAGTCTCAGATTCTGAGACATTTTTTCTATAGAAAAAGTCTCAGATTCTGAGACATTTTTTCTATAGAAAAAGTCTCAGATTCTGAGACATTTTTTCTATAGAAAAAGTCTCAGATTCTGAGACATTTTTTCTATAGAAAAAGTCTCAGATTCTGAGACATTTTTTCTATAGAAAAAGTCTCAGATTCTGAGACATTTTTTCTATAGAAAAAGTCTCAGATTCTGAAACATTTTTTCTATAGAAAAAGTCTCAGATTCTGAGACATTTTTTCTATAGAAAAAGTCTCAGATTCTGAGACATTTTTTCTATAGAAAAAGTCTCAGATTCTGAGACATTTTTTCTATAGAAGAAGTCTCAGATTCTGAGACATTTTTTCTATAGAAAAAGTCTCAGATTCTGAGACATTTTTTCTATAGAAAAAGTCTCAGATTCTGAGACATTTTTTCTATAGAAAAAGTCTCAGATTCCGTGCAATTTTCCATATAGAAAAAGTCGCAGATTCTGAGACACTTTTTCTTTAGAAAGATTCTTAGATTCAGAGATATTTAATTCATGGAAAAAGTCTTAGGTGCAGAGACATTTAAACTATTGTAAGTCTCAGATTCTGAGAGTTTCTGTTTGGATGACTTTTTTATTTAACGCAAAAAGATTCCATGTTGACCAATTTCCATCCTATGCAATAATTTAAGATTTAAGTAATAACATAATGTTGATGTTAAAATCTTAAACTCTTGTCTTTTGCAATTCCTGTCCTCAATAATTTCTAAATTTTTTTTATTTTTTTGCCTTTTTATTTTAATTTTTTTTTTGTTAAAAATATTTTCATAATATTTTGACTTTTGCTGTTTTAAAACAATTCACAATAACACGTAATTGGAAGTTAACTAACTTTTTTCATTTGTTAACGAAATTTGGTAACTTTTAGTTAAGTGTTTAGGTTAGTGTAACTGGAAGTTAGATAACTTTTAGGTTAAATTTAACTAACTGGACTTTGTGTTAACAGGCCTAAGACATTTTTTCTATAGAAAAATTTTAATATTCAGAGTTTTAATATTCTCATATTCTGAGATATTTTTTCTAGAGAAAAATTTTAAAACCTGATACACTTTTCTTCTGAAATCTAAATTATATATTTTGTATATTTTTGCTATTTTTAGGAGATTGATAAGGCGCTTTTTGCTTAAGATGCTGTTAGGAAGATACAAAACTATTGGACGCACTATGAGCTAGATAAAGCAGCAACATTTTATATTGATTTCTAGTGTTTATAAACTTTTTGTTTGTACAAAAAATTAATACAAGTAATACGAAAACTATTTATTTCAAGAAAATATTAACAATATTGTCTTATTTCTTAGATACATCTGCTTTTTAATTAAAAGATTTTTTTCCATCTTTCCAAGCCTGGAAATATGAAGATACCTCTTGATTGATACCTTTTTCCAATCGACCATAGCCCAGAATGCCTTATATGTACATTTTATTTTCGAATTGTTGTTGACCTGCACTGCAGTTTTTCTTCTTTAGCGTCGAACCTGAAATTACGTCGCGTAAGGCGTAACGCCCAATAAGTTTCTAATATTTAAATGTGAAGTACCTAAATCAAACGGACGTAAAAATTTAAAATTTGATGTTTGTTTTTTTTACGTCTAGCGCGACGCAATTTGATTCTGGTTCGACCCTTAATCTACAAAATTTAAAATCTTTGTAAAGAATAATGCAATAAAAAATATCAAAAAACTATTCACTTACCCTTTTTTGTAGTATTATCCAAGGTAGATTTATATAAGGTAATATTTTAGTGACACAAATGAAAACAATTTTCTTTCAAAATCATTTAAGTCGGCAAAAACGACTTAAATGTTCAGTGTTATTTTTCCATTAAATTATAGCACTAAGAAAATCATAAAATCCTTTCCTTGGAAGTATCCAGTTAAATTAATTAACAAAAAAGTTACATTTGATTTAAGATTTTTAAATACAATATAAAGAAAATTAGAAAAAAACACTTGTTATTATGCCTTTAAACTATATTTACATTTTTTAGTTTGTATTTAAATAAATACGAACAAGTGCTTCGAATCTTTTTCTATGGAAAATTAAAATCGAGTGTAACTTTTTTGTCAATTAATATAAGAGGGTACTTCTAAGGGAAGAATTTCATGAATTTTTTAGTGCTATAATTCAATGGAAAAATAAAAATCATTTAGGTGGGTAGAAAGCTGAGAAACTAACACTCATAACACGAAGATGACCTCAGAGGTCCAAACCGGATATGGGTCAAATTTAGTACTCGCTGAGGACGTTCTAACAAATTTTTTTTTATAACGATCGGACATCAAATGAAAATGCTATAAACAAATAACGATTTCGGCGGTACCAAATCGCGACCTAAAAATCTAATATTTTGGCTATGGAACTTTTTCGAGGTAAGCTTTAAAATTAAGCCCGCCCAATAGGAACTTTTTTTTCGACCCGGTCTAGTGCACACATTAACCAATTTAAACGTTTTTTAAGACTTTTAAATTTTAGAAAACAACTAAATTATAAAAAAATATTGAAACTCAAACGAAATTCTTTTATTTTCCACGACAAAAAAAAAATTAAAATATTTTTTTAAAAAACTTCCTATGCACACAGGGCCAGCATGATCCAATTCCGGCCAAAAGTCTTTATCGTTGTTGGATTCGTCTGAAAATGTGCTTCTAGAGGAATTCGAGGTCGCTGATTTCAAAATTTAGCTAAAAACCAAAAAAATCAAATTGGCGGATCCAATATGGCGGACAATTTTTTTTTAAAAATTGTCCGATTGAACTCAAATTTTGTTTTATGCGGGTCTTGGAGTTACTGAATAAGAATTGTTACTCCGAATTTTGAAAAACAAAATGGCGGACTAAATATGCTTCTTAAAGTTTAAAGAATGATCCAACTCCGGCCAAAATTCGTTATCGTTGTTGGATCTGAGTGAAAATGTACTTCTAGAGTATTTCGGGGTCGCTGATTTCAAAATTTAACTAAAAACGAAAAAAATCAAAATGGGGCATCCAATATGGCGGACACATTTTTTTAATAATTGTCCGATTTAACTCAAATTTTGTTTCAAGGGGGTCTTGGAGTTACTGAATCTGAATTACTGGCGTGAATTTTGAAAAACAAAATGGCGGACTAAATATGCTTAGTAAAGTTTGTTACAAGTAATTAAAAAACAGTTATATTCCTTTTCTTTGTTGAAGCTAGCTGAAAGTGTGGCCTAGTAAATTTCCGGGTCTGTTATCTTAAAATCGAACTGATAAAATTCAATATGGCGGAAACAATATGGCGGCTAGATTTTGTAACATTGTCTGATCTAACCAAAAATTAGTTTTAAAAGTGTTAAGAGTGTCTGAAGTTAAATTTACGCACATAATTTTTGTATATATATTTTTTTTTTATTTTTGATATAAATATGGAAATGGTGTAAATGACTTACTTAGTTTCAGAAAAGCTTTTGGAAATGGTGACGACAAATTATTCACTTTTTTCTTTATTTTAGAAATTCAATATAAAATCTTTGAATTTAATTGGAAATGGTGTAACTTATATTTTCGATAATTCTACAAAAAAACTAGAAATGTAGATAATTCTAGTTTTTTTGATTGATTGGTGACCATATCAATAATGTGATTCGTAAAGTCTACCTGACATTACGTAATCTACGAATGTCGTCAAACTTTACACCGATTGAGTTAAAAAGGCGTCTTGTTGTCCAACTGATTCTTCCACTAATAACCTACTCTGCGGAGGTCTACAGTAAACTTGATTCGCACTCCCTTCATAAATTGGAGGTCTCTTTTAATAACGCAACTCGCTATGTCTATGGTCTGCGCCGTTTTAGTAGTATGACAACGTGGAGAACTATGATTCTTGGCTGTGACATTGTTAATTACCTTGACATGAGAAATTTGCTATTCTTACATAGACTTATATACCAAAAAACCCCACCCTACCTTTATGAGAAAATTACCTTTGGTCAATCAACAAGAAACATGACTCTAATTGTGCCCAGACATAATTTTTTAAACACTAGTAGACTTTTTTTCATTAACGCCATAAAACTCTGGAATGATTTGCCCAACGATACTAAATTCATTTCATCAAAAAATTTGTTTAAAAATGAACTCTTTTATCATCTGACAAATACAAATAGAAATGCATAAACTTAAACTTATATTTGTTTCGATAAATAAACTATTATGTTAAAAAATAAAAAAAAAATAAAAAAAAAAAACTATATTATAAACTATAGCTTCTTTACCTTATTTTGTCTTGACTTAATATATTGTTATTGCAATCATTTTATATTTTAATTACTGTTTTATTATTATTGCTATTTTACTGCTTTTTTTAATTATTTATTGTACTAATTAATTATGTCAATCTTTATGTAATACCCGTTGAACTATAAAAGAATTTATTCTTATTGTTCTAATAATGAAAAAACTAAATAAATCTAAATCTAAATCTAAATAAGGGGGCCCCCGTAGGCTAGTTGGTAGCGTGCAAGCCTTTCAACGTGGGGGTCGTGGGTTCGATTCCCGCCAAAACCCTTGGTTTTTTTCGCTACAACGAGACGACGGTCATTGTTACCAGTTCTCGGTTAGGGTGAATTTATTAAAAATGAGTTGTAAATAAATGGAAAGAATAAATAAAAATAATTGATCAAGTGATCAAAACTAAAAACTAACTATTGATCATTGATCTAAATCTAAATAATTTTTTTTCCTACACTTAAGGCACTCACTTACGATAAAAAAAACTATTCAAGCCGTAAAACATTATTTTGGGTTAAATTATTTTTTTTTAAAACATATCTCGGACCACTGCATATATAGCTGTAATTTCGCCATTTATCATTTCGAGCAAGTTTGGGCAACTGTTTTCGAAAAATATGGATCCATTCTATATCAAAAAAAATATAGACCAATTGTATCGAACTGAGGATCGCTGAGGATTTTTTCGGCGCGAGGTAAATAGCTAAAAAATTATAACTTTTTTCACAAAAAACGCGAACTGCTGACAGGCAAACGAGTTTTATTTGTCCATGTTATTTTCGTTACAAAGGCTTATATATAAGGTTGAAGCACTGACACAAAAAGTTAAACATTAACAATAGAAGTTTGGGAAAAAAATTAAAAAAGTATCTCAACTTTTAAAATTTTTTTACCAACTTTTTTAACTTTGAAGACCTGTCAAAGGAAAGGGTGTAATTGGATCATAAAGATAAGTTCAGAAAACCTGCTTCTATGTATGCCCAACAAACTGGTAAACATTTTTTTTTTGAGAATTTACAAATAAGGACTTTTGGCGGGAAATTGATCTGTCTGGCCCTCTGTGCTATGGAGGAAAAGTGAGGTTATTGGATCTTACCTTATATAAATCTACCTTGGTATTATCCATAATTTTAATGTTTTTTTTTTCGATATACGTACACACATAACTGTTTTTATTTCTGTTTATTTATTTATTTTTTGAACTATCATTTTTGTAGCAAACAGTATTGCAATATTTAAAAATATTAGAAATATTGTTAAAAATAATTTAAAACATATTTTTTATTTTTGGCAATACCTAGTTTGAAATCAACGTAAATCAAAGACACGATCCACGTAACCCAAACGAAAAAATAATATCGACTTACTAAATCGCATAAGTGACTACTTACCGTCTGTAGACGGAACGCTTTTTCGATATACAGAATTGAGCTATTAGTATAGTAGTCAGTCTTGTAATTGAAGATTAATAAATTGAAATTAAAAGTCAAAAAGCGACACTGTGCACAGTGTTGCGGTTGGACTTTTACCTTGAGAATAATTTATTTTGAAACTAGCTAGAGTTTTTTCAAATGCTTTTCAATTTTTCAAAATATGTATCTTAATTACATCAAAAGTTATGATTTTTGCAACGAAAAACAGTCAAAAAGCGTCACAGTGCGACTGTTATCTTGACTGATTTTGTCTACTTTGGTTTTGGTAATCTATTTCTAAATACGTTTTATTCTTACTTTTTTTTGGCGCTGAATGCACAAACAGGTTCTGCAAACCTGCGTTTCTTATTTGATTTATGGCACGGTGTTGTAACAACACGTTTACCAAAAAGACAATCATCTAGATTTTCTTCGGATTTTTCGTCGAGCGCGACGTCTGGAGGATTATTTGCGGCATCAGGAGATTTTGTTTCACTTTGTGTATTGTCCAAATGCTCAGAACTGCCAATTGCGGACCCAACAATCTTTCTTAGGCCATTGAACATTTCTAAAGAAATAAATATAAAAAAAAATTAGATAAATTACAATATGTCAACATTAATACAATTACGAGTTAGCGAACCGCTGCGTCTTTTCTTTCTCTTTTTAACTGCCTTCTCGTTTAGTATATCGGACGTCGATGTGCAAATCGCTGAGCCGGTTGTAGATGAATCCGTTGTGGCAGATACTATAAGTTGTGAGTTCCTTTGCAGCTTGCTTGCTATTATGTTAGGTATGCTTCCGATTGCGTTTGCATTTTCAATTAACAGATGTACCATTTTTACATGATTTGTAAATCGATGACTATTTATATTAGGAAATGGCATAAGTCCTGGCGTAAAAATTATGGCCAAATTTTCGATAGACATCTTGTTTGCATGGTCACTAAGTGACACGGTATACAAGAATTGCATGAAGAATGACAATGTGTTGATTGTTAGAGGTGGCAGCAGTAAACATGTTAATAATATCGCTTTGACATGATCTTCACCAATTAATAAACTTCGCAAAAGTGTATCCTGTATCGAGGGTGGTATTAAAGGCTCAGGAAGCTCACGAAAGAAAAACTTAACTACATTTGCTACATCGATTACGTGATGTGATTTTCCGAGTGGAACTCCGCTTTCAAGACTAATCTGTTTAAACAAATGATAAAAATATAGATTAAAATACTAAATACTGAAAGTATATCGTTTATTCCATAAGATGGGATAAAAACTAATACGATTTGCAAACAGATTGTTGGAATTTATGTTAAAAATTAAAAATTGATTAACAGCTAAATTGACATTACTAATATCAATTTATATTATTTTTTATCTTTAATATGGTAACTACACCCCAAAAAAAACGTGGGTATTCAATACTAAAAAAATAACTAAATTTTAGTCCAAGAGGACCTAGTGCAGAAATTGGTAACCAATACTAAAACTTTTTACTAATATTATTCAAAACCAGTAAAAATTACTAATTTTAGTACTTTGAAGATACTAAAATTAGTAACTAATTAGTAGATTTTTGTACAACATCACTTACTAAACCTTTTACTGTAGAATTATTTTGAGTGTAGGGTTTCTAAATTCCCGGACTTTTTCAATTCCCGGGAAATCGTTTTAAAAAAATAAAATTTCCGGGAGTGCCCGGGAATTTTTTAATTAAAACAAAATTTGAACTTTATCATATAAAAATTTTGTAGAAATATTGGACCTTATCACGGTTGTAGTATTTGCATTGACATATTTCTACTCCGTACAAAATTTTTCACAATTCGAAAAATATGTATAATTTTTCCGGTTTGAAATTTTACAACAAATGTTTTTGTAACAATTTTTTCGAAAATTTTTCTAATTTTGACTACGGCTTTAACCGTAAAAAGCAGTAGAATTATATTTTGAAGATATATTTTATTTAACTTTCGAATATTTAAAATATTTCGGTTAAAGGCATCTGTGCCAAATGGAGAACACCAATATAATGTGGATATCAGACTTTTTACTTCATTATATGATATTTTAAGCTGAAAAGCTGAAATATATTCTTTAAAATATAGAATTGTTGATCTGAATATGAAATATTAAATTTCAAAAAGCAGAAATCATTGGAATTTTAGATTAAGAAAACTTTTGCCAATTTGCAACCAACCTCAAATTCAGTTCAGTTTCATTCCGTATTTTGCCACACAATATATTAAAGAAAAATAATTATAAGGCCTCACTAATTTGCAAGCTGAAGCATATCCTTACTAGTTTCTCTTAAAAAAATTTAAAATTTTTCAAAATTAAATGTAATTTTTAATAAATCATTTAAAATTGTGTTAAAGATGTGTTAATTAAATATATTTTTCTTAAAAAAGTTAGAGACGAATTCCCAAAATTCCCGAAGAAAAAATCCCGGGATTTTAAGAAAAATATTTCCCGGGAATTCCCGGGAAATTTTTCCCGAATAGAAACCCTAATGGTAACCCTAAAGTTGCATTAAATAAAATTGTCATTCCTTTTATATATTGTGTTTTATTTTTTATCAGTTTTTTGTTTATTTTCCCATTAAGATTTCAACAGGTTATGGGCCCAGTATTGGCATAATGAAGATAATCAAAATGAAAAAATAAATGCTATGGAAAAATACCACATAGGGAAATTTGCCGTGGAACATGCCATGAAGTTGCAGGGCTACTGGTTGGTGTTGTATAATAATAGGTTAGGTTAGGTTGTAAGTGGCTGCTGACGTTTTACGTCAACACACGTAGAGTCTGAGGTCCATTGTGATACCACGGGACCGTAATAGGTTTCCCTACTAGTCCCTGTCGTTAAACCAGTTTGAGCTTCTTATGAAACTCCTTAGATGTTGAATTTTGACATCCGACAAATCAGAAAGATCGTACAGCTCCCTAGATCCCAGTGAAGCAAGTCTCTGACCAGAAAGTGCCAGGCAATGGCAAATAAAGTGTTCGATAGTTTCCAACTCCTCTTCATCCATGCAACTTCGGCAAAAGTCATTCGACGGCACGTTTAACCGCTCTGCGTGCTTCCCTATAAGACAGTGTCCGGTAATTATAGAAACCACCGTCGAAATCTCTCCTCTTGGAAGCGATATCAGCTCACTTGTGCGCCCCTGATTAAGAGAAGGCCAAATCAGTCGTGTTGTCCCACACGTCCATTCATTTGCCCATCTTTGATTAGTCTCCGTCGCAGAACAAAGCCGTAGGTTTTGCTTGCAAGTTTCTAGAGGCATACCAACACATTCCAATTCTGTTGGAACCTGTAAGGTAGTTCCTAGTCTTGCAAGCTCATCGGCTTTGCAATTCCCTGGAATGTCTCTGTGCCCTGGGACCCATATGAGTCGTATGTTAAACTGCTTGGCCATCTCATTTAAAGACGTGCGGCAGTTAAGGGCAGATCTTGTTTTCAGAAACATTGAATCCAGGGACTTTACCGCGGCTTGACTGTCAGTATAGATGTTGACTGCGGTTGTAGACAAGACATTGCAGCTCAACCAGTCAGCCACTTCCTTTATTGCCAGCATCTCTGCCTGGTAAACACTGCAATGATCTGGCAATCTACGAGCCAGGCTCAACCCAAGCTCTTCCGAATAGACTCCAAAGCCCACTTGTTCGTGCAGCCTCGATCCATCTGTGTAAAAATTTATGGTAGCTTCACTACCCGGAGTATCCCCCATCCAAGTTTCCCTGGATGGTATCATAGTGGTAAAGTGGCGCTCAAAGAGGCTCAAAGAGGGAGCACAGTTCACATTTTGTGGTATTGTTATCTTCTTCAAGATCGCGCTATGGCAGCCGCATACTGCCTACCCAATATGTCCAATTGTATCAGGTGAAGGAGGATTTTTAATGCAGCCGTAGGTGTAGTACGAAGAGCACCAGTGATGCACATCGACGCCATTCTCTGTACCTTCGTGATAAAGACAAAGTTCGCTTTTGTTCCTAAAGCAGGCCACCAGACAATGATTCCATACAGCAAAATTGGACGCACTACTGCTGTATAGATCCATAGAACGACTTGAGGGCTAAAACCCCATCGTTTTCCAATGGCCCTTTTACAGGAATATAAAGCAATCGTTGCTTTTCTCACCCGTTCCTCAATGTTACGCCTGAAATTCAACTTCCTATCTAGAAATACTCCAAGATACTTGGCTCCATCTGAGAAGGTCATTTCAGTGCCGTCCAGAGAAATAGGATCAAAAGCAGGAATCTTATTTTTCCTTGTAAACAAAACAAGCTCTGTTTTACTTAGATTAACTCCTAGACCACAGTCTCTTGCCCATTTAGACAGATCTTTCAGAGAACCCTGAAGAATGTCCCTCAATGTTGGCAGATGCTTCCCCTTTACCGCTATCGCGACATCGTCAGCATATGCGACAACATGACAACCACGTGCTTCTAGAGATAGCAGCATTGAATTCAGTGCCAGGTTCCAAAGAAGCGGCGAAAGAACACCTCCTTGTGGTGTGCCCCTATTAACAAATCGAGATATGACGGACGCTCCCAATTCAGACGTTATACGTCTATTGGCAAGTAGGTTTTCCACCATTAAAACGATCCCACGCTTTACTCCTAGACCAGACAATGCCAAAATTATCGAGTCTGGGATGACATTATTAAAAGCCCCCTCTATATCTAGAAAGGCCACCATAGTGTACTCCTTTACCGAAAGCGTTCTCTCGATGGTACAAACGAGCTCATGCAGAGCTGTTTCCGTTGATCTACCCTTGCTGTATGCATGTTGCTTTGTCGAAAGCAACCTCGGGTCAATCACTCTACGCAAATATGAGTCTATCATTCGTTCCATTGTCTTTAACAAAAAAGAAGACAGACTAATTGGTCTGAAATCCTTCGGAGCTATGTGGGAACTTTTCCCAGCCTTCGGGATAAAGACGACTCTGGTATCCCTCCATTTAAAAGGAATATACGACCAGTTGATGCATGCTGTGTATAGATTATACAGCAACGGCGCTATATAACCCAACACTTGCTGCATCTCAGCCGGGATTATACCATCAGGTCCCGGGGATTTATAGGGACTGAAGCTTTTTATCGCCCAGATAAATGTTGGCATACTTATTATTTCCGAAGCAATTTCAGATGCTTGGGCGTCAGAACGTTCCAAAGCCTGAAACGGCGTCATGGAATTTCCCGGAAAATGCGTGTTTAAAAGGAGATCCAGCGACTCTCCACTGAAGGAAGACCACACCCCATTAGGATCTTTTAGGTATCCCAGGGTACTAGGAGAAGAAGCCAGAATCTTGCGCAGCCTGGATGCCTCTAGAAGCGTCTTCTATGTTTCCACAGAAGTGTTTCCAAGAATAACATTTTGCATTTCTGATCATCTTCTTATAGCTCTTAAGTTGCAGCCTGTATGCAGACCAGTCCTCGTCCGCTCTAGAAAATTTAGCCTTATTAAAGAGCTTTCTGCAGGAATCTCTGCTCGTCTGCAACTCATTTGACCACCAAGGTGGCTTTTTTTTCCTCTAGGCTTTGCAAAAGGGCAAGACGCATCCAGGCACCTATTACAAACATTTGTTATATGGTCAACCAGACAGTCAATTTCCGCCAAACTATGCGGTTCAGATAAGGGTACTTCACCCAAAAGCAAAAAAAGTCTCCCTATATTTCACCCAGTTTGTTCTCCTCAGATTTCTAGAGACTGTCTCAACCGGGGCACGCTCCCTGAGTAAAAACTCAATGTAGCGATGATCTGAGAAAGAATGGTCTTCCAAAACTCTACAGTCATCAATTATATCAGACAATGTATCTGATACAAGTGTTACGTCAAGAACCTCTTGCCGCGTACTTGTAACGAAAGTTGGTTCACTACCCTTGTTACAAATATACAGATTAGTGCTTAACAAAAACTCCAAAAGTGATTCGCCTCTATCATTTGTGTCTGTACTTCCCCATATCGAATGATGTGCATTAGCATCACAGCACACTACTAACTGGTGTCCCCTAGATTCAGACTCCCGAATCAGACCGCCAACCTTTTCCGGGGGTATTGGCCCCGGATTAGGAAAATACGCATTGGTATTACATATTTTTTATAAAGGTAACGGTAAAGGTAACGGTATTTTCGATAATTTCGGTAACGGTGAACCGTTACCGAATTATCAATACCGGTACGTACCGGTATTATAAATGAAATGTTAACCAGTCACAAATTTGCTAAAAACGCGTAAAAAATAAAAAAAAATTAAAAAACTGCTAAATTCTGTATATTTTCTATACATAATTATATGTGTACTAGCATTTAATACTATGAAATAACTCAGAATTAAATAAAAACATTCACGCAATATTGTAATTTTACAAATACGAACTCATGCTCGTAGAGACACCTTTGTCCAATAAGCAAATAAATCTGCATTTTAAGCCATTTGAGAAAAAGAAAAAAAATCTCTGATTTAGCTGACGCGGTTTGCTAAATTTCTGTCTGGATAATTCAGGTAGAATCTGCTGAAAAATCCGTCAAGACAGTTGAAAAATCTGCTGATTTTAATAGAGAAATCCGCTGATTTCAAATAAACAGCTTGAACTGTTTATTTGAAATCAGCAGATTTCTCTGTTAAAATGATCAAAATTGTTTGTCCTGTTGTTAAAAAAATTTTAATTTTCTAATCTTGGTCAATGAACTTAACACGGCATAAAAATGTTTCATTTTCTAAACAAATAGACAATAAATTAAATAAAACATGTTTTTCTGATGTTTTGTAAGTTTTTCAGGGGGACCTTTTTTTCATTTGGTCCGATTTTCCCATTTCGGAACTTAACCAGCCTATGACCAAAGACGTATTCGTACCAGCAGAGTAGCACGTTTATTTCGGACCGTACGTGTCTTTTACAAACGGAAAGACGAACATCGCTTACAATCGAGGTCCAAGACCGATATTCGAATTTAGTTAATTGCGAATGTGATCATTGGTTGGATTGGCAATGAACAAAAATTTGTTTAATTATTTAAAGTATATTAAAAATATTTTAATATGTTTTTAATCCACAACAAAATTAAAATAAATAATATCAATGCAACCGAAACAAAACCGATATAATACCGGTAAATGTCCGAATAAAGGTAACGGTTTTTTATCGGTAACGGTATTAAACATTTTTTATTTCGGTATTGGTAACGGTAACGGTAGTCAATATTAAAGGGTTTTTAATCGGTAACGGTATTGAAAGGGTAACGGTAGCCAACACTGTATTTAAGCCATTTTTCGCCAAGATGCAGGCTCTTGGTGAGCCCTTACCTTTGCCAACCATCAACTTAAACCCAGGGGCCTTCAATCCGCAAACACTGCCACCCCGCACCCAGGGCTCTTGGATAAAAACCAAGTCAACTGCTCCTGTCGTCAGGCGCAGCAAGAGTGCAACTGAGGATGCCTTACAGTGATGGAGGTTTATTTGTAGGAACCGCAACATCTTGCTTTTTTTCCACCATCCACCGTGTTATTGGCTTCATCCTCCGTGTTATCATAGAGGTCGCATTCGTCCCCAGATTCGGTTTCGAATAAGCCAGATGTGTGTCCCATCTGTTCTGAATCGGAGGCAACAGAACTCTCCGAATTCCTCACTGCATGGGCCACGTCCTGAATGTCACCCATCGTGGCATCAGCTTTATCCTCCGTGCCATCACAGAGGTCGCATTCGTTACCAGATTCGGTTTCGAAAATGCCAGATGCATCTCCCATCAGCCTAGAATCGGTCAGCTGAATATCAACCTTTTCCAGATTCTCCTTTCCAGCCGACTCTGCCACTGGCTTGGCTGCGTCCAAAATAGGCTTCTGGTCGCCCTTGTAGATATTGACTCTTATATGAAAAAAGCCAAATCTAATAATGCTGTCAGTCCTGGCTAAAAGCGGAAGCGATTCCTCATTAACCAAGACCACTGCTTGACGAATTGGCAATTTGCCAATTCTGAGTTGGAAGGTCAGGATTGCAGACTTTTATCATCTTTAGAATCACCTTAGTGTCACTTGTAGCCATGCATGAGCTCTGGGTTGCGAGGGGATATCCCACTTGGCTAATGGGTGATTCCATGTCAAACCGCACAGAAAACTGTCATTTTCGGATTTGTCACCTCCGATTTTAATGAAATTTGCAAAAAGTATTTAAAATGGGCAGTTTTCATAAAAACATTACCTTACAGGCTCCAAAAATTTTTAGTTTTCAAAATATGGCGTCTTGAAAATTGGCAAAAACGTCAAATTTTCAATAAGGTAAACATACAAAGTCACCCATAACCTTAAAACTATAAAACCTACAATTACCAAATAGGTACCATTTGAAAGGTGAAAAGATTACCTTAAAAGTGACATATACAATTTTTTCTTGTAATGAAAGGTCAAAGGTCATATTTCAAGGTCTAATGTTCAAAGACTTATATCTCAAAATTCGATATTTTTAAAATTCTCAAAAAAATATATGATAACAATCAGGTCTTTTCCTACATTTGTATCAAAATTTCAGGGTGGACACTCATATGGTTCCAAAATCACAGAGGAAAACGTGCTCGAAGGTAAGGTTTTTTCTACGAGTTCATATGAAAAAGATTGCACAAACAAAACAATATACATAGTCGTAAACAAAGGTGCGGGCCTAGAACAAGACATACTACTTTTTATGTATTTTGAGTTCTTTTGTAGGGGTTTTCTTGTTCTTTTACAAGGAAATTCCGTGAAAGTGAACATACCTGACTTCTTTGAAATTTATTAACAAGCTAAAAAAAATAAATCTAAAATCAACCAGTCTGAGCTTGTCTTTTTTTTAGTTGTTTTAAAGTTTAGGTACTTTATATCGATGCCACATATAACAGATCGGTTTCATTCGAAACATATATTCTTCTATATTAGGGAAATAGCAATGGGGTGGGGGAACCGTTTGTTCAATCGGAATAAAGCTCATAAACAAGAATATAATCAAGCATAAAAATGGTTTAGATATGAAAACACTTATGTTTCGAATTTCTTTGAAATTTATTTTATTTTGGACACACTAAAAAAATATTTTTTTCTCTAAAATACGGATGAAAGCCGACCTGTAAGGAATACTGCTAATAAAAAATTCATGTGATTGTTTAATTTAAATAGAAAATAGTACCAATATTTTAATTTGTTTAACAAAAACTATACATTTTTAACCAAAACAATTATGCAACAAATAAAATGTCTCAAACTGACTGCAAAAATTAGCTTTCAAATGAAACGGATCTGATATGTGGCATCTAAGTACTTAGAAGTGAAAATTAGTAAAAATGGGTAATTTTTGACCCCTGCTTAAACCTTAAAAACTAAATTTAGACCAATAAGCTCAGACAGGTCGATGTTAGATATTTTTTGTCTTTCTTGGGCATTAGACTGGCATTTTTTTGTATAGCAAAATTTTTTCTTCTCCGATTTTCAAAGTCCGGGCATTTTTTTATTCTACTTGGCCTAAACCTCGTGTGGTACCAATTTGTGGTCAATCGGATTAAATTAACCCGTGGCGCCCGGCGGTCAAAGTTTTGGATTTTTGAAAAATTAAAAAAAAAAATAAATAAAAAATAAGTATATCTTTCGACACATCATATTTGTTAACTTTGATGTGCTGAGCACGAATATCACAAAAAAATTAAAATCGGTCGAACAGTTTTCGAGATATCGCTATTTGAAATTTGCTAAAAATGGCGGTTTTTTCCTTCGTTCAAGAAATTTTTTAAAAAAAGTCTCAAAATTTCATTCCGCCGACTTTTTTGTAGAGCTTGAAACAATCTTTTATTTAAAACTAATTTGAGCCAAATTCAATCACTTTAACCCGTGGCGCCCTTCGATCATAGTTTTGGACTTTTGGAAAATTTCCACCAAAATTTTGGATTTTTGAAAATGAAAAAATAAAAAAAATATATCTTGCGATACATTATTTTTATTAATCTTAGCATGCTGAATACGAACATCAAAAAATTTATAAAATCGGTCGAACGGGTTTCGAGATATCGCCATTTAAAATTTGTAGAGTCCGACCGAAACCAGTTTTCGAGGCCGAACCGAAACCGAACCGAATATTCGGCCGAAACCGAACCGAAACCGAAACTTAAAAAAATTACAGCCTGGTATGAATAAAATTATTAAAAAGTTGTTAAAGATTAATATTCAGCATATAATTCTTTTAAACCATAGGAATTGTTGTATTTTTGAAAAAAAAAAAATATGTTTTTTAAAAAACTTACCAAAAGAAAAAAACTTACCAAAAGAAAATAATTTTTGAACTGAAACAGTTTTACATTTATTGCATAAACTTTTACATTTATTGCATAAACTTCTTCAATTGAACTAAAACAAGTGTAATGAAATACGAAATCAAAAAATTCACCGACTTTTTTACATATTTTTTAAAATACCAAAAAGTTTCGGTTTCGGCTAATATTCGGCCAAAATTTTGCCGAATACCGAATAGTGGCCGAAACCCCATTATTCGGCCGAAACCGAAACCGAATATTCGGTCGGACTCTAAAAATTTGTCAAAAAATTGCAAAATTGCGGGTTTTTTCCTAAGTTTAAGATTTTTTTTAAAAAAAACTCTAAAAATTTCTTTATTTTAACCCTTTTATAGAGCTTTATGCAATCTTTCATTTAAGCTTAATTGGAGCCAAATCCGATCATTTTAACCCGTGGCACCCTTCGATCAAAGTCTAGGGTTTTTGGTAAAAAGTTTCTAAAAAGCCAAAACTTTGATCGATTAGCGCCACGGCTTAAAATTTTCGGATTTGGCTCAAATTAGTTTTGAATGAAAGATTGTCTCAAGCTCTACTAAAGGGTCGGCGGAATGAAATTTTGAGACTTTTTTTAAAAAATTTCTTGAACGTAGGAAAAATCCGCAATTTTTTACAAATTTGAAATGGCGATATCTCGAAAACCGATCGAGAGATTTTAATTTTTTTTGATATTCGTGCTCAGCGCATCGAAATCTACAAATATGATGTGTCGAAAGATAAAAAAATTTAAATTTTTTTTTTTTTAATTTTTCAAAAATCCAAAACTTTGACCGCCGGGCGCCACGGGTTAATTTAATCCGATTGACCTCAAATTTGTACCACATAAGTTTTAGACCTAGGACAATAAAAATTTGCCCGGACACTTGGGAAAATCGAAAGATGACAAAAAAAATGCCAGTCTATTGGGCATACATTTCAAAGAAATTACGTATGTATGTTCACTTTGAAGATTTTCCTTGTAAAAACAAGAAAACCCTACGATAAAATTAAATTTTGATAGTGAAATCAAATTCAGGAGGTCGAAATATTGCTGAACAATGAGTTTAGGTCCGGCCCATTGTTTGTTTACTGCAATACTGTTGCGTGTGTGTAAGCTTTTGCATATGAACTCGTAGATAAAATATTGTCTTCGAGCACGTTTACCTCCATAACTTCGGAACCAAATGAGTGTCCACCTTAAAATTTGGATACAAATGTAGGGGAAGACATATTTATTATCATATATTTTTTTGAGAATTTTAAAAATATCGGATTTTGGAGTATATGTCTTTGAACGTTAGACCTTGAAATATGACCTTTGACCTTTCATTACAAAAAAAAATTATACACGTCATTTTTAATGTAATCTTTCCACCTTTAAAATTATAACTATCTGGAAACTGAAAGTTGTATAGTTTATAGTAAGGGGCCACTTTGTATGTGTACCTTATTGAAATTTTTACGTTTTCGCCAATTTTTAAGCCGCTATATTTCGAAAACCGAAAGGTTTTGAGCCAGAAAGGTAATGATTTTAGGAACACTATCCATTTGCATTATATTTGGCAAATTTTATTAAAATCGAAGGTGACAAATCCGAATGCTGTGTGGTTTAAGGTGGAATTGCCCTAATGGCAATCTTAAACACGGCTGCGGATCTTTCGTTCCCAAACGCAACGAGTTTTACTCGTCCCCGATACCAACCTGCGTTGACAGTAGTAGGGAGAAAATCAGGCATACACTCAAAAAAATACGTTAGTAGATTTACTAATTTTTTTTTGCTAATGCTAGTTAGGTAAAATAGCATTGATAAATAGGTAATATTACGTAAATAATTTGGTAGTATTACCTTGTATTAGTAATGGCATTTTGTGACGACCAAAGTCCGGTGTCGTTTTGGTGCACAATCGCTGCCTTATATATTTTTTTTACTTATGTATTTACTTTTACCATGAATTATCATTTTTATTTTTTTTTTATTTATCATTGTTCAACATTAAATAACTTCTGTTAAAACTAAAAAGAATTTAATTTAAAATGAGGTTTAAATTGTGTTTTCCGTTAGTTAACGCCATCTAGATGTGAGAATATACAACTTGAATTGCAGAGTCGTATTTCTAAACAGCTGATCAACGTCAATTTAGAGTTGATGACAGTTGTTTGGAGGTGGTAGTGAGTGTGTGTGGGTTATTGTGTCAGCGTAGCAAGGGTATAAAAGCACACGACCAGCAGAAAATTGAGGATTCTTTGTGTGGAGTTGGTAAGCACAAGTCGGCGAGTCGGAGACTACCACTTGTAGATATTGACAATATTCTTAGAAACAACCAAATTTAAAACAAATAATAGTCTACGGAGTAGGATATTGTTTGAGTAACATTGGAATTTGGCAGTTAGCAACTAATAGTCTACGGAGTAGTTCTATTGGTTGAAACATAAGCATTAAATACAGCTGGTAGACAATAGTCTACGGAGTAGACTATTGTTTGGTGGCTGTTGCTAGGCAGAAGTGCTCGGTAGGCACTCTGTCACACAAATTCCTCTGTTAAACAAGCGTTCGGTAGACGCTAGGCCATTGTCACGGTTGCGACCAGGTATATTGTCATTCATTTTCGTTTCGGTTTGATTTGATATTTTTTTTTGTTAAGCGTGTTAATTGTAATTTAATGTGTATTAAAGTTAACTCGGTAGTGTCTAAGTGAACTTGTCTCTTTGTTCAATAAATATACGTATTATAACGTTTTCAAAAAGGAGTTGTCTTTTAATTCTCGAGGGGAAAATAACCAAAGTGGTAACGAACCCTGGCCGCTTCTGAGCTGACTCCAACCTAGAAAATTACTTCGTTACATGGCGCCCGAGAAGGGACTTGATAAATAAAAAAATTCAAATAAATAATAACTCATATAAAAAATTAAAAAAATAAAAAAAAAAACAAACAAATATATACTTATATAAAAAAAAATCTCCTGATATAAGTGAAAATTCAATAAAATTGTTTTTTTTTTGAAAAAAAAAAATTTCGAATACTTATTGAAAAAAAAAAAACTATAAACGCTATTGTTATAAGTTAAAGTCGGGAAGTGTTAATTTTCTCGGTACCAATCGTATAACACCACATAGTTTTGTTCGGTAAACTTAATTTTTGTTTAAAGAAAATTAATTTGTTATTGGAAAAAACTAGTAAGAGCGTCAAAAAAAAAAGGGAAAACATTTATATATAAACTTTATAAAAGAAAAGATAACCTAATCAATAAAATAAAATACGTAAAACTAAAATATCAAATTACGTTCCGCAAATCATCGAGGTGATATTGACAACTTTAACATCATGCTGAAAAAAAAATGGATATATTCTCTTCGTAAGGAGGAATTGATAGTGTATTTGGGTGAGTTTGGTATCGATTGTTCTGGCAGTGTGGATGAGATGAGAAAACGGATGGCGCAATTTATCGGTGGAGAACATCCTCCGGACCGCTTGGAACGTCTTCTTGCACTTCAGGCACATCATGAACCCGCTACTTCAGGTAACTTAACTAATCCCTCAGTATCCCCGTCCAAACTCCCGAAAATAATCATCACTGAAAATATAACCCCATTAAAGCAAGAATCAAGTACTATAATACAATCAAACAAGTACATTAGGCCAGAGGCAAAAGGTATTCCTTCCCCAAAACCTGCCACCTCTAAACTAGAAGAAAAGGAGACTCCTGTAGATAAACCAAACCTCGATAAAGTTATCGTTGTTGAGTTGGCACGTAAGTGGGGCATACGTTACGATGGTGGTAAGGAGCCTTTAGTATTTATCGAAAGAGTGGAGGAAATGGCTGAAATGTACAATATTAACAAAAACTTTTTACCGGATGCTATGCCCGAATTTTGTAAAGACCGTGCCTTGGTTTGGTTTAGGAACAATAACCAGCATTGGGATACTTGGGAGGCCTTTAAATCTGATTTCTTAAAATTTTTCCTTCCAGCACGCTATTTCGAAAAGCTCGATGACGAAATTAGAAGACGATGCCAAAGACAAAGGGAATCATTTAAGGATTATGTGTTATCATTGCAAAATTTAATGCGCCATTCCGACCTATCCGAATCACAACGGTTGGAACGCATTTTCCGAAATTCTCATCCTAACTATCTATGGTATATTCATCGAAAAGATTTCACCAATTTATCTGAACTAATCACTTTGGCAGATGATCTGGAGAGCATCCCTAATATGAATAACGCCCAAACTAGAAATGAGCCGCATCGGATGATGGTCAACCGTAACATCGGGGGTTATGGAATAGGGGAAGTTAATCCCAATTCCAGCCCAAATTTTAGTAACCAAAGTAGTCAGCGTGAATATTCTCCAATTGAATTAACAAATCTTCAGTGTGATGACAACAGACTAAGCTCGAGTGTCAAGATAGGTGAACACATTTTAATTGCAACCATCGACACCGGGGCAACTAGCAATTATGTTAGCGAGAATATAGCGGAAGCAGTGTTTGCAAACTACCCCAGGATACCCCAGGAACTAGAAGTTACTCTAGCTGACGGATCAACCACTATCATACGATGGGCAATAGAGTGTGTAGTAAAAATTGGTCGGGAGGAACGGAAAGTTATTTTTCTCATCATGCCAGATGCCATTGAAGATATGATTGTTGGACTAAACCTCCTTAAAATATTAAAAACAACGGTAGCCTTCGGAAATTTGTCTCTACTGTTGGAAGAAGATACCCCGTTAGCTATCCCACGTTGCATGGTTCTACATGAGCAATCAAACGATACAACACCAACCACAGCCCCCGATACAACCAACGAGTTTTCTTATATCGAGGCTGACGCAACAAATCAAGCCAAGCAGACTCAAGTTACCCGGTTTCCGGTAAGTGCAAATATTTCAATAACAAATTCAATATCTAGCAGTGGCCCCAAATCCGATGAATCGAAAATAATATCGACCTTTTTGGAAGAAGAGTTAGGACTATTCCAGGAGGTACGTGGGCCCACAATCCTGGCGGAACATAAAATTCTAATGAAAGATGACCGACCTATCAAAATCCGATACGCGAATCGAAATCCAGCAATGCAATCGATAATTGACACGGAAATAAATAAACTATTAGAGAAAGGATGTATTGAAACATCCAACAGTCCGTATAGTTTCCCGATCACCTTGGCGAAGAAGAAAAATGGTTCCTGGCGATTGTGCATTGACTTTCGACAGTTAAATAGCCGTTCCATTCCAGATGCCTATCCGCTCCCACGAATAAATAGCATTCTGGATAGACTAAGGGAGGCACGTTATATCAGCTGCCTGGATTTGGAAAACGGATATTGGCAAATACCGATGGCCACCGAAAGTAAAATGTTTACCGCATTCACTGTTCCTGGTCGTGGGCTCTACCAATGGAAGGTCATGCCATTTGGACTCCACTCAGCCCCTGCCACTTTTCAACGGGCCTTAGATCAAGTGATAGGACCGGAAATGGAGCCTCACGCATTTGCGTATCTGGATGATATCATCATCACGAGTAAAACCTGTGAGGAGCATCTGTGCCATTTGAAAGAAGTTTTTAAACGTTTGAGGACAGCCCAACTAAAGATTAACGCAAATAAGTGCGAGTTTTTTAAACAGGAATTAAAATATTTAGGTCACGTGGGCTCTACCAATGGAAGGTCATGCCATTTGGACTCCACTCAGCCCCTGCCACTTTTCAACGGGCCTTAGATCAAGTGATAGGACCGGAAATGGAGCCTCACGCATTTGCGTATCTGGATGATATCATCATCACGAGTAAAACCTGTGAGGAGCATCTGTGCCATTTGAAAGAAGTTTTTAAACGTTTGAGGACAGCCCAACTAAAGATTAACGCAAATAAGTGCGAGTTTTTTAAACAGGAATTAAAATATTTAGGTCACGTGGTCTGTGGAGATGGTATACGGACAGACCCCGACAAAGTCGCTGCAATCCAACAAATGGAGCCTCCTAAAAACATACGGGATGTGAGACGATTCTTAGGCGTGGCTTCATGGTATAGGCGTTTTGTTGCAGAATTCTCCAAGTTATCACAACCCCTAACCACTCTATTAAAAAAGGGGAAACATTTTAAATGGGGTCACGAACAACAACTGGCATTTGAAGAGCTCAAATGTAGGCTCACAGAAGCACCGGTGCTGGCCTGCCCAGATTTTGGTAGCACTTTCACTTTACAAACTGATGCGAGCGATTTCGGTCTGGGAGCAGTACTTACACAACAGTTGGACGGAAAGGAAAGGGTCATCGCCTATGCCAGCCGTCATCTCAATCATGCGGAAAAGAACTACACCACGACGGAAAAGGAATGCCTCGCAATTGTATGGGGTGTTCGGAAAATGCGTATGTACTTAGAAGGCTATAATTTTATTGTAATCACAGACCACCTGTCGCTGAAATGGTTGAATTCCATTGAGACTCCAACCGGTAGGCTAGCTCGTTGGGCACTGGAACTCCAACAGTACCAATTTACAATTCAATATGTAACGTGGCAAATGGCCAAAGTGGCCTCATTGCTACTAACATAATTATTCCTTATAAATTTTGGCTTAGGTTAGGTTAGGTTGTAAGTGGCTGCTGACGTTTTACGTCAACACACGTAGACTCTGAGGTCCATTGTGATACCACGGGATCGTAATAGGTTTCCCTACTAGTCCCTGTCGTTAAACCAGTTTGAGCTTCTTATGAAACTCCTTAGATGTTGAATTTTGACATCCGACAAATCAGAAAGATCGTACAGCTCCCTAGATCCCAGTGAAGCAAGTCGCTGACCAGAAAGTGCCGGGCAATGGCAAATAAAGTGTTCGATAGTTTCCAACTCCTCTTCATCCATGCAACTTCGGCAAAAGTCATTCGACGGCACATTTAACCGCTCTGCGTGCTTCCCTATAAGACAGTGTCCGGTAATTATAGAAACCAACGTCGAAATCTCTCCTCTTGGAAGCGATATCAGCTCACTTGTGCGCCCCTGATTAAGAGAAGGCCAAATCAGTCGTGTTGTCTCACACGTCCATCCATTGGCCCATCTTTGATTAGTCTCCGTCGCAGAACAAAGCCGTAGGTTTTGCTTGCAAGTTTCTAGAGGCATACCAACACATTCCAATTCTGTTGGAACCTGTAAGGTAGTTCCTAGTCTTGCAAGCTCATCGGCTTTGCAATTCCCTGGAATGTCTCTGTGCCCTGGGACCCATATGAGTCGTATGTTAAACTGCTTGGCCATCTCATTTAAAGACGTGCGGCAGTTAAGGGCAGATCTTGTTTTCAGAAACATTGAATCCAGGGACTTGACCGCGGCTTGACTGTCAGTATAGATGTTGACTGCGGTTGTAGACAAGACATTGCAGCTCAACCAGTCAGCCACTTCCTTTATTGCCAGCATCTCTGCCTGGTAAACACTGCAATGATCTGGCAATCTACGAGCCAGGCTCAATCCAAGCTCTTCCGAATAGACCCCAAAGCCCACTTGTTCGTGCAGCCTCGATCCATCTGTGTAAAAATTTATGGTAGCTCCACTACCCGGAGTATCCCCCATCCAAGACTCCCTGGATGGTATCATAGTGGTAAAGTGGCGCTCAAAGAGGCTCAAAGAGGGAGCACAATCCACATTTTGTGGTATTGTTATCTTTTTCAAGATCGCGCTATGGCCACAATCGCTGCTCCTCCATTGCAGCGTACTATTAAGTCGAATTGCCGACGCAGCTGCATACTGCCTACCCAATATGTCTAAGGGTATCAGGTAAAGGAGGATTTCTAATGCAGCCGTAGGTGTAGTACGAAGAGCACCAGTGATGCACATTGAGGCCATTCTCTGTACCTTCGTGATAAAGGCACAGTTCGCTTTTGTTTCTAAAGCAGGCCACCAGACAATGATTCCATACAGCAAAATTGGACGCACCACTGCAGTATAGATCCAATGAACGACTTGAGGGCTAAAACCCCATCGTTTTCCAATGGCCCTTTTACAGGAATACAAAGCAATCGTTGCTTTTCTCACCCGTTCCTCAATATTACGCCTGAAATTAAGCTTCCTATCTAGAAATACTCCAAGATACTTGGCTCCATCTGAGAAGGTGATTTCAGTACCGTCCAGAGAAATAGGATCAAAAGCAGGAATCTTATTTTTCCTTGTAAATAAAACAAGCTCTGTTTTACTAGGATTAACTCCTAGACCACAGTCTCTTGCCCATTTAGACAGATCTTTCAGAGAACCCTGAAGAATGTCCCGCAATGTTGGCAGATGCTTCCCCTTTACCGCTATCGCGACATCGTCAGCATATGCGACAACATGACAACCACGTGCTTCTAGAGATAGTAGCATTGAATTCAGTGCCAGGTTCCAAAGAAGCGGCGAAAGAACACCTCCTTGTGGTGTGCCCCTATTGACAAATCGAGATATGACGGACGCTCCCAATTCAGACGTTATACGTCTACTGGCAAGTAGGCTTTCCACCATTAAAACGATTTCACGCTTTACTCCCAGACCAGACAATGCCAATATTATCGATTCTGGGATGACATTATTAAAAGCCCCCTCAATGTCAAGAAAGGCCACCATAGTGTACTCCTTTACCGAAAGCGATCTCTCGATGGTACCAACAAGCTCATGAAGAGCTGTTTCCGTTGATCGTCCCTTGCTGTATGCATGTTGCTTTGTCGAAAGCAACCTCGGGTCAATCACTCTACGCAAATATGAGTCTATCATTCGTTCCATTGTCTTTAACAAAAAAGAAGACAGACTAATTGGTCTGAAATCCTTCGGAGCTGTGTGGGAACTTTTCCCAGCCTTCGGGATAAATACGACTCTGGTATCCCTCCATTTTAAAGGAATATACGACCAGTTGATGCATGCTGTGTATAGATTATACAGCAACGGGGCTATATAGTCCAACACTTGCTGCAACTCAGCCGGGATTATACCATCAGGTCCCGGGGATTTATAGGGCCTGAAGCTTTTTATCGCCCAGATTAATGTTGGCATATTTATTATTTCCGAAGCAATTTCAGATGCTTGGGCGTCAGAACGTTCCAAAGCTTGAAACGGCGTCATGGAATTGCCCGGAAAATGCGTGTTTAAAAGGAGATCCAGCGACTCTCCACTGGAGGAAGACCACACCCCATTAGGATCCTTCAGGTATCCCAGGGTGCAAGGAGAAGAAGCCAGAACCTTGCGCAGCCTGGATGCCTCAGAAACGTCTTCTATGTTTCCACAGAAGTTTTTCCAAGAATCACATTTTGCATTTCTGATCATCTTTTTATAAATTTTGGCTTAATATTCGTATATTTTACATAATATTAAGATTTTATCATAATCCAACTATTTCTGCTGCATTTCGCGTTACTTCTAATCCACCACCTAATTGCACCCTAATTTTAAAATAGCTCAATAATTAAGTGTCTCCCTATTAATTTTAGTCTTTCCTACTATTTTTTACTTTTATTATATAAACATACGAATCCCAACAAGAAAGAGCCACCTTAATAAAATAACCCCATACGAAAGCCACCCTAATACATTATTTTTTTATAAATGTATATATGTGTGTGTATGTACACAAATTCATTCGACCAATAGCAGTACTGGGTGAGTTATTTTTATTTGTTTTTGGTTGTTGGTGATTCTGATTCAAGCAATTCTCGTTTAGTTAAATAAAACATAGTCTTAAGTAGTTTAGTTTGGGACACAAATGGGCGAGTTGAGATTAGACGAAAGTCTTTTTATCAATCACTACAGAGACTCGTACATCAGTCGAGATACTGTGGGCCTTAAATAAAGGGCAGTGATAGATAATTTTTGTGAGGGCAGCCTAGGTTGCACTCTAATAAATAAATTCTCGTGCCTTCGGGTACAGTGTTCTTCTCGTGCCTTCGGGTAGTGTGTTCTTCTCGTGCCTTCGGGTACAGTGTTCTTCTCGTGCCTTCGGGTAGTGTGTTCTTCTCGTGCCTTCGGGTACAGTGTTCTTCTCGTGCCTTCGGGTAGTGTGTTCTTCTCGTGCCTTCGGGTACAGTGTTCTTCTCGTGCCTTCGGGTAGTGTGTTCTTCTCGTGCCTTCGGGTACAGTGTTCTTCTCGTGCCTTCGGGTAGAGTGTTCTTCTCGTGCCTTCGGGTACAGTGTTCTTCTCGTGCCTTCGGGTACAGTGTTCTTCTTGTGCCTTCGGGTAGTGTGTTCTTCTCGTGCCTTCGGGTACAGTGTTCTTCTCGTGCCTTCGGGTACAGTGTTCTTCTCGTGCCTTCGGGTAGTGTGTTCTTCTTGTGCCTTCGGGTACAGTGTTCTTCTTGTGCCTTCGGGTAGTGTGTTCTTCTCGTGCCTTCGGGTACAGTGTTCTTCTCGTGCCTTCGGGTAGTGTGTTCTTCTCGTGCCTTCGGATACAGTGTTCTTCTCGTGCCTTCGAGTACAGTGTTCTTCTCGTGCCTTCGGGTAGTGTGTTCTTCTCGTGCCTTCGGGTACAGTGTTCTTCTCGTGCCTTCGGGTAGTGTGTACTTCTCGTGCCTTCGGGTACAGTGTTCTCCTCGTACCTTCGGGTAGTGTGTTCTTCTCGTGCCTTCGGGTACAGTGCTCTTCTCGTGCCTTCGGGTACTGTGTTCTCCTGGTGCCTTACTTCATCACCGTCATAATATTCACTGAGCTGTGACCTGCCAGTGTGCCAGTTACCGACTATAATACTGAGCTGTGACCTGCCAGTTCAACACTAGTCACCATCGTATTGCTGCCTTCGTCGCCGATATTACTGAGCTGTGACCTGCCAGTCCAACGCTAGACACCATCGTAATTCTGCTTTTGTCGCCGATAGTACTGAGCTGTGACCTGCCAGTCCAACGCCAATTACCATCGTGCCTCGTTTCCCGACCGTCTACCGCCAGCCGACACCTTTGCACCGATTACCTGTATCCCGATTGTCCAGTCATCACCAAGTAGAGCGATCGTGCCAGCCTCATTCGTATCATAGCGACGAACAAAGTGACTAAGTATAGTGGAGAAGAAGGATTGTTGTTCGTGACTTATTACAAATACATTAAACATATTGTATTTATATTTAATTTAAATAAAAGATTAATTTGTAAGCCCCATAAAGGGTTAACCAACGTCTTTTCACTCAAGGTTTTGTGGGTCCTAGAGTATACTACCTTGGCCACGACTGAACTACCTCAGCCAAGTCAAAAACCACGTTACAAATATAGAAAAGGGGCTCAAAATGTAGTGGCCGACGCCCTCTCAAGACAACCTCTGGAGACTTGCCAACGCGCATTGAACGAAGTGGTAACAGTCGAGTGTCCGTGGTTGAAAAAGAAAATTCAAGAAGTCCAGGAAAACCCTCAAAAATATGCAGATTTTACACTAATAAATAATCAGCTATATAGACATTTTCCGCAAAGCAACGACGATGAAGATTCATATCCATGGAAATTATGTGTCGGAACCGGTAAGAGAGAGAGAGTTTTACAAGAAAATCATGATGACCCCACGGCCGGACACTTAGGGATACGGAAAACCATATATCGAATTTGCAGCCGGTACTACTGGCCGGGATTATTCAGGGATGTAAGTCGCTATGTACGCAAATGCCCGTCGTGTCAGAGATATAGTCAGCCAACAAAAACCGGCCGGAGAAATGTTAACTAGAATACCCGAGGAGCCATGGGCTACTATATGCATGGATTTTGTGGGGCCATTACCACGATCTAAACATGGTAACACCATGTTACTAGTAATTGTTGACCGATTCTCGAAATGGGTAGAATTAATTCTATCACGAAAAGCCACTGCTGACGGAGTGGTAAAAGCCTTCCGCGAACGGATTCTAGCCCGATTTGGGGTTCCTAAAATGGTTATTACCGATAATGGCTCCCAGTTTACGAGTCGTGTTTTCCAAAAATATTTAGAGACAATGGGAGTTAAACAACAATACACGGCACCCTATACCCTGCAGGAGAACCCTACGGAAAGATCCAATCGCACGATAAAGACAATGATTGCACAATTCGGCAATAATAAACACACCCGATGGGATGATAATTTGCCGGAAATTTCGCTGGCATTGAATACTAGTCTCTCCGAGGCCACGGGATACACCCCAGCATATCTGATCCAAGGACGTGAACCGCGACTGCCTCATTCCCTGTATGATGAGGTTACCGTCGGAACAGGGGCAGTAACTATGGACAAAAAGACGAATGATCTAAACGAAATTTTCCGAATTGTTCGACATAATCTGGTAAAGGCTAGTCAAGATCAGCGACGGTATTATAATCTGCGGCGCCGACCTTGGCAACCTAAAATAGGACAACAAGTTTTGGTTCGACAACACGTTTTATCTAAGGCAGGTGATAATTTTGCTGCTAAATTGGCCCCGAAATTCGAGCGACCCTACTACATCACTGATTTTCGATCACGAGTTATTGTGAGACTAAAGGAGTTAGAGAAAGGGAACGTGAGAACAGCCCACATCAACGAAATAAAGCCATTTGTAGATAATTAAAAAAAATAAAAAAATAAAAAAATTTATTTATATACGAATATATCCGTGCATTTTTTATGATAAACGTTACTAATAATCTATTTTTTGTATCATCCTAGATTAACGCTTCTTTAATAAATCAACCGGGATGGCAGACTAAAGATTTAAGAAATCCTTAGAGAAGTTCCGCCAAACAACAAAAAAGGGCGAGGAAAAGATTCGGAAAACTATCTTTTTACCTGACGAACTACCACGCCGTCCTCCACGGACTCGCCCAGGTCCCCAACCCTGCAATAGGTGCATTGTAAAACCCATCAACCACGTAACCCATACAACAAATTCATCATCAACCACCGACATACACCCCACGGCTGCCATCACCGCCAACGACACCGAAACTTCCACAACAACAACCGTTACTCAGACAAGATTCACCGCCGATGACGTACCGTCCACCTCTAGAGGGTGTGCTCCTTGCCTCCCACGATACGACTGGCCCTAAGGTGGTGCAACCACCATTGCATTGGTCAGTCCAATGGCACTACAACACCCACGTGGCAACAACGATAACGAAGTACTCCCGTCCCCGCTCACAGTCTCCAGTGATAGCAACGAGGACGACGTCTTGGATGGTATTCCAACTCCGACAAGGTACGAACTTATACCGACACAAGCCTTCCACACTATAGTGGACGATAGCTCGGAAGAGGCCGCGGAAAATTACCGCATTTATCGGGAACAAATCGAGGTAGAAAGAACACCTTCCGTCTCGACGGACGAGGAGGACGCCTATTTGTTTTCTCCGTGCCTGGTGCCTGAAGAGGAACGGTATGAACCGTATAGAGAGGTACGGGAAGACGTCGTGGAGATTATATCGGTGGAAACCATCGCGGAAGCAGTCAGCCCACCAGTGTCATCTCTACCGATATTGGACACGACTGCAGCTGTGGCCTGGCGAATGTCGACGTCGCCAAGTCTCACTCAACCCCGCCTCCAAGCCGAAATATCAACAACCGAAAACACCACCAGTACTACCTTAAATACTACAATCTCCAACGTTCCCACCAGTCCAACCCAAACGGATGTCACACCCAATACTACAAGTATCACCGATACAATCTTGGCCAACACATTGTTTTCGCCAATCGAAATAACATCGAGATCATCTTCGCCCCAAACATTTAGCCATTCATCCCAGGTTAATACCGAAATGGAGAATGGAGATATACAAGCTTTTACCGAGGTGGCAACATCAACCACGATATCCAACCCAGCCACAGAAGAAGTATTGGTGGTAAATATCGATGACGCCGAAGTATTGGCGATCCAAGGGCTCGAAGGGGACGATAACAATAATAGAGATCAAAATATAGAGAGGTGGGTGCGGAACCAGAACGAAGAGGATATAAGTAACATATCGGCTGATGGAGTGCCGTCAGAGGTGGTGACGGAATTGATTCCATTGATCGAAGAATCGAGAGGACAGGTGGCGCAGAATCGGCGGGTGAACCTGTTGTATACGCTGGCAAGTGGGCGGTACCGTGTGGTGTTACGACCATCGGGGAACATCACCATCAAACATCTCCTACACAAGGGACATTAAGTAATCGGAAGAGGGGATGCCATGTGACGACCAAAGTCCGGCGTCGTTTTGGTGCACAATCGTTGCCTTATATATTTTTTTTTACTTATGTATTTACTTTTACCATGAATTATCATTTTTATTTTTTTTTTATTTATCATTGTTCAACATTAAATAATTTCTGTTAAAACTAAAAAGAATTTAATTTAAAATGAGGTTTAAATTGTGTTTTCCGTTAGTTAACGCCATCTAGATGTGAGAAAATGCAACTTGAATTGCAGAGTCGTATTTCTAAACAGCTGATCAACGTCAATTAAGAGTTGATGACAGTTGTTTGGAGGTGGTAGTGAGTGTGTGTGGCACGGATGTTAAAATGGGTTTTCAATTTTGTACCAACTTTCAAAAAAATTTGTACTTTTTGGACCCTCACGGTACCATTTTTTTTAATAAAAGCTTAACTCAAACAAATGCAAACAAAAACAAGTAGAAAAGTTAAATTCGACTTTGGCAAATCTATGAATACCCTCCACAATGCTTTTTTAAAGGAAAGTACATTTTTAACGTGAAAAAAATTAACAATTTTGATTAGAAATATTTTATTTTGAGTAAAAAAACTCATTTTTTTTGTCATTTAAAAAAAAGAAAAATTACTAATTTTTTTTTTAGTGTAAAACTTTTTTCGAGTGTTTTGTTATTTTTACCGTAAAAATATTTCTGAGTGAATGCACGTACGTATGTACACAAAATATTGCAATTTTTGTAAAAAAAAAAAAACTAAATTTTTTTCGAGTTTAAAATTTTTTTTGAATGTAAAATTTTTTTTGAGTGTAAAATTTTTTTCGAGTGTAATTTTATAGTTACCAATGCTTTTAAAACTAAACAAGTTTAAAAAACATTGCTTTGAAACAAAACAAGTTTGAAAAGCATTGTTAAGTTACCACCAATGCTTTTAAAACTTGTTAACACGTGGCATTTAAGATGAAGCAAATCTAAAATTCAGGGATTTGCTTCTAACTTTTGAACTAATAGACCGATTGAGCTGAAATTTAAAACCAACCAGAACTGGGGAACGTCAAAAATATATGTCAAGCTTCAGCAGTCTCATTATTGTCTTTCGAAAGTTAGCGTGTTTTTTATATCGAAAATTCCCAAAATACCCTTGCCAAAATTTACTCTTTTGCTCATAACTTTTGAACCACTGGTCCGATTTCGCTGGATTGCAATACCAACCTGGCTCGGTAAATGGCCAACATATATGTCAAACTTCAGGAGCCTCCGTAAAGTCTTTCAAAAGTTAGCATGTTTTCAACGGACAGACAGACGGACGGACATCGCTAGATCGACTTAAAATCGATCAAGGATCATGAATATACATACTTTATGGGGTCCTAGACCAATATTTCGATGTGTTACAAACGGAATGACAAACTTATATATACCCTCTATCACTAGAGTGGAGGGTATAAAAACATTTTTCAGGGACGTTTTTGAACAATTTCTTGAAATCTATTCTGCAGCAAAATGTCTCATTGTCCGATACTTTACCTATAGGAAAAATTCTCAGAATTCTAAAATATTTCGACAGAAAAAATACATCCAAGTGTGTAAACATGAAAAATGTATCAAGACCTCAGAATTCTTTTGAAGATGAAAGGTCTCAAAGTCTGCACTTAATGCTATCTTCATTAATTGTCTATAAATTACTGACTGATACTTCTGTGGAAAATTCTCAAACTTTTTGCTTGATTAAAGTGAGTAAGAATTTTTTCTCAATAGTCTAATTTGATACCTTTTCTCTAAAAAGAAGTATTTAACATCCGGAAATTTTTGTTAAAAAAAATGAAAAATTTCATATGAATACTTCTATAAATTGTTTAAAAACCAGGAACTAAAAGCTAAAAAAGAGTCACATTTATGTTTTAAATCGGTCAATCATTAGTACCCTTGTGAGATTTTTTTTAAGTTAAGAAAAAAGCTGGGGTCTTTTACCAATATTTCGATGAGTTATAAAAAAAGAAATTTAAAAATTGTACCAAATGAGTAGCGGTAGTACCACGGTACTTTTGAATGTTAAAATGTACCAAAAAAAGTACAATTGTACCAACTTTAACATCCCTGGTGTGTGGGTTATTGTGTCAGCGTAGCAAGGGTATAAAAGCACACGACCAGCAGAAAATTGAGGATTCTTTGTGTGGAGTTGGTAAGCACAAGTCGGCGAGTCGGAGACTACCACTTGTAGATATTGACAATATACTTGGAAACAACCAAATTTAAAACAAATAATAGTCTACGGAGTAGGATATTGTTTGAGTAACATTGGAATTTGGCGGTTAGCAACTAATAGTCTACGGAGTAGTTCTATTGGTTGAAACATAAGCATTAAATACAGCTGGTAGACAATAGTCTACGGAGTAGACTATTGTTTGGTGGCTGTTGCTAGACAGAAGTGCTCGGTAGGCACTCTGTCACACAAATTCCTCTGTTAAACAAGCGTTCGGTAGACGCTAGGCCATTGTCACGGTTGCGACCAGGTATATTGTCATTCATTTTCGTTTCGGTTTGATTTGATATTAAAGGAGAACGGAGTTTTTTTTTGTTAAGCGTGTTAATTGTAATTTAATGTGTATTAAAGTTAACTCGGTAGTGTCTAAGTGAACTTGTCTCTTTGTTCAATAAATATACGTATTATAACGTTTTCAAAAAGGAGTTGTGTTTTAATTCTCGAGGGAAAATAACCAAAGTGGTAACGAACCCTGGCCGCGTCTGAGCTTACTCCAACCTAGAAAATTACTTCGTTACAATTTTTACACCATTTCCTTAAAAAATTTAAATAAAAACAACGAAAAGTTAATTATTTTTATTTAATTTTATTTTTTTAATTTTTTGAATGTTTACAAGTTTTAAAGAAAAGTTGATAATAAGAAAAATGTCTCAGAATCTTATGAAAGGCTCAAAATCTGAAAATTTGTCTGTTATTTAACATTTTTTCAATAGAAATACTCTCAGATTCTGAGACTTTTCTACACTCAAAAAAATACGTTAGTAGATTTACTAATTTTTTTTGCTAACGCTAGTTAGCTAACTTTTAGCAAATTTTTAGTTGAGATTAGCATGTTAGCAAAAATTCTTGTAAACTTCATTTAAACAAACTTTGAACTAATTTCTTTTGCTAAATTTTAAATTAAGTTGACAACATTTTTACAAGATTTTTTGCTAATATTAGCAAAAGTGAATTGTAATTTTTTTATTTCTCTTATTTTTTCTCTCCTTTGTTTTTTTTTCTTGTGCGCGAAATTTTTTAGAACAATTCAGTACAAACAAAAGCGTTGATCGTGGCGGTAGCGATTACGGCATTTTATAAATATAATATTTTTAATTTTATATTAAATATAAACAATATATTTTGAAGTAAAAAAACAGGTGGTTGTGTTATTGTGTGTTTATTTAATAATTGTTTCTCCATAAGTATTGATCGCAAAAAAAACAAATATGTAGATAATTCGGGGTTGTTTTTTTTTTTTTGCTATTGTGTGTTTTTTTCAATGATGGGTACCAATACCTTTTCGATACCAATACCCGTTAATACCAATTCAAATTGAAAACCAATACCAATTAAAAACCAATACCTTTATTTGTGCGATACCAATACCGATAAAAAACCAATACTGATTCCCCACTACCAATACCAATTAAAAACCAATACTTTTATTCTTCAAAACCAATACCAATAAAAAACCAATACATACCAATTTATTTTTTTCTACTTTCGTATCGGTTTTGTTTCGGTTTTTTTGTATTCTTATTTTCGTTTGTTTTAATTGTGACGTCAAACATTTTCTTTCCATCGCATTATTAGGTTTTACCTGACTAACGAATTGCTACAGATGTTTACAAAAGATGTTACATCGATCAGTAATCGTTTGCATGCAAAGTCATATAACAAAAAGGAGTTAGCTACTTGAATTTTAAAAGCCATAAAAACATAAAACAAATATTTTTTGTCACGTTACGTGATTTTTATGACCCCTAATAAAAGTATATCTTAAAAAATTTAGACCTTTTCTGTAATGAAATTTTTTCTTTTGCAAACATTATTAATATGTGATGCACATATATTGAATGTCACTGCACTGTTCTTTGCGTTGTAAAAAAAAATACTAATGTCCTTTTTTGGAAATCCCAAAATTTTAATCAAGCAGTCGTTACAAAATTATATGTCACAACACCAGAATCCAGAAAAAAAAAATTTGTTTGTTTTATTAGAGGCACAGTCATATTATAAAAGAATTTAAGAATGCATAATGTGCGGTACACACTTGCTATTTTTGAGAGTTTAAGGGGTACGTGTTTAAAAAATTATTTGTTCTGTATCCATTACGTTTTTATTCAGTTACTGGTGTTTTGTTAAACAACTTGTTGTGTGAACTCCATATAAGAAAAAAAATTTGGCCGTGTAATTACAAAAAGATCTAAAATCGAAGAAGGGGCCCCTGCACGATAACCCATTTCAATCACTTAAAAAAATATGTGTGAAAGGATGAATTTCAGGTATATTTTGTTAATAACGGAATATTAAACATTTTTTTGACAAAATTTTTAAGATCTGCGGTGCTAATTTCACTAAAAAAGTACCTTTTTCCAAAAAAGGAAAAATAAAATTGAATCTTATACCCAATTCACACCTGAGGTGAAATCTTGTTCGAACGAGATTTCGATCATACCCAGCAAAAATTGGCATTACTAGTAATGGGTTTTGTAATCCGAAACAGATGTTAATCAGTAGTTACTTATTGAATGAAACACTAATTATTTTAACAAGGGCGTGAGACAAAAATAACTAGTGAAGAGTATGGAGATAAATAAGTAGTTACTGCCTCGGATTACAAATAAGGAGTAAAAACCCATTACCAATAAGAAGTAAAATAATTAGTTAATTAAAACTTTTAAAATTTAACTTGTTTTTACTAAAACTTAAAAATTGCATAATTTTTATTAAGTTTTTAAGTACTTTTTAAGTTAATTGAATTGTAAAGGTTAAAAACTGCAAGTGCAAGAAGATATTATTACTTAGAGGTGCTTTTTTAACATACTACTGAGAAGTAGTTACTTTTGGGCTTAAAATAATGTTAATGGTAATGGGTACTCATTATAAATAATGTACTTGGTAATGATTACTTTGCACAACTCATTACCATGTTTTTGCTGGGTATGGTTGTGTATAAAATGATACAGACCATATGATCGAAATCTCGTTCGAACGAGATTTCACCGCAGCACGGTGTGATATTCGTGCGCATTTGGGTAAAAAAAATTGCCGATTATTTTTTTTTAGGTGCATACTTAATTTTGACACTCTGGAGACTAAAAATCAGTTTCCGTTACATCAATGCGACTCTTAGATTGGCTGGGGCACAACTCCAAAGTATAGAGTTTTTCACATTTTTCTTAATTTATTTTTTTTTTGTAAAGGACATTTTTTGAAAAAATTTTAAAAATTCATCTTGTGGAGTAATCCATCCAAATTTTTTGCAAAATGTTTCCAAGATCCGTTATTTTATTATTCATTTTTTTTATAACAAAAAAATAACCCAACAAAAAGTTATATTGAGTAAAAATCCATGTTTTTTTTAAATATCTTTAAAAATCCAATTACATAATAGACTGCAACTTCTGCAGATAATGATGGATAATGCAAAACGCTAGTGCGGGTTATACTAGAGGTATTCCTTAACATTTCGTAAGTTATAACTTTTGCCAGAAAGTGCCAGGACTCTGTCAAATCGAGGTTAAAGTTAAGGTTAAAAACAAAAATATTCAAATTATTTGTTAAATTTGTTTAAAAGTTGTACAATTTGATTGTTTTACATAACATGCTTTTTATTTCTCCGGCGATACTTAAAAAGATGTATGTCAGGTTCAATCTCTAATGTACACAGAATCCATTTTTCACGATTTCGCGGTAAACACTTTGCGACTCGAGAAAGTGGATACAAAGTCAATGTGTTTTTTGTTTGTTAAAAAAAAAAAAAATATTAAATAGGCATACCGATTTATTTTAATCAATTAAAAGTTTTTTTTTTCAATTGAAAAATTGATTTTTACAATATCAGTTGTAACTCGTTATTCTTTTAAATTATTAAAAAAATCGCGTAGATATGGGTAAACAAAGGATTAGATAAACATAAACGAAACTTAACTTAATAACTTATCATTTAATATGATTTTAGATATTTCACGGATAAATTCAACCATTATGCTTTTGAGACAGCTAAAATGATAGTTTTGATGTATAGTTGGTGGACTATGAGCCCCACTGTACACAAAATACTTTTGCATGGTGAAAAAATCATTCAAGAGTCGATTTTACCAGTGGGTAATGCTAGTAACTATGTTATTTTAATTATTAGAAAATTAAAGAAGTGTATTTTTAGGACAATTATCAGAGGAAGCACTTGAGAGGTCACATAAATATTTTAAGAATTTTAGAAATAATTTCAGTCGTAAAAACACAAGATGTAATAATCTGGAGGATATTTTTCATATGTTTATGATTCAAAGTGACCCAAAAATGTCAATAAAACTAAATCCAAAAACAAAAACGAATTATCCACCGGAAGTGTTGGAATTGCTAGAGATGGAGTAATTAATTTAATTTTGTTATCTTCATTAAACTTTCTTCTTTTTTCAATAATTCAATTTTTATTGGTTAATTTGTTTTATTTTTGTTTGTATTAAATGAGTTTCCTGAAGGCAAACAAGTTTTAATTGCCGGTTCTTTAAATGTAGGGTGTATTATTTGTGTGCAGATAAATAATCCCTCTTAAAAATATTTTAAAGATATCTACATTGAATACTTAATAAAATCGTTATTTCTAAATCGTAAGTAGTTTAATTTTTTTCTGGACTATTTGTAATATATTCTTCAAACAGCTGGTCGTGAATTCCGATTTTTGGGTTTAACCATATAGTTGTAATGCACATCACAAAAATTTGGTGGTATAAAGTATAATTTTCGAGCAAATCGATTTTTTTAAACTTTTTTTTTTGTTGGTTAGTTAACCAAGTTTACCTTCCCGTTTAAGGTAGGGTATTGACAGTACATCTTTGAAACGACATGCAAAAATAGCTCTAAGTTTCTAGTTTCCAAAACTGTAAAAATTTTAGAAATAGCCCAATCCGTTAAAAAGTTATAATGAAAAAACTTCGATGCGCGCCTTTTCCATACAAAGGACACACTGTGCGCAGGTGTGAATAGTAGACTGGGTCGAAATCCTACAAAGTCTAAGGATTGATTGTCCTTAGTGCGGGAAAGTGGTAATGGGGTAATATAAGCATTTTATGGAAGACAACTTTTTAATCGATCAAAAACTCTATTAGCGCATCGGTGGTCAAAATTGAGATTTTGGTCAAAATGGCCAAATTTTCAAAAAAATTTTAAAAATATAAATTTCATTTTCTTGCTTAGTAAAATTTTTTTTTTTTATTGCATTTGATACTAATCACTTATGTATTAAATATTGGAATTTTATGCCATCATTAACATATTTTTATTTAAGATACAAAAAAAATCATATTTTTGACGCGGTTCTAAAAACCACTTTTTTTTAATTTAATTTTTATTTTTTATTAAAATTGCAAAATATATCGATTTTATTACTCAATGTTATTGAAAACATCATAAAGACTAAAGATTTAAATTTTTGCGAAAATCCGTTCGGTAGTTTTTTGTGGGGAGCGGTTTCAATTGAGCGGATTTCAAGGAAATCGTATTTTTTGCCATTTTTTTGAGTTTTTATTTTTTATAAACTACATTATTGTACAAATTGACCAATATTATGCTCTATCTTATTCCATTTGATCATGGTAACTTAGTTTTGAAACGATAGATTTATAGGACATCTTTAACCCTAATCGGTCAGCGGCCAAAAGTGTCCCGTACTGAGTTTTTTTAAGGTTTTAACTACTTTTTAATGAAATTAATGGATGCAAAATCATGTTTGTGTTGAATATTGTGTTGTATAATCTTTTATTTAATCATATTGACTTAATTTTGAAACATACATATTTTTGGACACCTTTAACCCTTATGTGCATGCAACCAAAAATGTCCCCTACCAAAATTTTCATGTTTTTCATAAATAAAAAAAAAAACACATTTTTGTATTCAATATATTTATAAATAATTAATTGAATAATTTTGATATTGCCGAAAGCGTTAACCCTTCTGAAATAATGGTCAAAAGTGGCCCAATAACAGATTTTTAAGCCGAAATGATAACATTGAATTAGGATTACGTGCGGACTAATTTTGTTTTAATAAAACTAAAATTTTTTGATATTATATCACACGCAACCATTCATTTCATATATTTATTAATGGCAAAAAAGCCATAAAACAAATAATCTCTAAATCAAACTTTTAAGACTACACACAAAAAACAACTTTGTCAAATTACAAGGAAAAGTCTCGTAATCCCATTTTACCAATATTTGACAGTTTTCCTTGTTTTTTAACAAATCGAAATTAACATTATTTTTTGTAATTTTACAATTTTTTTTTGTAATTTTACAAATCCAAGATAATTTTACAAAAAAAATCTACTAAATTCACGAGAATTCCTTGTAATTTTAATTGCGCCAGAAAACTGTTAATTTACAAAATTGTTGGTAAAAAGCTTGTAAAATTACTAGGAATTCTCGTAAAATAGGAGGTAGCAAAAAATCTAGTAAAATTACGAAACAAAAAATCTTGTAAAATTACTAGGAATTTTTGTCAAAAAAAGTTACACGTTTTTCTTGTAATTTTACAAGGTTTTTTTTTAGTGTAGACTAAATGCCCATTCGTTTTCACACTTAGCTTTACCCCGATCACCGACGAGGATGTGGTTATAAATGACCCCATTTTGAGGTGTTTAATGACCCCATTTTGAGGTGTTTAAGATAGGTAAAAATTTTGTCATTTTTGACAAAATTTTTACCTATCACCTTGTGATAGACCATACAAAATTAATATTAAAAATCGTATTTGCGGGTCATTTTGGAAAAAAAAACCTTCCGCACCAAACGCAATTTCTAAAAAGTCACAGATATTTTTTGTTTTAAGTCCTATTTTTAAAAAATAAGGTAATTTTAACCCTTCCAATGAATGAATTATATAAAAAATATCTTGTAAACAATTACGCGTAATCCGAGTGGCATTATTTTTATTCGCGAATAACAATAATGCCACTCGGACTTTTACTTTTGGAGCTACATGCTGCCAAAATTGACGTTATAAATAGTTAACGTTATGCAGTTAAGGGTTAAACCGCCAAATTTGAATCTTGAAGGAGTCAAAAAAGTCCCTCCATAAAGCATTCGTCATTTTGACCCTAAATAGCTTTTCCTACGCATCGTTTGGGTCTCATATTTTCTTCGTTTCAATTAAATTAAGAAAATATAGACCAAATTTCATCTCGTTTGGTGCGGGAAATTATTTGAAAATGCAATTCTTAATATTTTTTTATGGCCTTTTTGGCTAGGGCAGGTTAATTTTGATATTTGCAAAAAATGCAAAAAGTCATAACCCTAATGTACAGGCTTATGCCTTAATCTTTAATTTTAAATTGCGATTTTCACTCAAGTGAGGTTAAATTAGAGCGAAACAATAAAGTAGATCTTATATAACCATTTCTGTTTTTAAAACAAAAATAAAACATAAAATAAATAAAAAATAAACATAAAATTACTCAAAATGGGGTCATTTATTTCACCACTTCCTCGTCGTTGATCGGGGGTAAATCTAAGTGTGAAAATGGACACCTAGTCTAGTCTTCATATTTTAATTTTAATGATAATTTGATTTATGACTTTTTTTGACATTAAGAAATATATGAAATGAATAATTGCGTGTGATATAATATCAAAAAATTTTAGTTTTATTAAAACAAAATTAATCCGCACATAATCCTAATTCTTAAAAATCTGTTAGTGGGCCACTTTTGACCTTTATTTCAGAAGGGTTAACGCTTTCTGCAATATCAAAATTTTCAATTAATTATTTATGACTATTTTGAATACAAAAATGTTTTTTTTTTTTTTATTTGTGAAAAACATTAAAATTTTGGTAGGCGACATTTTTGGTTGCATGCACATAAGGGTTAAAGATGTCCAAAAATATGTATGTTTCAAAATTAAGTCAATATGATTAAATGAAAGATTATACAACACAATATTCAACACAAACATGATTTTGCAACCATTAATTTCATTAAACAGTAGTTAAAACCTACAAAAACTCAGTACGGGACACTTTTGGCCGCTGACCGATTAGGGTTAAAGATGTCCTATAAATCTATCGTTTCAAAACTAAGTTACCATGATCAAATGGAACAAGATAGAGCATAATATTGGTCAATTTGTACAATAATGTAGTTTATAAAAAATAAAAACTCAAAAAAATGGCAAAAAATACGATTTCCTTGAAATCCGCTCAATTGAAACCGCTCCCCACAAAAAACTACAGAACGGATTTTCGCAAAAATTTAAATCTTTAGTCTTTATGATGTTTTCAATAACATTGAGTAATAAAATCGATATATTTTGCAATTTTAATAAAAAATAAAAATTAAATTAAAAAAAAGTGGTTTTTAGAACCGCGTCAAAAATATGATTTTTTTTGTATCTTAAATAAAAATATGTTAATGATGGCATAAAATTCCAATATTTAATACATAAGTGATTAGTATCAAATGCAATAAAAAAAAATTTTTTTACTAAGCAAGAAAATTAAATTTATATTTTTAAAATTTTTTTGAAAATTTGGCCATTTTGACCAAAATCTCAATTTTGACCACCGATGCGCTAATAGAGTTTTTGATCGATTAAAAAGTTGTCTTCCATAAAATGCTTATATTACCCCATTACCACTTTCCCGCACTAAGGACAATCGATCCTTAGACTTTGTAGGATTTCGACAGTCTAGTGAATAGGCCTTTAGTTTTATAAAATTTCCTTTTTTTATTTTTCTCAACAGAGATAAAATTAAAACGCCTTAAAATATATATTTTTGTAAACCATTTTTGATTTAGTTGGCTTTAACTTTAATTTTATCATTATTATTTAAAAAAGAAGCGAAAAATAAGTTCTTCTCGCATTGGTACAGTGGACATAAATGGAGTAAAAACTGACCAATAAAAATTAGGTAATTTCCCAGGCAGAAAAATACATACGGCCAGATCTGGCAAAGTACCTAATAAGGTGGTATTAATGCTAGCAAAGTACCTTTTTTTGGGTTTTTAGTACTTGCTAAGATGCTAAATGATAACACCATTTAGTAGTGGCAAAGTACTTTTAAAAGCGCTTTCCCTGTACTTTGAAAAGTATTATCCGAGATTTTTTTTAAATAGCTTGTTAACTTAAATAATCCATTACAAAATTAAAAATGTATGAAGAAAATAATTTTTTTATTTAATAATTTGTACATTAGAAGTCTTTTTTTAATTTTAAATAAATTATATATTAACACAGCATGACAAAAGTGACCAATACTTTAGAAAATAAGAGGTATGACCAACATTTCCATTTATTTGAGACATGCTGAGTCCAATGGCGTATTCCGTTTTTTGAAGTACGGTACAGTTTTCTTGCAATATGTCATTAAAGATTATCTTATTTCCAGCCTGTTTTGTAACAAAAAAATTTTAAAATTTGGTTTAAAGCTTTTTATCTTAGGAACTTAAATTCGCGAATTTCTTTATTTTTCAAGGTTCTCGCGAAATTAACCTCTAAATTGGTCTTTGATAAAAAACTTGCTTCCCTAACACTAAGAATAGTGAACAAAAAACATCTATATGATATGGACCATCATGATAAAAATCGCATTTTTTTAATATAGCAGAATCATTTTAATGATGACGATTTAATGGTGCATTTTAAAGTATATAATGGGGGAACCTTAAGCAATTAACTGTCCAAAAATTTGTCCAAAAAGTTTTCATTTGCAAAAGTTATCTTAACAAAAACTACAAAAATAGTAGATTGCAGAAAGGTAATCGAATAGACCTGATATTTTTTTAAACGTCAATATTTTAATTGAATGTAGTCAATAACATTGAAATCAGAACCCACAGAGTAGAATCAAAGTGTATTCTTACTAAATTTGATAATGACACTATTGTACACTCATAGAAATATCTTAGTAGAAAAATTAGTAAACCCATTGTAGATAAAGTTTTACAGAATATTGCCGTATTCAACAAAAATTAATGTTGATATCGTTGAATAATCAGTAAAGTTGAATCAACTATTTACAACGCTTATACAGAATTCAATAGATAAATCAAAATAGAAAAAACAACCCTGTTCGTTCATTTTTTTTATTATTAACGAGTGGCGAGTGAGTTGATAGCAATGTGAAACGTGTTTGGCTCTTATAAAATTATTTGATGTGTTTGTTTTTTATAAAAATATTTAATATTAGGTCTATTCGATTACCCAAATTTCTTACTATTTTTTACTACAACTGGAAAGTCGTGTTTACTTTTTGTATTAACCATTTCCAGCTGTAGTAAAATGAGTAAAAAATAGTAGATTGTAGTAAGGTAATCGAATAGACCTATTATAAAAATAAATAAAAATAGTATCTGATTTGTAAATATTTGGTAAGTAAAAAAATACATTGATTACTTTATGTATTCATACTATATTAAAATTTTTTTGTTTTTTTTAAAGATTTTGTTTGGTATCATCAAAAAACTGGAGAATGGCTAATGAGAGCATAACATGAATAAACGAAATGTGTGTGAAAATCTTTGTGAACATCTTCAAATATTGCAGCTTAAAAAGCCGGCGATAATACAAAAATATTGTGTTTTATGCTTAATAAAAGAATATATTATTCTTATATTAACAAAAATGTGAGTTGAATTTACAAGAAATAAGAGTTGATTTACAAAAAAACGAGTTGATCAACTTTTACATAAACTGACAATAATTTTTATTGAAATCAACATAAATATTTGTAGGGTCAAAATCAACAATGATTTCTGTTGAATTTACAACGATTTTCTTTGGGAGTACAATGATTTTTGGTTGAGTGTAATAACTTTACAACATAAATAAGTTAAATTTAATTAAATTATTAAAAAAATATTTCAAATAAAGAAACCGTCTTTAGTTTGGTAAAAAAGTACTGGAAAAGTACTAAATTCGGTAAAACCAAGTACTTTACTAAAAAGAGCTTGCTATACAAAAAATAAATTACTTTGCCAGTACTTTTGTTTTGGTACGGTTGTCAATTTCTGGCTGGGTTGTTACGCATTTGAGATTATCGAAAATCAAGGAAATTTTTATTTTTTATACCCTCCAAAATATAAATATATAAAAAATAGTTAGGAATTTTTTTAATTTTTCCTCCGCGCGATGAATGCTGTCAAGTAGATTTATTATGATTTTTGCACTTCTTCTCCTTCTTCTTTTATATTGATCGTGTGTGGGTAAGTTTGACGATTGTACAATGGTCAATCTAACCCATACATGGGAATTTTTAATTGGCATTGAATTTTCATTGGCATTAGTTGGAACTAATGCCACTGCCAAAAAAAGCATTAGCATTTATTGCCAATGAAATTTTTTGGCATTGGCATTATTTGTACTAATGCCAATGAAAAGGCACAAATGCCTAAAAAACTATTTACAATTGATAAAAAAATTTGAAAATTAGAAAAAGTGAATGCTCTATTGTATTAAGTATGACTTGATGCACCTTGTCTGTAATTTTTGTAAAAATAGGTACAGCCATTCTCTTGGAATGATCAATCAAAAATAAAATATTTATTTTTAAATCTCCATATACCGTTATCAAAAAAGCTAACAAATTTATACATTATTAAGGCGGGACCTTGTTTTTATTTTTTGATTAATTTATTTGACAAAAGGATGTACAACTTGTAAATGGGTATGGACAGTTCTTGATTCTGTTTTTTGTGATTTTTTAATTTTTTTTATTTAATTTTTTTAAAATTGTTCCATTTTAAATAGTTTTTCCAAAATGTTCCGCGACATAATCCAAAACTTAGGACGCCAAAATCTTTGTTGGCTTACTAGCATTAAGACTGACCTGCCCCTTTTTCCCGTTTTTTTTCGTCTGCGTTTAAAATATTAATAGAAAGGGAGATGAACAAATCTAAAGTTGTTAAAATGAGCATTTTATAATTGAATAAAATTTTATGAATTAACAATTTTTAAGTTTTTCTAAAAGTACAAACATATTTATTTCTATATTAATACTGGATAAAATGAAACTCGAATACACAAAAAACCGATTTCGAGAAAACCCGGTTACACGAAAAATAGTTTTTTATCGTATTAAAAATTGTTTTCAATACATTGAAAAAAAAGAGAAATACCCGGTTAGGCGGTCCAGACAGTTTTTTGAAGTAGTGTGGTACTTTTGATTACGACGAGTTTAAAAAAGAGGGTTTTCACAAATTTTTTTTTATTTATTTTTTTTTTTAATTTTTGGCATTTCAATTTGTGTTGACTGGCACAAACGGGCAAGTTTTTTGTAAAGTATGGCTAAAAAGGATAATCCTGGTCCAAACAGTTTTTTGAAAGGGCGTGGAACTTTCTATAACGATGAGTTATTAAAAGGGAGTTTAAAAAAAAAAAAAAAATCGTATTTTTTTATAAATTTTATTTTTTTAAAAAATTTATTTTAATTCCATTTTTGAAAACGGACACAAGCGGGCAAATTTTTTGGAAAGTTGGGATAGAAAGGATAATTCTGGCCCAGACAGTTTTTTGAAAGGGCGTAGAACTTTTGATAACGATGAGTTTAAAAATGAGGTTTCCACAATTTTTTTTTATTTATTTTTTTTAAAGGGGTTTTTCAAAAAAAAAAATCCTTCACGCAAAAATTCGACCCACTCTCTAGACACTCACTTAGAATTTTTCAACTCAACATCACGTGATTTAAATGAAAATCACTTTTTTGAGTCACGCAAATCACGGGACCAGCGACCATCTCCAATTCAAATACATAAACAAGAGACAAGTGTCTCTTCATTTGTTTAATCTATAACATCTGTAAATTTTAATTAAAATGAAGTGTCCACCCTTGAAAAAATTTCCTTGTAGGTCTGAATCCAAAAAGTTTCAAGGCACTTATTTATTACCCTAGGTTACGTTAGGTTAACCTACCCTAATATAGTCACTTAATTTAAATGAAAATCGCTCAATAATCACGTGATTTAAATAAAAATCGCTCACGCCTGAATCACGTGGTTTTTTGAGTCACGCAAATAACGGGACCACAGACCATCTCGAATTCAAATACATAAACAAAAGACAAGTGTCTCTTCATTTGATTCATCTACAACATCTGTGAATTTGATTAGAAATGAAGTGTCCACCCTGAAATAGTTTCCTTGTAGGTCCGATTTCAAAAACTTTCAAGGCACTTATTAATTACCTTAATATAGGCTTAATTTCTGAATTTCAAAAAGATCGGTTAACATTTACGACCTGTAGAGACTTTTGGCCAAAAAACCTACCATCACGCCCCAGTGTGCACTGTGGGGCGGACAGAAGGACGACGTACGTTAAATAAATTAATATTAACGACAAAACCTTTTGCATACAAATTCCAAAACCGATATAAGATAAATACCAATACTTATTAAAAACCGATACCAATTCGACGCTGAAACCAATACCAATACCCAATACCTAAATAATTCAAAACCAATACCGAAACCTATACCAATTCAACAAAAAATGAAAACCAATACCTATACCAATACTAATATAATTTTAAAAACCAATACCAATACTTTTATCGAATTGGTACCCATCCTTGGTTTTTTTACGAATGTGTTTGGCTTTACATTTGATGTACATACTTATTTCCTTATGCATGTATATTCCTTAAAAATGGCACGATACAAACAAAAAAATAACGATGCAAACAAAACAAAAAAACCCAAATTATCTATTAAAAATCTTTATATGTGAAAGAAATTTGGCATGAAAACCCAACATACATTTATGATGACTTGTCCTACTTGTGTTTTTATGATGATCGCTTAATCCTCAATATACATAGCAGGAAACTTCTTCATATTATTAGTTTATTTTATTATTTGTATTTTTTTACTGTGTTTTAAATTTCAGACAATTTTTTGTTTGGCGGTTTGAACATTCAAATAAGTTTTTTTTAGTTATTTTTTTCCTTAAACAACTCTAGCATTGACATTTTTTTTGTTGTTTTAGTATTGCTATGTAATGGAAATAAATGTAGAAAATCATGCCATCATAAACAATAATAAAAAATTAAGGTAAATACAATCAGATTTTTGTTTAATATTTTATCATTTATAATAGAGAATTTCGTGTTTACTAATTTCAGAAACATATAATAATACATGGCCAGTCATCATTTGCAAGAAAATCTAAACCAATGTGTAAATTTTATAAAATAAAAACATGTTTAGGCATGTACAACCCACCCTCATTTTAAATAAAAAGTATAGAATTTTTTTTCAAAATAATTGAAATTTCATTTAACTAAAATTTTATCAAAAAAAAGTGGTAAATTTCAGCAAATCGGTTTTCAAATCCATTATACTAAAATTTTACTAGATTTTGTGGTAAAAGCTACAGTTTTTCCTGCTAATTTCAGTTAACTAATTTTAAGCAAAACATTTTTGCTAACTTTACCAAAAAAATTGTGGGTTCAAAATCAGCAAATTTTCTAGTAAATTTACAAGCTTTTTTTGCTATCATTACAGTTTTTTTTTTTTAGTGTACTCTCAAGGAGCCTAAAGTAGATTTCATTTAATTAAGTTTCAACTAAACTCCACTTGTTCCTTGGAATACTACAATCCCCATTTTGCCTGTTTATCACAGCCCTAACGAAGTTACCTTTCACCACTTCACTAAAAGACTGAGTCCAGACGTTGCCGGTCACCTTAGATCTCTTAGGTAAAGGTTTCTCGTCGGGCGAGAGCAACCTTTTACCAGACTTCGATGACGAGGCCGAAACAGCGCTCTGTTTGTCAGATGCGCGCATTGCCGAAAGTTTGTCCTGTTCTTCAATGACTCCTTTCGCCCATGATAGCGACGCCCTCTCACGTTCGGAGAGTTCGTTCCATCGAGTTGGCTTAGTCTGTTAATTATTTTCAAACAAAGTCTTCTTGTGCCTTAGACTGGGTCGACCATAAATTAGAAAAAAAGTTACCATTGGTCGCGCTTAATTTTAAAGCTTACCTCGAAAAAGTTCCATAGCCAAAATATTAGATTTTAAGGACGCGATTTGGTACCGCCGAAATCGTTATTTGTTCATAGCTTTGTCATTTGATGTCCGATCGTTATAAAAAAAAATTTGTTAGAAAGTCCTCAGCGAGTACTAAATTTGACCCATGTCTGGTTTTAACCTCAGAGGTCATCTTCTTGTTATGATTGTTAGTTTCTCATCTTTCTACAAACTTAAATGATTTTTATTTTTCCATTAAATTATAGCACTTAGAAAATCATAAAATCCTTCCCTTGGAAGTATCCAGTTAAATTAATTAACAAAAAAGTTACATTTGATTTTAGATTTTCAAATACAATATAAAGAAAATTAGAAAAAAAAGCACTTGTTATTATGCCTTTAAACTACATTTAATTTTTTTAGTTAGTATTTAAATACATACACTAAGAAAAAAAAATTTTCAAATTAAGCTGAAACAACCTCAAATTAAAAAGAAAACAGTGACAAAAGTCAACAAACTTTGTTTTTGCTTAATTTGAGAATGTTTCTTTTCATTTTTAAAATGGGCGAATAAAAAGTAACTTTTTAAAATCAAAGTTGCTTCATTTTTAATTTAAAAGTGAGAAATTTTTGATTTAAGGTTGATATAAATTTATTTTTGTGTTGTTCCATACACTCAAAATAATTACTCTGTTAAATACTCTGTAAAATGACTGTAATCTCAATTCGACAGATATTTGACAAAGTTATCTGTCGAAATACAGATTTTAAGAAAATACTTTGTATTTTCTTGTGACCGAAAAACAAAATTTTATCTGTAATTTTACTTTTATCTTTGTAATCTCTATTTTACAGATAATAAACAGTTTTTTTTGTTAAAATACGTATTTTAGAAAAAATATTTTGTTTTTTTCTCGCAACCAAAATACTAAATTTCATTTGTAATTTTACTTATTGCTCTGTAAAAATAAAAATCACTTCAAAAAACTTCCAAATATGACCGATAAACCCCTCTTTAAAAAGCGTCTTAAATTACGACGTGTAAAATTTGGAGTTACTTGTTAAAAACTCGTAATATTCACAAAAATAAAAAAGTAAATTTACAATTTGGAAGCATTTAAGCGGGCAAATTTAACAAAATTTTACTTTTAATTTTTTTAATTTTAATTAATGTTTATGATGCAGAGAAGTTTTACTCATAAAATGGATTTAACTAAAACTTTGTAAATTTACAGAGTTTTTTGTAAAATTTTGAACTCATAAAAGCCATTTAACTGAAACTTTGTAAATTTACAGAGTTTTTTTGGTAAAATTCTTCTCGGTTTTATCAATATTTTACAGATAATTCTATAAATTTTACAGTTTTTTTTTATCGAAATCATTTTACAGAGTTTTCTTTGTAAAATAACAAAAAATCTTGCTGGTTGGAAATCTATGGTATTTTCTGCTGGCTCAGCAGAGTATCTCTGTAATTTAACAGAGTGATTATTTTGAGTGTACACTCAAAATAATTCTACAGTAAAAAAAATAGTAAGTGCGTTGGTAACCCATATCTACTAATAAGTTACTAATTACCAGTATAACAGTAGTTTTTTTAGTATCTCCAAAGTGCTAAAATTAGTATTTCTTACTGTTTATGAGTAATTTTTATTGGTAGCCGGTTGTACTAATTGTTTTACTATTTTTAGTTCACAAAAGTACTAATATACAGTAATTTAATAGTTTTTAATTTATTTTTGTTAGTAATTATTCCGTAAGGGGGCGATTGTTTACAAGCAGAACTACCAACTGTTTTTTTTTTGCAAAATCATTAAGTGTGCAATTACAATTCTGGCGTTGGCTTTGAATTTTGCTTGTTTCCATACGTTTAATATGTAGAGCAAAAAACGCCAGCGTTGGCTTTGAATTTTGCTCTACACACAAAATGTATTGAAACAAGCAAAATTCAAAGCCAACGCCAGAATTGTAATTGCACACTAAATTTGAATTCAGTGTTGTCAGTATGTTACATTTCGGGTATTTGCTGGTGCTTTTTTGGTCTTGCCGTTTTTTTAATACGCGTTTTTTTTTTTAAATAGGGTATTTATGGTGTTTTTCCATTTTTTCGCGACATTTTTTTTTTTAAATTTGTGATTTTTATATTATCAATAGATTTTGCTGAAATTTGAAACTTACGCCTAAGACCTAATGAAAATGAAAAAAAAAATCAGTCCGTGTTTGAACCTTGGTTTCATACAAACATCCCCTTTAAATTTGACTCAAGGTATCCTTTCAAAATTTGCAGGTAAACGTGTTTTGTGTTCACAAATCCCAAATTTTCTCTCAAAATTCATGAAAATAAAAAATAATTGATTTATATTTTGCTAGTATGCGTGAGCAGGTAACTAAGCCGACTAGGAATTTTTGGCGGTGGCGGCTCGGCCCATTTTGCTTGCCGACGGCGGATTTCTCAATCGTCGGCTCATGTTATTTTTTTGGTTATGGAGTTGTATTTTTGTAATGACACTCAAAAATGACACTCAAAAAAAATTAAGGCCTATGGTAAGCAGTAGGGAACAACTAGTACATATTTTTCCATTTTTTGTGGCTATGCATTACATGGTAATGCATACCGTTACTCCCAGTAGATTTAGTCGCCGATATTCAGATAAAAGAAGCATATTTCTCTCAAAATTGTTTTATATGTGTTTTTTTCCAGTAATTAAAGATCTTAAAAAAAAATATCCAATCGGTCCATGTTTGGACTTTCCTACTTGTATTTGTGTAAAAACTTTTTGGTACATATTTTCTAAATTTTTTTACAACTACGTATTTTTTATTTATTTTTTTTTGCTTTTTATCCTTTTTACCTTAAAAAGCACATTTTCCATTTTTTTTTTAATTTTCTCTTTTTTCTTGGCGCTGATTTTTGTTTGGTAAATTTTTACCCTTTTCCTACGATTTTTGCGCTTTTCTTCATATTGATAATGGCAACACTATTTTTAATAGCGACCAAATGCTCCTTCACAATTCAGCAGCAAGCAGCAGACAGCAAAAATTAAGAGTACACTATTTAATTATAATTTCACTAAAATGCCGTTTTTTTATTTCTTAACATTGCAAAATCACACATCAAGTTGCAAATACAATAAGTACAGCTTTTATAAATTTATAATTTATAATTAAACAGGTACTTTATATTTTTTGCCGTCTGCTGCTTGCTGCTACAGTGTGTGCGAACACTACGTTTGCTCGCATTAACTGCAGTGCTACCAACTGTTTTTTCTGTTTGTTTAGTGCGAAAAAGAATTAGAAAAAGTAACAACGCGATACCCAGTCACGGAGTGTTTGTAAAAAAAATATATGTTAAATTTATTTAATTAAATTGTGTTAAAGTAATTAAATAGAAATGTTCTTTATTTATTTAAATATGCACATTAAATAAAATGCAATTAATAATAAAACTACATCAGTTTTTTTGTTAAATCGTTTTTTATTTCAATGATTGTGTAAGAAAAAAATTCAAGCTGAAGAATATTATGGATACACACACGTATACAAAAAAAATGTATGTATAAAAAAAGCACCCTCTGTAGTAAAATGTTTGTACATACATTTGAACATGTATTGAGAAAATATTATTTCTTTTTTATATTTTTAGCAATCGTTTACGTGGTACAATCAACGCTACATTTTTTTAAACAGCTTAAGAAGACATGTAATTAAGTATATCTTATAACCGAAGTGAAATAAAAAATCATTTATATATAATTTTTTTTCTGACTGATTTTTATTTACTAAAATTGATATAGGTAGTAGTTTAATTAACTAAAATTAGCAATTTTATTTACTAAAATTAGTAATTTTTTTTTACTAAATAGGGCAAAAATTTGAAATATTTATGATTTTTTTAGTAATTATATTTACTAAATTTGTAGTAAATTGCAGTAATATTTACTGTTTTTTTAGTATTTTTCATGTACTACATATTAGTAACAATTTTTAGTATTGATTACCAATTCCTGCGCTAGGTCCTTTTGGACTAAAACATTAGTACTCGTAGCTAAATTTTTAGTATTGAATACCCACGTTTTTTTTTGAGTGTACCATTTTATATTATTAATAAAAACATTTTTTATAATTTTAATATTAAACAATTTATTTAAAATAATAAAGAAATAATATGCAGTTTTATAAAAAATTTTTGATTTGTTTTTTATGTGAAACCTAGTCTATGTAGCCTGGTAATATGATAAACTTAGACTATATTGACTGTGGTAAAAACTTATATTACTTAAAAATTGGACATTATACTTAACCTGTGCCCAGTTTCTGTAACTATGCGAAAACTTTTCACATCGAGAAAAATAAAACAATATTGTAGTCATTAAGTTTTTAACAGGGTGACTACAATGTTGCTAATGTAAAAAACATCGAATACGAAAAAAATGCAAAGCTATGTTTTTAAATTACTCTGTTAAGTATAAGATGACTATAATGTTCATTTATTTTTTTCGATGCGGAAACTTCTCGCATAGTTACAGAAATCGGGTACTGATTAAACTTAATTATTTTATTATTTTCCTTTCCGGGAATTGAATCGTAAAGTCCATTTTATAGTTCTTGTCAATTATTTTTTCCACGACAACGCCTTTAAACCAGAGAATCCCTTTAACTAAAAAGAACAAAATCAAGTTAGTCAACAAAAAAAAAACATATTGAAGTTTATAACTTACCATTCCTTATAGATATTTTACACAAATCCATTTTTTTTACAGATATAACTCATTATATCTTAGGGATTATTAATTTTTTAACAAATATTTTCTTTTTTTTTTTGCAAAAATTAAGAAATGACGCAACATTTTTTTTTTAATGAACATGTTCAAATTTAAAATGTTTTCATCTCAAAATTTGACATATGATTTCGAAATGTCAATTCACAACTAAAATTAAAATTGTTTGACATCAAATTGAAAATGAAACAATATAGTTTTTAAAATGAAAATTCGAATTGACAATAATTCAAACTTGTAACGAGTTTTTACGACAGCATAATAAAAATGAAAATATTCATTTTTAAATTAAGAGGTTAACAACTTTAAAACAAAAGTATTTATTTTTAAATCAACATATTTCAATATAAATAATAAAATTTTTGGAAAATAATGTAGCATTTTAAAATTAAAAATGAAAATTTTTGATTTAAATAGGCCTTTTTCCATCAGTGTACGAACAAGTGCTTCGAATCTTTTTCAATGGAAATTTAAAATCGAATGTAACTTTTTTGTTAATTAACTTAAGAGGGTACTTCTAAGGAAAGAATTTCATTAATTTTTTAGTGCTATGATTTAATGGAAAAATAAAAATCATTTAGGTGGGTAGAAAGCTGAGAAACTAACACTTATAACACGAAGATGACCTCAGAGGTCAAAACCGGATATGGGTCAAATTTAGTACTCTCTGAGGACTTTCTAACAATTTTTTTTTTTATAACGATCGGACACCAAATGACAAAGCTATGAACAAATAACGATTTCGGCGGTACCAAATCGCGACCTAAAAATCTAATATTTTGGCTATGGAACTTTTTCGAGATAAGCTTTAAAATTACGCGCGCCCAATGTGAAATTTTTTTTTCGACCCGGTCTATTGTGCCTAACCTTTGATGGCTTAATTTTCTTTTTACCACCAATATTAGGCTGAGCACCCCTAACAGAATCAAGGCCGGACTTCAAGGTCGCAACCCTAAGACCAGTGCTAGGACCAGCACCAGTCGGTGAGGCAGTGCCTCGAATTAAATCGATATCATTTGTGTCCATATTTTCATTTTCCCTGACGTGGTCATGAAAATATCACAAAAATACCTATTACGAACAAACCTATTACGAACAATTTCAGTAATTCAATTAATAGCACGGAGTTAAATTAAAAAACGTCCAAACTTGTCAACAGTTGAACGTAAAGGCTTAAATTAAAGCTTGTAGTTTTGTCTTCAAACAAGATTTGTTTTTAATTTTAAACCTGTTTTTCTTAATGGTAAATTAAAAAAAAAAACAAGTGAGAGTGTTAAATTCGGCTGTGCCGAATCTTTTATACCCTCCAAAATGTAAAAAAAAAATGTCAAGGGCGTTTGTTTGGGGGGGGGGGGTGATGGGGGTCAGTGGGGGACGTTGGGGGCACCTTCCAGTCCCGATAAATATACCAAATGTTTCATTTATTTAACAAAAATACGAAAAAAAACGTAAAAAAGTGTATTTTTTCAGATGTTGGTTCAGTTCTTCAAGGGGGAACTTTTTTTCCCCTAGGCCGATTTTGCCCATTTAAAAACTTAACTGCCTAGGACCAAAAGACATATTCGTGCTAAATTGCAGGAGGCTAGCTCTTTAATTTTGGACTGCATCGTGCCATCTACAGACAGACGGACGGACGGACGGACGGACATTCACAGAATGTCTTAGAATCGATCATGGATCAATAATATATATACTTTATGGGGTCCTCGACCGATATTTCGATGCGTTACAAACGGAATGACAAAGTGAGTATACCCCCATACTGTGGTTGGAGGGTATAAACAACGCCCTTTTTTCTTTATATTCAATGAAAATTACAACAGTTTAGTACTCTATTAAGTATTAATTTTCATTAAAATATAAAGAAAAAAGGGTGTTTTTAAACTGTTTGTACGGGTGCCAACCAAGGTTGCCATTTTAGCCATTTTCCGGCTAGATGTGGCGGTTTTATTTTCATCTAGCCATAAATAAATGGCTAGATTATATCTAGCCGGAAGATCTAGCCATTTTTTTTTTCCGCTCTAGCCATTTTTTTATGTGAACTTTTCTTGAAAATGCGACGCTAAATTCTAATAAAAATATCGAAATTTTTACAATATTTATAAAAAAGAGCGCAATTAAAATGAGCCATGGGGGAGTTCACTCGTATTGTGCAAGGTTTTATTATTTATAACAATGGATATTGATTTTTTTAAATTTATTTAACTCTGGCGAGAGAATTGTATACACTCAACCAAAAATCATTGTATTTCCAAAGAAAATCGTTGTAAATTCAACGAAATCATGGTTGATTTTGACCCTACAAATATTTATGTTGATTTCAATAAAAACCGTTGTCTGTTTTTGTAAAAGTTGATCAACTCTTTTTTTGTTAATCAACTCATATTTTGTGTAAATTCAACTCATATTTTTGTTAATATAAGAAGTTTTATTATTAAAAAAGGCTTGTTGTTATTTGTAAATATTCTTTTATTAAGTATAAATCACAATATTTTTTTTATTTCAGGCTTTTTAAGCTGCAATATTTGAAGATTTTCACACACACTTCGTTTATTCATGTTATGCACCCATTAGCCATTCTCTAGTTGTCTGATGATGCCAAAACACAATCCTAAAAAAAAAAACGTTTTAATAAAGTAATCAATGTATTGTATTACTTACCAAATATTTACAGATCAGATCCTATTTCTTTTTCTAATATTAAATAATTGTATAAGAATAATATTTTATAAGAAACAAACACATTAAATAATTTTATAAGAGACATTTCACATTGCTACCAACTCAGTCGTTCACTCATTATAATAAAAAAAAAAAAAAACGAACGAACAGAGTTGTTTTTTCTTTTTTATTTTATCTATTGAATTCTGTAGACGCCATTGTAATAGTTGAACCAACTATACTGATTATTCAACCATACCAACATTAATTTTTGTTGAATACGGCATTATTCTGTAAAACTTGATCTACAATGGGTTTACTAATTTTTCTACTAAGATATTTCTATGAGTGTAGTATATATCGCTCCTTTACTTGTATAGTGTCATAACTCAAAAAATGTGTTTTTTGAGTTTATGATGCAGAATTATTTGTTATATCGTGCTTTATATTGTGTCAAAAATTCGTATTAATATCTTTTAAACTCACCGTTTGAGAAGAGTACACACCATTATTACATTTTCTATGTACCGGCCTTTTTCAATTAAAAAACAGTTTCAATAGTAAACTTTAAACGTGTTTTCTGCAAAATTAAATATTTTGAGTTGTGACACTATACAAGTGAAGGAGCGATATGAGTCCAGTCCATTGAGACTGCACAATAGGGGTATAACCAAAATAAGAACCTAACATACCGGTATGGGCAATGTTATACTGATAACAAAAAACGTTATCCGGGGTCATTTTGGTAAAAAAAACCTTCGGCACCGATTGCATTTTCTAAAACACCACAAATTTCATTTTTTTTTTTATTTTGTGGTGGGAATCCTTCCCTTCAACGGTTTTTTTGGGTTTTTGCCGTTTTACAACAAAAATGAAACAAAAATAAAATAACAGTATGGTTTTCAATATTAGAAATATGGGTTGCCTGAATAATTGAAAAAAATATTAACGAAAACTTCATCGCGATCGGTGCCGAACCTTTTTTAACATTCGCGGAAAAAAGAGCACACATTTCTTATTGATTTTGCACGTACTTTCTCACTATGATAGGTCCTTTTTGATATTTGCAAAAAAATGCAAATGGTTTTATCCCTACTGCACAACTGCTCATATAAATTTGTAATATTTTGGAGCGATCTAAAGATAGGCGGGGTTAATTAATACTGCTATACCAAAAACGAATTAAGTTAAGTTAAGAGTTTTTTAAATTTATTTAACTCTGGCGAGAGAATTTTTTTGATTGTTTCTCATACAGAAATTGTAAAAAAATTTGGTTTATAGTATATATGAGTCCATTCCATTGAGACTGCACAAATGCGCATATAAACTTGTAATATTTTGGAGCGATCTAAAGATAGGCGGGGTTAATTAATACTGATATACTAAAAATATTTAATCCAAGCAAATTTAAATATTTTTTCTTAATCCACACACATCATATATATGATTGTGACAATCATACTATGATTACACAGGTTGACAAAATTTTAACTTTTTCAATTTGCCTTCACTTTTGGAATCAGCATATCCAACATACTCAAAATCGTCATTCACTTTTTGGATGTAAGACAAGTGTAGGTAAATATGGACTCACAAAGATGCCAAAAATAGCATATTTTCAAAGATTCCTTAGGCTATATCTCATAAACTAGAGCTGACCCAGAAAAATAGCCAGATTTGAAATCATCGTACCCCAATTACCCAAAATTAGCTATCAGAACCCGGGCAAAAAAAAAGTGTTGACCTGTGTTATCTACATTAGAGTTTGCAAAACGATTAAAATCGTAATCGTAATCGCGATTAATCGCACCAAATTATCGTAATCGTAGTCGACAAAAAAATCATGCGATTACGATTAATCATTTTCTATGAAATACACTGCTTTATAACGCTTTTAAAATATATTATATTGGCCTACGATTCATTTAACTTATTTGCAATTTTTCTTTCCTTTTTTCTTGTAAAAGTAATTTAAATTTAAAGTAAAATTTAAATTTTCATCTTAGTAACCTCACACTTTTGTTTTAAAAATAATCCAAAATGATTTGGCTGGATTTGGTCAAAAAATTCGGGCATGTTTTATCAAGAAACGTAATTTTTTTCTCTGGTTGCAGACTGAAGACGCTGTTTCTAAATTTCCTTATAAATTTTCACACAATCAGCTCTTCAGTGGCCATTGGCAGGTATTCTGACACAAAATTCGAAAGATTATAATTTTCGGGACGCTAAAATATACACACATAAAAGAAATTTTCGTGGAATGTTTTTTTTTTTACCAAAGGAACCTTCATTACAAATTTCAAGAGTCTAATATCGTTATTTCATAACATATGAAAAGGACAAAAAGTACACATTTTTACCAATTTTACGATCCTTAGAAATTAAATTTACAACAAGTACTTTTTTCTGGCGGTTTTTTAACCAAAGGATCCTGTATTCGAAATTTTACCCCTTTTTGTACCCTTAACAATTTATCAAAAATCCGGCCACATTTTTTTACAATTGTTTTTTTTTTAGTTTGGATGTTTGTCTATCCACATAAAAAATTCAGCAGGGCATTTTTCGTATTTTTCGAGAAAAACGCATTTGAATATTGGATTTCAGAAAAATTCTACAATTCTCTTGTGCTTTATTGTGTCAACACCGCGTATGAGTAATGACTATTTGCGAAACCAATGAATTTTCGTTACTCATACGCGGTGTTGACACAATAAAATACAAGATAGTTTTTTAGAGTCCGACCGAAACCAGTTTTCGAGGCCGAACCGAAACCGAACCGAGTATTCGGTCGAAAAAGTAATATTCGGCCGAAACCGAACCGAAACCGAAACTAAAAAAAAATTACCGCCTGGCTTGAATAAAATTATTAAAAAGTTGTTAAAGATAAATATACAGCACATAATGCTTTTAAACCATAGGAATGGTTGTATTTTTGAAAAAAAAAAAATGTTTTTTAAAAAACTTACAAAAAATTGTATATTTCGTTTGTAGATTAGGAGAAAATAATTTTTGAACTGAAACAGTTTTACATTTATTGCATAAACTTGTAACATTTTCTACAATTGAACTGAAACAAGTGTAATGAAATACGAAATAAAAAAATTCAGCGACTTTTTTACATATTTTTTAAAATACCAAAAAGTTTCGGTTTCGGCTAATATTCGGCAAAAATTTTGCCGAATACCGAATAGAGGCCGAAACCCCATTATTCGGCCGAAACCGAGACCGAAACCGAATATTCGGTCGGACTCTATAGTTTTTATAAAATGTAATATTCAAATTCTATTTTTTTGAAAAATACGAAAAATGGCCTCCTGAATTTTTTTGTGTGAATACAAACAAACATCTAAACTTAAAAAAAAGTGTGGCCGGATTTTTGATAAATTGACTTTATTAAAAAATTTAAACTTTCTGAAAATTAAATTTTAGCAGATAGCCCTTAAAAAAATATACATGAATGTTAATTTTTGCGATTGTGGTGCATTTCGACATTTTTTCAAATAATTAACCACGCCTCATTAGCCCAGTTTTTTTAAAATTGAAAAACTAAAAACGCAATTTTCTTAGTTTCATATAGGGCTATTCAGACATTCATGGGACATCTGTTTTTTTCGCAGGGCATTGGGTGTGGAAAGATAATTTTATTGCATAAAATATTTATTTTTATATTTTCGTACATTCTGAAATGTAAGTTTTTTTTTTGAAATAAACTATTGCAATTATATTTATTTAAAAAACTCGATTAATCGATTATCGGCTATTTTTTTAATCGTAATCGCGATTATGAAATATCTCGATTATTTGCAAACTCTAATCTATGTATATATGGGGCATTCCATGTCAAATCGGACACTTTGAAAAAAATTTTTTTTAGATTTTCCCAATTTGTTTACAGTTTATAGTACCCTTCGAAAACTCCTTCGTGGTAAATTTTCATATTTTTTTGATGACCCGTTCAAAAGATATCGAATTTTTAAAAATTGGTAGTTTGCTCCTTTACTAAAACTTCTTTTACTAATAACTTCTTCAATAATGGTCCAAATTTATTTTTTTTTTTTCAAAATTTTTGTTTTTTTTTGCGTACTTTCTAAAAAAAAATCCCAAAAAATTCCTAAAAGCGTTCTAATATGCGATTTTTAAGTTTTTAAATTTAAATCTCATTTTTGAAAATGTTTGTACTCTTCGATTTTTTTGAAATTTAAAAAAAAGTCGTTTTGTGTGGGAGCCCCCTTAGAAATTGGAGATAGGGTATTAGTTTGTTCCAAAGAAATGTTAAGACGTAAAAATTAATGGGGTTCGGTCTTATAAATGACCCCTCTATGACGCACCATTGGAGCAGTAGAAGTGATTTTAAGATTGGAAAATTACAATAAATTTTTTTCAAAAAACTTTAAAAAATAGTAATAATCGTTATCCCACGATCTTCCTGGGCAAAAAATTTGTATAATCGATAGAAGTTTTACACAAAAAAATTTCAAAAAAATCGAAGAGTACAAACATTTTCAAAAATGAGATTTAAATTTAAAAACTTAAAAATCGCATATTAGAACGCTTTTAAGAATTTTTTGGGATTTTTTTTTAGAAAGTACGCAAAAAACAAAAATTTTGAAAAAAAAAATTTTAAATTTGGACCATTATTGAAGAAGTTATGAGTAAAAGAAATTTTAGTAAAGGAGCAAACTACCAATTTTTAAAAATTCGATATCTTTTGAACGGGTCATCAAAAAAAATATGAAAATTTACCACGAAGGAGTTTTCGAAGGGTACTAAAAACTGTAAACAAATTGGGGAAATCTAAAAAAAAAATTTTCAAAGTGTCCGATTTCACATGGAATGCCCCATATATAAAAGACTAACGTGACTGACTGACTGACTGACTGACTCATCATCGCCCAGCCCAAACCGCTGAAGCTAGAGACTTGAAATTTGGACTGTAGGTTCACCTCCCGGAATATAGATCCACTAAGGCTGGATTTTTGCCAATGTTGATTCTAAGGGGGTAAAAAGGGTAAAAAACTGTACTTTTGGTACTTTTTATATCTCATGATATAATGGTCATAGAGACTTGAAATTTGGACTATATGTTCACCTCCCGGAATTTAGATCCTGTAAGGCTGGACTTTTGCCAATGTTGATTCTAAGGGGTAAAAAGGGTAAAAGAATGTACTTTTGGTACCTTTTGTATTTCCTTAAATAATGGTCCTAGAAACTTAAAAATTGAAATGTAAGTTCAACTCCCGGAATATAGATCCACTAAGGCTTGATTTTTTCCAATGTTGATCCTAAGGGGGTAAAAAGGGTAAAAAAACTGTTCTTTTGGTACTTTTTATATCTCCTGAAATAATGGTCATAGAGACTTGAAATTTGGACTGTATGTTTACCTCCCGGAATATAGATCCACAAAGGCTGGATTTTTGCCAATGATGATTCAAAGGGGATAAAAAGGGTAAAAAACTGTACTTTTTGTACCTTTTACATTTCCTTAAATAATGGTACTAGAAACTTGAAATTTGCAATGTAGGTTCACCTCCCGGAAAAAAGATTCACTAAGGCAGTGTTTTTGCCAATGTTGATACGATGGTAAAAGGGGTAAAAAAGTGTACTTTTGGTACTTTTTTTTATTTACTGAAATAATGGTCTACAAACTTGACCCTCTGCTGAAAAAAACAAATTTTGAAAATTTGGATTCTAAGGGGGGTCAAAGGGGTAAAAAGTGTACCTTTTGTTATTTCTTGAAATAATGGGCATAGAAACTTTAAATTTGGAATGTAGAATCCTGCAGTAAAAAAAACACTTTTTTTTAAAAGTACCTTTATAAAAAGTAACTTTTATAAAAAGTACCTTTTATTAAAAGTACCTTTTATAAAAAGTACCTTTTATAAAAGCACATTTTATAAAAAGTACCTTTTATAAAAAGTTCCTTTAATAGAAAGTACCTTTTATAAAAAAGTGCCTCTTATATAAAGTACCATTCATAAAAAGTACCGAAAGTAAACATTTGGTACTTTTATATTTCCTGGAATAATAACACTGTGTGTAATTTTTTAAGTCATGGCAAAATAACCATATACGGACACCACTACGTGATAAAAGACTACAAAAAACAAGTAAGAGTGTTAAATTCGGCTGTGCCGAATCTTTTATACCCTCCAACACGTTTAAAATTAAAAAAAAAAATCCCAGGGGCGTCATTTTTTTTAGTGGGGGGGGGGGGGGGTCGGCGGAGTGGGTGGGGGACACCTGTCCCAACGCTATATATGTTTACAAATAATTTGTCTATGATATTTACGCTTAAATAATAAATTTTTATCGTTATTTTTAATTAATTTCTATAACCACGCCCCTAAAGGGGGGCTGCATGAAAAAATCGAACTTTCGAACCCCCTTGGTCCAAGCGCAGGTCTATGAACATAATATGGCATACAAATGTTACTTTTGTTGAGCAAAAATTAAAAAAAACTCCTAAAAATATCGTATTTTTCAGGGGTCGTTTTAGTTCTTCAAGGGGGAACTTTTTTCCCCCTGGTCCGATTTTGCCCATCTTCGAACTTAACCTTACCAGTAAGATAAGAGATATTCTTGCCCAATTTCAAGGGTCTAGCTCTTTTGGTTTGGACTGCATCGTTATTTCTACAGACGGACGGACGGACGGACATCGCTAGAATGTCTTAGATTCTATCATGGATCAATATTATATATACTTTGTAGGGTCCCCGACCGATATTTCGATGTGTTACACACGGAATGACAAAGTGAGTATACCCTCATACTGTGGTTGGAGGGTATAAAAAAGACCCGTGTCTCCCAATTTTTTCCCAAAGTCATGCACTTTTTTTTTATGGGCCGCCAAAGATTTGGGGCCTCGGTATCATTTTCGCAAAAAAGTGATCATTTTCTCGGGCATATCTTGCAAACCGTTCAGAATTTTGATTTACTCTCTGAGGCAAAGTTGTAGCTGTAGTAAAGAACAAAAATTGCGAACATATAAACCCGGTGAAAAATGTGCATATATGGACATATATGCTCATATATTGTTAGATGTATGTTCATATATGAATCATATATGAACTTATATGGTGTATATGGAAGCATATATACCCGGTGAAAAATGTTCATATATGCACATACATGTTTAATTAAAAAAATTAAAACTTTTCCTTCGTGAGCGTGCGTGATCGTCAAAAAAAACTCACCCACGAAAACATCTCTATTTTAAATGTTTTTTAAGAGTTAATATTACTCATTCGCATACGTAATATATCCCATTATTGTAAATTATAAGCATAGTGCAATGTTCAAAATTTTTTTTCTCGAAAACAAGGAAAAAAGCATCTCTGAAAATTTCAGAACAGATAGATATACACCTTAACTAATTTTTAAACATTTAAAAAAGAAATAAAATTGTGGCATGTTTTTTGATAAATAAAGTTTAAGTTTAAATTTAAAAAATTCAGAACTTCTTCTGAAAATTTTCCAATTTTTATTTTTTTAATCGATAGCCCATACAAAAATATATAAAAAACTTTTATTTTAAAGACATCACTGTGTTTCATTTTATTGGCATAAATATTGAAATAAAGATACTTAAGCAAAAAATGCTGAAATTTTCAATTTTTGACCATGCCTACAAAGCCCACTTTTTGAAAAAACTGAAATTTTATTTGTGTTATTTAATAGTGACCTAAGGGCGAATACTCTGCAATTGATTTCATATTGACATGACATCACTTTTTTTTTGCTGAACATTTGGTATGGAATGCCTCATATATGACATGTACTTCCATATGTGTCCCGATACAAGATGTTTGAATTTTTCTCAGGACTTAGGAAATTTTCAAAATTTATTTTCTAAAAACAGTTTTTAATGACTTTTACTACAAACACTTGGTACTTCGAAAATTAAAAAAAAAAAAGTCCAAATTCAGACAGGGCAATTTTAATTGCCGCAATTCTGTTTTTATAGTGTATCGGAGAGAGAGGGAAGAATCTTATCTCTCTCTCTGATACACTAAAAAATCAGAATTGCCGCAATTAAAATTGCCCAATGTAAATTCGGTCAAACTTAGAAAATTTTTCAAAAATTTTTTTTCTTAAAACATTTTTTAATTATTTTTTTATTAAAAACCGAAAAAAAGTTGCCAAAAAAATTTTGTGTCTGGGACTTAAAAACCAAAAATTTTGGAACTTTGAAAATTAAAAAAAAAATAAAAAACATAGAAAGTTTTTTTCTGAAATTTAAAAAAAATTTTAAGACTTCAAAAATAGTGAAGCATTTTTTTTTCTAAAACAATTTTAATGAAATTCTTTACACCAAAATGCAAAACGGAATTAAAACAAGTGAGAGTGTTAAATTCGGCTGTGCCGAATCTTTTATACCCTCCAAAATGTAAAAAAAACATAAAATTTTCCGGGTCGTCTTTTTTTGGTGGGGAGGGGGGGGGGGTTGGTTTGGGGATTTGGTGGGAGACATTGGGGGATACCTTCTCCTTGCGATAGATGTTATCAAATGGATTTATTATGATTCTTTCAATTATTTAATCCAATTAATCATTATTGAAATATATTTTTTATATCCACGCCCACAAAAGGGGCGGGCAAAATTTTTTTTTATCCGCTGGGTCCAAATGCAGGGTTTTGAGCTTCGTCTGACATAATAATTTTGCATTTGCTTAAAAAAAGTACAAAAAGCCCTGCAAAAAAAAACGTTTTTCAGGGGTTGGTTTAGTTCTCCAAGGGGGAACTTTTTTTCCCTTTGTCCGATTTTGACAATTTCCGAACTTAACCTGCCTAGGAATATAAGACATATTCGTGCCAAACTTCGAAAGTCTAGCTCTTTTATTTTGGACTGTATCGTGTCCTCTACAGACGGACGGACGGACATCGCTAGAATGTCTTAGAATCGATCACTGATCAATAATATATATACTTTATGGGGTCCTAGACCGATATTTCGATGCGTTACACACGGAATGACAAAGTGAGTATACCCCCATACTGTGGTTGGAGGGTATAAAAAAAATATATGTTACATATGTGATCATATGTGTCCATATATTTACATATGCCGCCAATTTTCGCATTTGCTTCATATATGTAATACATATGGACGAGCATATATGAATAATATATCGTCGAACTATATTCAATAAATGCCAACTCGAAAAAGCTTACTGTTCAGGAGAGCTAAAAAACTTGTTATTTCGCATATTATTGCAAAAATAAACAATGTACCTTCCACAAGATGGTTTAAATATTCTAAACAATTTTTACCTATGCAAAAATTTTCATATTTTGCACTGGTTTGCGTATTTTTCAGAGATGGCATTTATTACTATATCAAAAAACAAATATTTTTTTAGAGTTGGCATATTTTGTCGGAAAATAAAAATACATTTTTTTTTGGAAAAATTTTAAAAATTTATTTTTTTTTGGTTTTTGTTATCCTTAGTACGGTAACTGCAAAAACTGAACAAAAAATTAAAAATCTTTGCATATTTTTAAAAGTTACTAGCTCCGAAAGCCTTTTAATCTCAGGGTGGTCAACTTTGGCACTCTGTAACTCACGCTGTATTGCAATAGGGTCACTCCAAACTAGCTATTTTGAAAGCTTATATCATTGACTTTATTTGCCCCATTCATAATGTTTCAATCTGATAAATAGTGTGAAAGTTACATAAATATAACCATTTTTTTTTTTTGCAAACACTATTTACCGATATTTTCAAAATGGCAATATCTCGAGAACCATTCATTAGATATCAGAATCTTTACAAGATTCGTGTTTAGCATGGCAATTGCAATAAGATATGTGGTCTAAAAAAATTTTTTGAAAAATTTTTGGAAATTTACAATGGGAGTTGGCATTTATTTCCACTAAAAAAATATGTACTTTGAGTTAGCAGAATAACAAAAATGGATGTAAAACGACAAAAAATTATTTTTTTGCTCTGAAATTTTTATGGCAGATAGGTATTACGTAGGGGAGCTATTTGCCATCGGAAACTCCTTTCCGTCAAATTTGAGTTGGCATATTTTGAATATAGGTTCACGATATGAATAACATCTGACATTTTTCACCGGGTATTGTAATTTTTTTTTAAAAATGGGCTCATATATGGAAATGTATGAACAAATATATTGACATATATGTGAGGCATTCCACACCAAATGTCCCGCTACAGAAAAACATGTGTCCCGTAAATTTCTGAATAGGTTGTTTGGATAGCCCTATATGTAACTAAGAAAATTGCGTTTTTGGTTTTTCAAATTTTTGAAAACTAGGCTTAGGAGGCGTGGTCAAATATTGGAAAAATGGTAAAATTTGTGGCGAGTTGCCTTGATTAAATATTTATCACATTAATACGGAATGCACCACAATGTCAAAAATTTACGTTCTTATGCAGTTTTGTATGGGCTATCGATTAAAATTTTTTGTTTTGGAAAATTTTCAGAACCCGTTCTGAAATTTTCCATTTTGTAAAAAAGTAAATTTATCAAAAATCCGGCCACTTTTTTTTGTCTTTTTTATTTTTTTAAAAGTTTAGATGTTTGTCCATCCACACAAAAAAAATCAGAAACACGTTCATCTTTTTTTTCGAGAAAATCGCATTTGAACTTTAAATCAGGGTTGGCAACCGAAACGAATAACGGTATTGGTAACGGTATTGGTATTACATATTTTTTATATCGGTAACGGTAAAGGTAACGGTATTTTGGATTATTTAGGTAACGGTTAACCGTTACCGAAACAACGATACCGGTACGTACCGATATTATGAATAAAATTTGCCAAACATGTTTAAAAATGACAAATTTGTTAAAAACACGTAAAAAATCAAAAATGAATTTAGTAAAATTAAAAAAACTTATCAATTTAGTGCATTTATAATTATATAGACAATTAATTAACTCCGAATTTAATTAAAACATTCACGCAATATTCTAATTCAACAAATAAATTATTGATTTTTAACGAGTTTATAGGATGTCTGTCCTATCAGCAGAAATATCTGCATTTTGAGGCATTTAAGAAATCTGCTGATTTTTGCTGACGCGGTTTGCTAAATTTTTGTCTGGATAAACCAGGTAAAGTTTGCAGAAAAATCTGTCAAGACCGTAGATAAATCTGCTGATTTAAGATTTAAAATCTTCTGATTTTAGATAAACAGCCTGAACATCGAAATTGTATTTTATTTAAGTAAAAAATACTTTTTTTGTTAAAAATGTTATAAAAGAAGCGAAGTTTTTCAATAAACTTAAAAAAAAGTTTTAATAAAATTTTTTAATTTTTTTCAAGAAAACTTTCTTACAAACAGGTCAATTTCTGTAAAATTGTTAAAATAGTCAGCTAATTAGACAAAAATTAAAAAAAAAATGCCAAAAATTTTTTTTGTAAAATTACAAAATAGTCTGCTAAAATTTGAACAAAAATATTTTTTTTAAATCAGCATTTTTTTTTTTTAATTTAATGACAGAGAATTAAGTTAAAGTATTCATTTTAGCAGAAAAATCTTTTAAAAGTTTTTAATTCAAACTGAAAGTTGTTTTACAGATTTTTCGACATAGTTTTTCTTCAGAATGTACGACTGGGTTTATTATGTATTTAATTCCAGAGAACCACCTCTCCACGCTTACCTGCGTGGATGACAACGCCAGCAACACTTGAGCGATTCAGGTTTGGTCTTCTTTTATATTCCCGCTGAAAAATGCTTACATTATGTGGCACTCACTTTTCTCTTCAGAAATTTTTAGGTTGGACCGATTTCCACATAATTAAGTAAATTGCGAATGCGATCATTGGTTGGACAGATTTTTTCATTGTTTTTGCACAAATAACATTCCGATTTACAATTATCACTGAAAGAAGATGTACTTTAAACACTAAAATTTTGTGACTTCAAATAAATTAATTGCTTTCACAAGGCTTGATTACTCACCTTTTAGGATTTAGATAACAGCATGAAAATATGCATAACTTTGGAAGTATTTTCCAAAAAATACTTGGAAGCAATGTGCGAACCTTATATTACTAAAATGGTGGTCAATTTCATCACGTTCTATTACACTTTGATCAACAAATGTTATGTGCAGTTTAACACATAACTCCTTTTCAGATCTTTTTTAGTATGAGGAACACAGCTACTTTTACCAACATTTGAACCAATCAAGATATCAAAAAACGGTTTGGCGAGTAAACGCATGCCCAATATGGATTCCTAAAGATGCAATAAAAAAAAGTTCGAAAACTACACATGACTCCTTTTTAGGCGAAACGACAAAATGTATGTTACTTAGGGTGGATTACTCAATGTCCAGTTAGCTGCTATTTATTGATTTAACGGAGCCTTATGTCTAAATTTGTATGGAAAAGTTAAATTTAACGGAGAGTTATATTATAACGGAGCATTGAGTAATCCAGCCTTAATCAGACAAGGGAAAAATTCGAATTTTATTTAAAATTCATAAGGTATTTGAAATAAAATTTTTGTTTAAATAAATTTCTCAAAAACATTTGAATTTTATTATTTCCAAAAATAAAATTCTCAAAAAAATAGAATTTTATTTTCCTATAAATAAAATTCTAAAAAATTTAAGATTTTTATTTTTGGTTTGAATTTCATTTTGTAAAACAAATAATAATAAAACAAAGTAATAACTGTTAGTTTATACTAATGTGGTAAACTAGAATTTTTAAATACTATGTATGTTAATTAATGGTAAATTTTGATTAAAAAGAAGTTAATAAATCCATATTACAATGAATGTTAACATAAATAGAATGCAAAAGTTAGTCTCTACATAACAAATTTTTTAAGATAAAATATTTCAGAATTAAAAAAATTGCATATAAAAAACTTAGATGGCATTATAGTCGTGACATTTTCTAACTGAATCTAACACCTATTTTCATCTAAGGGAAAACAAATATCTCAAATATATTTTATAAAAAAATGTCTCAGAATTCCAGACATTATCTTTACAAAATATTTAAATGCTTATTTGACTCTGAATAAAAGAGTTATTTTATTGAAACATTTTCCACAATTTTAAAAAATTTTCTGTAGGAAAAATATATTAAAGGTTATTACTTCTATAGAAAAAAATCTTAAAAAAATATCAGAAACTGGGAATTTTTCCTAAAAAAATACTGTTTCAGAATCCCAAGAATCTTTCTGCAAAAAAGATTTCTCAGGATTGGATAACTTTTCAATAGGAAAAACGTTTAAAAACCTGAGCTTTTCTAAGAGAAATATATTTTTAAATCTAAGAATTTTTGTTATGGAAATATTTTTAAGAATATGATTTTTTTTTAATTTTTATATAAGAATTTTTATATAGGAAAATTTTATAAAAATTATTGATCAATGAACTTTTCTATAGAAAACTATATTAGATGTGAGATTTTTTGGAACGAAAAAAATTACTCTGAATCTAAACATTTTTCTGTTTGTAAGAATTTTGTAAGAATTTTGTAAGAATTTTCTATAGAAAATTTATCTCTAAATCTTCAAATTTTCTGTTGAAATAGTGTCTTAAAATGTTTCTTTAGAAATAATAATTTTCTATATGAAAACTGCCTCAGAAAACACTTTTTTATAGAAAATTGCTATACAATTAAAGATTATATTTTTAGAAAAGTGTACAAAATTTCTTTATAAAGTTTCTGTTCGAAAAAACTTTCCGAATCAGAGAATTACATTAAAATATGAGAATTTTTTAAGAGGTTTTCTATAAATAAGTGGATCAGAATTTGGAAAATTAAAAAAAATACTATTGCATTATAAGTTTGAACTAAGTAAATTATTAAATTTCATTAAATAAGAAGATAGTGGCAATTTACTATCATATGAGGATGTATTTAGCTAATTAAGTTACCTTAATATATAGAAATACTCGAACATTATTAAAATATTTACTTGTTTGAAATATATTTATTTGTATGAAAATAAAATTCTTTTTTTTTATTAATAAAATTCTTTTAAGAATTTTAAATAAAATTTTTTAGAATTTTATTTCTTTTAAGAATTTAAAATTAAATTCTTTAGAATTTTATTTAAAATTAAAAATTGAATTTTTTGAAAAATTCAAAATTGAATTTTATCAATAACGAATTTTAATTTTTATTGTTTTTCTTTGTCTGGCCTTAATACATTATTTATGCCAACTCTCAATTATATTGCCAACTCTGTGTAAAAAGTTGATTGGTATGAAAGTACATATTTCAAAAAATTCATTGAAATCTAATAAAATCAATTAGAATCCAAAAAAAATTAATTGAAATTCAAAAATTCAACTGAAATTCAAAAAAGATACTTGAAATTTCCAAAAATCCATTGAAATTCAAAAAACTTAATCGGAATTCAAAGAAATAAAGTGGAATACAAAACAAAATCACTTAAAATTCTAATAAATCGATTGAAATAAAAAAAATTTTAAACTGTGATACCAAGAGAAAGTTCAACTGTGATATATTTTTATTTATTTTTATTAATTATTTTATTTATTTTTGTGTTTTATGTTCTACGTTTTGTATTGTTTAAAACAATTATATATTCATAAAATAATAATGTGATAAAGATTATATCGTCGAACTATATTCAATAAATGCCAACTCGAAAAAGCATACTTTTCAGGAGAGCTAAAAAACTAGTTATTTCGCATATTATTGTAAAAATTAACAATGTACCTTCCATAAGATGGTTTAAATATTCTAAATAATTTTTACCTATGCCAAAAATTTCATATTTTGCACTGGTTTGCGTATTTTTTTGAGATGGCATTTATTACTATATCAAAAAACAAATATTTTTTTAGAGTTGGCATATTTTGTCGGAAACTAAAAATAAATTTTTTTTTGAAAAATTTTTATAAATTTTTTTTTTTTTTTGGATTTTGTTTTCCTCAGTGCGGTAATTGCAAAAACTAAAAAAAAAAAAAATCTTTGCATATTTTTAAAAGTTACTAGCTCCGAAAGCCTTTTAATCTCAGGGTGGTCAACTTTGGCACTCTGTAACTCACGCTGTATTGTATTAGGGTCACTCCAAACTAGCTATTTTGAATGCTTATATCATTGACTTTATTTGCCCCACTCATAATGTTTCAATCTGATAAATAGTTTGAAAGTTACATAAATATAAGCAATTTTTTTTTTTGCAAACACTATTTACCGATATTTTAAAAATGGCAATATCTCGAAAACTAGGCATTAGATATCAAAATCTTTACCAGATTCGTGTTCAGAAAGGCAAATGCAATAAAATATGTAGCCTAATTTTTTTTAAAAAAAATTTTGAAAAATTTTCGGAAATTTACAATGGGAGTTGGCATTTATTTTCACCAAAAAAATATGTACTTTGAGTTAGCAGAATAACAAAAATGGATGTAAAACGACAAAAAATTATTTTTTTGCTCTGAAATTTTTACCACAGATGGGTATTGCCTAGGGGATCTATTTTTCATCGGAAACTCATTTCGGTCAAATTTGAGTTGGCATATTTTGAATATAGGTTCACGATATGTAAGTTGAAATATTCTTTTATGTTGTGTTAGTTTAAAAATTATTAAAACATTATTGTTCTTTATTTCTTATAACGTTGCCAGATTCAATAAAATTTAAAATCCCTGAGGAAGTTGAAAAAATCTCAACGAAACGTCGGAGGAGTAAAATTATGAATTTATAGTCTTTTTATTTTTCATTAAACTGTGACCTTGAAAGCCTGCCTTAGATAATTCTAAGAAAAAATAAATAATCAAAGATAAGGTCGATAAAAAATTATATTAAATAGAACTTTTTATTTCTTTAACGCATATTATACGGAGAGGAATGAAACTTACATGGAACTTACATGGAACGAAAGGAGATGGAATTGGAAATGAAATGGAGTAGAACGGGGAACGAAATGGAATAGAGCAGGGAACAATATGGAATGATACTTTTACTCAAATTTTTCGTATTTAACTTTTTTCACTCCATATTCTATGTTTTTCCACTCAAACTTATTTTTATTCCATTTTTTTTTTTTTTTTCAGTAAAATATTTATTCACTCAAAATATAAAAACCCGATATAGGGGCTCGAAAGCTGTCAATATCTTTTTTCACCGGAACGAGCATGATGACGTACCAGCGAATTTATTAAAATTTTGTTGTTTTAATTATTCATTGAAATGTTATTTTATGAAAGACTTAAACGTCAACAAGTAAATAAAACACAGACTACGTATCGAAATCGTATTTGAAATCGATAGAGTAATCCGGATTCTTCTTTTATCCGGTATTCAATACAACCGGTAATCTTAATATATTAACCGGTAATCTTAATATATTAATCTTAATATATTAAATAGTGGAAGACAATATATTTTTTAAATTCAATATTTTATTGTATTACAAGCTGTTTTGCACCCGGCGTTGCCCGGGTTGAAAAAATATTATTGTATAATGAATGAGTTTTTTATTAGCATACTGATCAATGACTTTTCACTGGGTTTATGGGTTGAGCTATTTTTTTCGATTCCGCTTAGTGTCGGGGTTTAAAACAGTTACCATTTAGCGTAAACAAAATATTGGACGTTTGGGCATTTTTTTTGTTCCTTTTTGACTTGAAAGACGGAAAGCTCCGAACAAAGTGAAAAACCTTTTATTTTTTACTGAAGACTTAAGTTGTTCATCGGTAAAAAAATGTTTCGAAATGTCAATTAATTGGTTAATGTTTCGCGCATCAGTAAAAAAAATTAGCGTTATAATGGAACAGTTAGAAAAAACCTTCAGTATATGCAAAAGGCTTGGCAGTTTACACCCTCTTGTCCGATCGCCAATTGATGAGACTAAAGTTCCCGCCTCGGTTGTACTATCTGTGGAGAATGTTTTGTTAAAATCTGTTTAGTCGTTTAAAGCTACGTTCACAATGTCGGAGTCAATCCAATTCGTGGCACAGATTGAAATGTTAACTGCGCAAAATGCAGATTAGAGTTCTGTCAGATTCGATATGTCATTTTACTTACCCTTCTCAGAATTTCACAAAATCACGAAATTAAAATTGGCGCATTTAATTAATTTATTTATATCTAAATTTTTTAAATATTTTTTTATCAAAACTTTAGAAAATTATTTATATATATGGGGCATTCCATGTGAAATCGGACACTTTGAAAAACTTTTTTTTTAGATTTTCCCAATTTGTATACAGTTTTTAGTACCTTTCGAAAACTCCTTCGTGGTAAATTTTCAGATTTTTTTGATGACCCGTTCAAAAGATATCGAATTTTTAAAAATTGGTAGTTTGTTCCTTTACTCAAACTTCGTTTAATCATAACTTCTTCAATAATGGTTCAAATTTCAAATTTTTTTTTTTCAAAATTTTTGTTTTTTTACGTACTTTCTAAAAAAAATCCAAAAAAATTCTTAAAAGCGCTCTAGTATGCGATTTTTAAGTTTTAAAATTTAAATCTCATTTTTGAAATTGTTTGTACTCTTCGATTTTTTTGAAATTTTTTTGTGTAAAACTTCTATCAATTCTACAACTTTTTTGCCCGGGAAGATCGTGGGATAACGATTATTACTATTTTTTAAAATTTTTTTAAAAACTTTTATTGTAATTTTTCAATCTTAAAATCATTTCTACTGCTCCAATGGTGTGTCATAGAGGGGTCCTTTATAAAACCGACCCCCATTAATTTTTACGTCTTAACATTTCTTTGGAACAAACTAATACCGTATCTCCAATTTCTAAGGGGGCTCCCACACAAAACGACATTTTTTAAAATTTGTTCCAACCGCTCTAACTTCACTAATATTTCCCTTAGAGCAACAAAATGTATGACCGACCCACAATATTTTTTTAGTCCAAACATTTTCTCTGAACACACCTACCCTCTATCTTTAACTGTTAAGGCGGTCCCCATACAATTTTTTTTATTTTTTGTAAATTTGTTTTATTTAATCAGCTTCTACCGGTCCAATGGTGCGTCCGAGAGGGGTCATTAGTGAGACCGAACCCCATTTATTTTTACCCTACAACATTTTTTCAAAACATACCCACGCCCTATCTCCACTCCCTAAGTAGGCTCCCATACAAATAACAGTTGGCGCAAATTTTATAAAAATGTAATTTTGTATGGAAGCCCACCTAGGGAGTGGAGATAGGGCGTAAGTATGTTTTGAAAAAATGTTGTAGGGTAAAAATAAATGGGGGTCGGTCTCACTAATGACCCCTCTCGGACGCACCATTGAACCGGTAGAAGCTGATTAAATAAAAAAAATTTACAAAAAATAAAAAAAATTGTATGGGGACCGCCTAAACAGTTAAAGATAGAGGGTAGGTGTGTTCAGAGAAAATATTTGGACTAAAAAAATATTGTGGTTCGGTCATACATTTTGTTGCTCTAAGGGCAATATTAGGGCAGTTAGAGCGGTTGGAACAAATTTTAAAAAATGTCGTTTTGTGTGGGAGCCCCCTTAGAAATTGGAGATAGGGTATTAGTTTGTTCCAAAGAAATGTTAAGACGTAAAAATTAATGATGGTCGGTCTTATAAAGAACCCCTCTATGACGTACCATTGGAGCAGTAGAAATGATTTTAAGATTGAAAAATTACAATAAAATTTTTTAAAAAAATTTTAAAAAATAGTAATAATCGTTATCCCACGATCTTCCTGGGCAAAAAATTTGTAGAATTGATAGAAGTTTTACACAAAAAAATTTCAAAAAAATCGAAGAGTACAAACATTTTCAAAAATGAGATTTAAATTTTAAAACTTAAAAATCGCATACTAGAGCGCTTTTAAGAATTTTTTGGGATTTTTTTTTAGAAAGTACGTAAAAAAACAAAAATTTTGAAAAAAAAAATTTGAAATTTGGACCATTATTGAAGAAGTTATGATTAAACGAAGTTTGAGTAAAGGAACAAACTACCAATTTTTAAAAATTCGATATCTTTTGAACGGGTCATCAATAAAATCTGAAAATTTACCTCGAAGGGTACTAAAAACTGTAAACAAATTGGGAAAATCTAAAAAAAAAGTTTTTCAAAGTGTCCGATTTCACATGGAATGCCCCATATATATATTTGTTTTTCTATTTTTTTAATGAAATTATTAGAGATGGAACTTTAACAGAGCTGTATTTTTTCTCTGTTAACGGTTAACATAGGCTCTGTTAACGCAGATTGGAAACTCCAGAGTAGAACATGTTTGACTCTGGAGTGAATTGAAAAAATATAGTCATATTCAAAAATATGAAAGTGCAATATGGAAAGGTATAACATTTTCTACAGATTGGAGTACTCCAACATTGTGAATGCGGCTTAAGAGTGATTACGGAACAGGCAGAAAAAACTATGGCATATAGTTCCGCATCTTATATGGCATATAGTTGCGAAACAGGAAAAAATATTTTTTTAGGGGGGTTGCAACATTTTAAGCCCCTTTGCCCGATCGCTTCGGTTAGTGCTATCTGTGGTGAAAATTTCATGAAAATCGGTTCAGCCGTTTTCCCCTGATTGCGGAACAGACATGTGTCTGTGGTAAGTTTTATTAAAATCGGTTTAGTCGTTTAAGCATGATTACGGAACATGAAGAAAAAACTTTCAGTAAAGTACAAAGGGAATTATCAATATATGCCCCTTTGTCCAAACGCGATCTATTGTGGCTCATAGTTTTTGCCTAGGTTAATATAGGGTTCTATAGTCGAAAAGTCGAAAAGTCGATTAATCGACTTTTTGTATGAAAAAGTCGAAAGTCGAAATCGACTTTTTTGTTCTTAAAAAGTCGAAAAGTCGACTTTTGCTTTCGACTTTTTTCGACTTTTTTCGATTTTTTTTACTTTTGCCAGATGAAAATAATTTCTTTCTTATGAAAAAAAAAATTAAAATGAGGGCCGAGTTTAATAACAACTGAAGCTATTGGTATTTCCATGTATTTGTATGTGAAGCAAAAATGTCAATGCCAAATTCATGAGTTAGAAAGTGTTAAGTGCAATATTTACCAATATTTTTAATTATTGTTAACACCTCAGTGATAGGGTTCTATAAATCGAAAGTCGACTCTTTTGCTTTCGATTTTTTCAATCTTTTCAACATTTTCGATTTCTTCGACTTTTTTTGATAAATAAAATACAACCAAAAAAAATAGCACCTAAATGCTTAAAACAAGTCAAAACTAAACTTTTATTTACAAAAAAAAAGTTGGAAAAGGTCGAAAAAAGTTAAAAAGTCGAAAAAGTCGACTTTTTAAAAAGTCGAAAGGTCGAAAAGTCGACTTTTTAAATTTTGAAAAAAGTCGAAAAGTCGAAAAATCGACTTTTTAGAAATTGAAAAAAGTCGAAAAGTTGAAAAGTCGACTTTTTGTTGCGACTATATAACCCTAGGTTAATACTCTATGTTGTGAAAATATCATAAAAATCTGTTCAGCCGTTTAAGCGGCAGAAATAATGTTCCATAAAATACAAAGGGGCGTGGCATTTTCCGCCCCTTTGCCCAAACGCGATCTATTGTGGTTCATAATTTCCGCCTCGGTCAGTACTATGTGTGGTAAAAATTTCATTAAAATTAGTTCAGCCGGTTATGCTTGAATACGAAACGGGCAGAAATAAATTTTAATTTAATACGTAGGGGCGAGGCATTTTACGCCCCATTTTTCCGCCCTCTATGGTGGCTCATAGTTTTCGCCTCGGTTAATACTATCTATGGTAAAAATTTCATGAAAATCGGTTTAGCCGTATAAGTGATTGCGGAAAAGGCAGAAATAACTTTCAATGTATTACAAAGGGGCGTGGCATTTTACGCCCCTTTTTCGATCTCCTTCTATTGGGCCCATAGTTTTAGCCTAGTCAGTGCTATCAGTGGTAAAAATTTCAATAAAATCGGTTTAGCCGTTTATGCGTTATTACAGAAAAGGGAAAATAAAGTTCCATAAAATAAAAAGGGGCGTGGCATTTTACGCCCCTTTGTCCGATCGCGGTCGCTTATGGCCTATAGTTCCCGCCTCGGTTAGTACTATCTGTGGTGAAAATTTCATGAAAATCGGTTCAGCCGTTTTTCCGTTATTGTCTGACAGGCAGATATAGCTTTAGCATGGTACAAAGGGGCGTGGCATTTTACGCCCCTTTGTCCGATCGCGTTCGCTTATGGCCTATAGTTCCCGCCTCGGTTAGTACTATCTGTGGTGAAAATTTCATGAAAATCGGTTCAGCCGTTTTTCCGTTATTGTCTGACAGGCAGATATAGCTTTAGCATGGCACAAAGGGGCGTGGCATTTTACGCCCCTTTGTCCGATCGCGTTCGCTTATGGCCTATAGTTCCCGCCTCGGTTAGTACTATCTGTGGTGAAAATTTCATGAAAATCGGTTAAGCCGTTCTGTACTTATTGCGAAACAGACAGACAGACAGACAGACAGACAGACAAACCAACAATCAGATTTATAATATTAATAGGGATTAATTAATAGGGATTAGTTTTATACAATGGGTAGAAAGCTTTCAAAACTTATTGTTTCTAAATTATAAAGAATAAATTTATATTTCTAACTGCATTATAACTTTTTTAAAAAGTTTCTAACTGCATTATAACTTTTTTAAAAAGTTACAAAGCGTTATTTTCAATATTTATGGAAAATTAACGAAAAAATCGAATGTAGGGTACCCAAGTGAGCAAAAGTGTTGCTAAAACTTAGTTTATGCAGACAAAAATAAAGTTTGGACATTTTTCTTTAAAAATATTACCTCAGTAGTGAAGAAACTCGTGATTATTGACGATTTTATAAAGAAATTTTAAAAAACGGTCGGCAAAGCCGATTTTCAGCAAAAAATCGATTTGCGCGACCTTAAAACCTATTCCGAAAAATCTGAAAAAATCTCAAAAATACTTTACCCTATAAGCTTTTAAACTATGCTTGAGCCCGGGCAATTTTTTTTTTGTGGGACACCCTAATGTACATAACCCTCGGAAATAGATAATATAGATAGGGATACGGGATTCGCTTCAAATTACTTATCTAATTCACATCATTTCTCGATACAATTGCAAAGAAAAATGTATTGATAGTTTGCAATGCTCTGACTGATTTAAACTATTTTAATCTGAGAATGTGGCTAGTAAAAAAGCGATTTCCGCGGTATAAAATTGCGTAGCAGATTTGTTCGTCAGATTTAAAACATTTTGTTTTAGATTTTTCAAGCATACAAATTTCAAACATACAAATTTGTTTGTAAACTATTTCTATAAAATTGATTGAATAAAATAAAAATTAAAATAAGTCATTTTTCGACCAAATAAATAAATCACCAAATAACTTTTATTTCGAGGTTGAAAATAAAAATCCAAAAATTAATCGATTAATTTTAAGACATCTTTGCAAATTTTTGTTAATTTTTAACTAAAATATGTATTTATATATTTGCTGTTAAATAATTAACCAACTTTTTCAATTTTTTTTTGTGATTTTTTTGAAAACATAACGGTTATTTTTCGTCCCTGATGAAAATATTTCTTTAACCCGTTAAGCTCCAAAACACGATTTTAATTTTTTTTATTATTTTCAAATATCTCACAAATATTACGTAATTATGTAATAATTATATATAGGTGTGTAGCCAAGATCCTAAGCTATCATTTGGACTTTTATTCGACTCTCTAACTCTTCTAACACCAGAGATATAAAGGGTTAACGTTTTAGTGCTCCATATGTTCAGCCCAAACGGCTTCGCTAAATAAAGCTTTTCTGCATAGCGGCCTTCGGCCGGGCTTAGGGAAAACAAACTTTTCTGCTCCACAGGCTCAGCCCAAAAAATAGCATCAAAACTTTAAACCTTTATATATCTGATAGAGATAGATAGTCGAACAAAATTCCAAATGAAAGCATATGACCTTGGCAACAAACCCATGTATACTTTTATGGCCTTATATACCTACGTAACATTTTAGAGATATTTGAAAATTAAAAAAAATAAAATCGCATTTTGGCTCTTAACAGGTTAATGAAATTTTTCCACGTAAAGGAATGTTCGAATGGAATTTCTTTAAGCTTTCGAATGATATTTCATTCAAATCGGATAAGTACTTTTTAAGATATTTAAGAAAAACATTTTAACTTTGAAGGTCCGCTCACTCGAAAGAGGGAGTGACCCCTCTAAAGTACGAAGTGACCCCTCTATGTATAACTATTTATGGATAACTTCACACTAATAAGAAAGTTGGGTAAACAATCCGACTTATGTAGTATTAAATTGTATGCGCACACTTACTCGTATTTCTTTTTGTCGTAAAGAGGAACCTGCTTTTCGAAATATCCCCTCAGTTTCCACTTGTTCGAGGATTCGATTACATGCATCAGCCACAAATTTGGGAATTTGCACAACTCTGCCATTAGCCAGGATAACATCCGTCAATTCCAAAAGACACAAGTGAGTACGAAATATACGTCTTCGATAAGACTTATCCTAAAAATTAATAGAACATACATTGTTCACTAAGCTCAATAGGTTTGAATTGTCTTATAACACTTTATGCCAGCACAGAGACAAGTCTGTAGTGACCAAACAATGGTTTTGATTTTTACCACAACGATCTTGGACTTTTTCCCCTTTCGACATTTTACTCCAATATCTTTAAGTTCATTTATAATGATCGCAGTAAACTCTTCGTTATTTATTATCTCGCTAATTTCCATATTTAATAAATAATAGAAAAATGAATGCAATCATCAAAATACATAATTCATAGTAGAAAAACAAACTTCAAATACACTACTTTCCGCCAAACTTAAATGTGTTACCACTTTTCTTCTACTTTTTTTAACAATACAAGCCGGGAACAGATACAAAATTTGACGTTTTGTTTACAAGCAGCAAGCAGCAGACTGCAAAAATTAAAAATACGATACACGCAAAAAAAACTTGCTTTTGTGTCATATAATTACGGCACAGACTATAAACAGACTCGACAGTAGAGTTTTATAAGAAAAAATGGGGAAAAACTAAGCGATTTTAGGAGAAAACAGAGCGGTTTTTAGTCCGTTTCACGCTAACATGGCAACACTTTCTACGACGTAGGAGTGAGTGAAACAGCAAAAACCGATCTGGCATCTATTTTTCTAATGGCGCTTTATATTAGCTTTCTCTTTCTAACCTTATTCGTAGAATAATTTGAAAAAATTAACCATATGGTTAAAGAATACTTTTTTGACACCTGTCACTTATGTCGAGTCTGTATTAGTCTGTGATTACGGGATATAATTACCACAGTACACTCAACCAAAAATCATTGTATTCCCAAAGAAAATCGTTGTAAATTCAACAGAAATCATTGTTGATTTTGACCCTACAAATATTTATGTTGATTTCAATAAAAATTGTTGTCAGTTTTTGTAAAAGTTGATCAACACGTTTTTTTGTTAATCAACTCGTATTTTATGTAAATTGAACTCATATTTTTGTTAATATGTATAAGAAATTATATTATTAAAAAAAACTTGATGTTATTTGTAAATATTCTTTTATTAAATATAAATCACAATATTTTTTTATTTCCGGCTTTTTAAGCTGCAATATTTGAAGATTTTCACAAAAATTTTCACACACACTTCGTTCATTTATGTTTGTACACTCAACCAAAAATCATTGTATTCCCAAAGAAAATCGTAGTAAATTCAACAGAAATCATTGTTGATTTTGACCCTACAAATATTAATGTTGATTTCAACATTAATTGTTGTCAGTTTTTGTAAAAGCTGATTAACTCGTATTTTTGTTGGTTCTATTCGTATTTTTGTTAATCATACTCGTTTTGTTTTGTATATTCATGCAATTTTATTTATTAAAATGAAATTCTTATTTGTGTTGTAAATGTTATTTTATTTAATTGAATATTTTCACAATATTTTTTCGTGGTTTTAATTAACTCATTATTTTCACATAAACTTATTTTGTTTTTAGATGATATTTTTTTGTTTCCTTGGACTGTGATGTATTTCGCTGTTGTTTTGCTGTCGGCAATCATTTTACGTGATTAGCTTCTGGAGTTTTTAGAAAGATTCCAAATCACATATTGCTAAAAAAAATAAAAAAAATGCTTTATTAATGAATTAAATAACAAATATATTTAATTACTCACCACATATTTTCTTTTAATTTTGTAATAAAAAAGATTTTTTTTTTAAACATCCCTCCTGTACAAGACAACAAAAATTTACAAATGGCGATCAGCAAAAACAGTGTTGCACATTTCATGTACTTATATTTTATACAATTTTTTCCAACTATGTATTTTTCAACTATTGAATTTTGTAATATCAACATTGATTTTTGTTAAATTCTGTAATATGCTATTTACATATACCCCGAAATCCATATAAATTTGGATTTCAAATCCAATTAAAATCTATTCCGTTTACATATGCTTTTTTGACATTTAGCGGGATTTTGTTTGTACTAACTCTGTATTTTCTTTTGATTTGTGTACAGGGTTGTTAGTGGGAAAATTACCCAATTTTATAAATATTTCTAAAAACAATGATTTTTCTTTGCCGGAGCCAATATTTTCAATCCCACTAGTATATGTTGGGACCACAATATAAAAAAATGTGTTTTTATGTAGAGCTGCTTCTTTAAATGCAAGAAAATTAACATTTTTGCCAAGTTTGGTGCCGCCACCATTGAGTGTTTTTCTTTGTTAGGAAGACCAAATTGGTCAACTAAATTGTGCGTTTACCATTTGCAATGGTAAATTTTAAATGAAACATTGTTTTTATTAATCTTTTAATAGTTTTTAAATAATAATTTTTAATTGTTTTTTTACTTTATACACTCATAGAAATATCTTAGTAGAAAAATTAGTAAACCCATTGTAGATCAAGTTTTACAGAATATTGCCGTATTCAACAAAAATTAATGTTGATATCGTTGAATAATCAGTAAAGTTGAATCAACTCTTTACATCGCTTATACAGAATTCAATAGATAAAACCAAAAAAGAAAAAACAACCCTGCTCGTTCATTTTTGTATTATCAAGTTGGTAGCAATGCATTGCAATGTGAAATTTGTTTGTCTCTTACAAAATTATTTTATGTGTTTGTTTCTTATAAAAATATTTAATATTATAAAAATAAATTAAAATAGGATCTGATGATCAGATTCTGATCTGTAAATATTTGGTAAGTAATAAAATACATTGGTTACTTTATGTATTCATACTATATTATATTTTTGTTTGTTTTTTTAAGGCTTTTGATTTGGTGTCATTAGAAAACTGGAGAATGGCTTACGAGTGCAAAACATAAATAAAAGAAGTGTGTGAAAATCTTGTGTTAAAATATTGCAGCTTAAAAAGCCGGTGATAATTCTAAAAAATATTGTGATTTTTACTTAATAAAAGAATATTAACAAATAACAACAAGCTTTTTTTATTAATAATATTTCTTATATCAACAAAAATATGAGTTGAGTTTACAAAGAATACGAGTTGATTTACAAGAAACGAGTTGATCAACTTTTACAAAAACTGATAACAATTTTTATTGAAATCAACATAAATATTTGTAGGGTCAAAATCAACAATGATTTCTGTTGAATTTACAATGATTTTCTTTGGGAATACAATGATTTTTGGTTGAGTGTAAAAAACAACAACAGCTGGTTAAAAAAATCGTGTGTAGCGTTGCAAAAAGCATTAGGGATGATTATTTTAGGAAAAACCATAGTTGTACAATTAAGTAGTAGAAATTTTTTGGGATTTTGAATTGCGATTTTACGATTTTCCCAAAATCCAAGTTTTTTTTGTATGGGATTTGACATTTGAAATCCAAAAAAGTAATGGGATTTACTTAGATTTTCATTGAAATCCCATTTTTTCTGGATTTTGAGGTATATGTAAATGGCATATAAAACTTGATCTACAATGGGTTTACTATTTTTTCTACTAAGATATTTCTATGAGTGTACCCATTAGCCATTCTCTACACTAAACCAAAAATCATTGTATTCCCAAAGAAAATCGTAGTAAATTCAACAGAAATCATTGTTGATTTTGACCCTACAAATATTTATGTTGATTTCAACATTAATTGTTGTCAGTTTTTGTAAAAGCTGATTAATTCGTATTTTTGTTGGTTCTATTCGTATTTTTGTTAATCATACTCGTTTTGTTTTGTATATTCATGCAATTTTATTTATTAAAATGAAATTCTTATTTGTGTTGTAAATGTTATTTTATTTAATTGAATATTTTCACAATAATTTTTCGTGGTTTTCATTAACTCATTATTTTCGCATAAACTTATTTTGTTTTTAGATGATATTTTTTTGTTTCCTTGGACTGTGATGTATTTCGCTGTTGTTTTGCTGTCGGCAATCATTTTACGTGATTAGCTTCTAGAGTTTTTAGAAAGATTCCAAATCACAAATTGCTAAACAAAAATAAAAAATTGCTTTATTAATGAATTAAATAACAAATATATTTTATTACTCACCAAATATTTTCTAATAAAAAAGATTTTTTTGAGAAACATCCCTTCTCTACAAGACAACAAAAATTTAAAAAATGGCGATCAGCAAAAACAGTGTTGCACATTTTATGTACTTATATTTTATACAATTTTTTCCAACTATGTATTTTTCAACTATTGAATTTTGTAATATCAACATTGATTTTTGTTAAATTCTGTAAAACTTGATCTACAATGGGTTTACTAATTTTTCTACTAAGATATTTCTATGAGTGTAGTTATTTGGTGATACCAAAACAAAATCCTAAAAAAAAAAAAACAAAAAACGTTTTAATATACACTCAACCAAAAATCATTGTATTCCCAAAGAAAATCGTTGTAAATTCAACAGAAATCATTGTTGATTTTGACCCTACAAATAATTATGTTGATTTCAATAAAAATTGCTGTCAGTTTTTGTAAAAGTTGATCAACTCGTTTTTTTGTTAATCAACTCGTATTTTATGTAAATTCAACTCATATTTTTGTTAATATAAGAAATTTTATTATTAAAAAAAAGCTTGTTGTTATTTGTTAATATTCTTTTATTAAGTATAAATCACAATATTTTTTTTTTTATTTTTTTGGCTTTTTAAGCTGCAATATTTGAAGATTTTTACAAAGATTTTCACACACACTTCGTTTATTCATGTTATGCACTCATTAGACATTCTCCAATTATATGATGATACCAAAACAAAATCCTAAAAAAAAAAACAAAAAACGTTTTAATATAGTACACTCAACCAAAAATCATTGTATTCCCAAAGAGAATCGTTGTAAATTCAACAGAAATCATTGTTGATTTTGACCCTACAAATATTTATGTTGATTTCAATAAAAATTGTTGTCAGTTTTTGTAAAAGTTGATCAACTCGTTTTTTTGTAAATCAACTCGTATTTTTTGTAAACTCAACTCATATTTTTGTTGATATAAGAAATTTTATTAATAAAAAAAAGCCTGTTGTTATATGTAAATATTCTTTTATTAAGTATAAATCACAATATTTTTTAGAATTATCACCGGCTTTTAAAGCTGCAATATTTAACCACGAGGTTTTCACACATTCTTCGTTTATTTTTGTTATGCACTCGTAAGCCATTCTCCAGTTTTCTAAAGACACCAAATCAAAAACCTTAAAAAAAAACAAACAAATTTATAATATAGTATGAATACATAAAGTAATCAATGTATTTTATTACTTACCAAATATTTACAGATCAGAATCTGATCATCAGATCCTATTTTTATTTATTGTTATAATATTAAATATTTTTATAAGAAACAAACACATAAAATAATTTTATAAGAGACAAACAAATTTCAAACATTGCTACCAACTTAATAATACAAAAATGAACGAACAGGGTTGTTTTTTCTTTTTTTGGTTTTATCTATTGAATTCTGTATAAGCGTTGTAAAACGTTGATTCAACTTTACTAATTATTCAACGATATCAACATTAATTTTTGTTGATTACGGCAATATTCTGTAAAACTTGATCTACAATGGGTTTACTAATTTTTCTACTAAGATATTTTTATGAGTGTATGAATACATAAAGTAATTAATGTATTTTATTACTTACCAAATAGTTACAGATCAGATCTTATTTTTATTTATTTTTATAATATTAAATAATTTTATAAGAAACAAACACATTAAATAATTTTATAAGAGACAAAACACATTTCACATTGCTACCAACTCACTCGTTCACTCGTTATAATAAAAAAAAACGAACGAACAGGGTTGTTTTTTCTTTTTTGTTTTATCTATTGAATTCTGTATACGCCATTGTAACAGATGAATCAACTATACTGATTATTCAAAGATATCAACATTAATTTTTGTTGAATACGGCATTATTCTGTAAAACTTGATCTACAATGGGTTTACTAATTTTTCTACTAAGATATTTCTATGAGTGTAGTATGAATTCATAAAGTAATCAATGTATTTTATTTAATACTTACCAAATATTTACAGATCAGATCCTATTTTTATTTATTTTTCTAATATTAAATAATTTTATAAGAAACAAACACATTAAATAATTTTATAAGAGACATTTCACATTGCTGCCAACTAACTCGTTCACTCTTTATAATAAAAAAAAACGAACGAACAGGGTTGTTTTTTATTTTTTTCTTTTATCTATTGAATTCTGTAGACGCCGTTGTAACAATTGAACCAACTATACTGATTATTCAACGATGTCAACATTATTTTTTGTTGAATATGGCATTATTCTGTAAATCTTGATCTACAATGGGTTTACTAATTTTTCTACTAAGATATTTCTATGAGTGTACAGACAATTACCAAGTTTATACACTCAACCAAAAATCATTGTATTCCCAAAGAAAATCGTTGTAAATTCAACAGAAATCATTGTTGATTTTGACCACAGACCATATAGACATGCAACACGAGTGCTTATTTTGGTACTTTCAATATGGACGCATACAAAATACTACTAAATTTACTTCTCTGCCTAGAATACGTGTGCCTGTACGTGTGAGCTTTTACATTTGTATTTTCGTTGTTTGTTTACGTTTTGTATGAAACGTCAAAAGTTACATGCGCGTGCTGCCACTAATACATACACATGGGAGAAACTTATTCGTTTCACCCCTATGATTTTGACCCTACAAATATTTATGTTGATTTCAATAAAAATTGTTGTCTGTTTTTGTAAAAGTTGATCAACTCGTTTTTTTGTTAATCAACTCGTATTTTATGTAAATTCAACTCATATTTTTGTTAATATAAGAAATTTTATTATTAAAAAAAGCTTGTTGTTATTTGTAAATATTCTTTTATTAAGTATAAATCACAATTTTTTTTTTTTATTTCCGGCTTTTTAAGCTGCAATATTTGAAGATTTTCAATCAAATTTCGTTTATTCATGTTATAGGTGGGTAAGTTGCTCGGTTTTCACGTGAAAATCTGTCAAACTCCATATAAAAAAAAACATAAATTTCACACTGGCTTTACAAAGGCGTAAAAATTTTGCTGAAGAGGTATTCTGTTCACTGGTGAAAAACCGGCAAAATAACCCGGTGTATGTTGCATCAATACGCATCAACACTATAAGCAACATTTTTTTAAATTGTACAGACCATTTAAAAAGCGGTGAAATTTAACATTCAGATGTAAAATGAAGTAATTATAAGTGTTTGGGACTGTTAACATTAATAATATCACATAACTTACCAAAAAATATTATTTAAAGTTATTTTATGTATTCTGACGCGCAAAACATAACCAAACATATGACTGTCAAATTTTCGCTACAAATTAATTGATGTTTCAAAACATTTTTTTTCACCGGTGAACAACTTACTTAGCTTATGCACCGATTAGCCATTCTCTAGTTATCATTGTATTCCCAAAGAAAATCGTTGTAAATTCAACAGAAATCATTGTTGATTTTGACCCTACAAATATTTATGTTGATTTCAATAAAAATTGTTGTCAATTTTTGTAAAAGTTGATCAACTCGTTTTTTTGTTACTCAACTCGTATTTTATGTAAATTCAACTCATATTTTTGTTAATATAAGAAATTTTAATTTTAGAAAAAGCTTGTTGTTATTTGTAAATATTCTTTTATTAAGTATAAATCACAATTTTTTTTTTTTTATTTCCGGCTTTTAAAGCTGCAATATTTGAAGATTTTCACAAAGATTTTCACACACACTTCGTTTATTCATGTTATGCACCCATTAGCCATTCTCTACACGCAAAAAATAAAAAGGGCGAATTTAAACAAAATTAGGGTATAAAATACCTAAGCAAAGTGTGTACCAGACCACTACCCAAGTTAAAAGCATAAACTACTCAATTCCCTTAGGAAAACGTTTATGAACAAAAACAAGGAATATATACGCAAAAATCCTTAGGTAATATTGCTCTTTAAGGAAACGGAAAATTGAGCAAAAATATACATATAAATTACCCAAATTATTTAATTCAAATAACCATTTATAAATGATTATTTTTGACAAGAAAAGTGCTTAAGGTGCATACAGACGACGCAATATTATGTACAATATTCAATTATATTGATGGTGTGTGGGTAAGATTGACCATTGTACAATCGTCAATATTACCCACACACCTTCAATATAATTGAATATTGTACATAATATTGCGTCGTATGTAGGTACCTTTACACACAAAAAAATATTTTACCAACAACTTGGGAGGATATGCGTTTTTAAAGTTTTTTACATTAATTATGAAAAATTTTGTAACATTTTACCAAGTTTTTGCATAATTTTGGTTAAGGTTTGTAAAATTGCACAAGGTTAAATACTCTTATTAATCAGAAACAAGCAAAAACTTGGTAACAGATGCTATTTTTTGCATAATATACGCAAAAAACTTTAATATGCTATTTACATATACCCCGAAATCCACATAAATTTGGATTTCAAATCCAATTAAAATCTATACCGTTTACATATGCTTTTTTGACATTTAGCGGGATTTTGTTTGTACTAACTCTGTATTTTCTTTTGATTTGTGTACAGGGTTGTTAGTTGGAAAATTACCCAATTTTATAAATATTTCTAAAAACAATGATTTTTCTTTGCCGGAGCCAATATTTTCAATCCCACTAGTATATGTTGGGACCACAATATCAAAAAATGTGTTTTTATGTAGAGCTGCTTCTTTAAATGCAAGAAAATTAACATTTTTGCCAAGTTTGGGGCCGCCACCATTGAGTGTTTTTCTTTGTTAGGAAGACCAAATTGGTCAACTAAATTGTGCGTTTACCATTTTCAATGGTAAATATTAAATGAAACATTGTTAAACATTGTTTTTATTAATCTTTTAATAGTTTTAAAAAAATAAATTTTAATTGTATTTTTACTTTATAAAAAACAACAACAGCTGATAAAAAAACGTGTGCAGCGTTGTAAAAAAAACATTAGGGATGATTATTTTGGGAAAACCCATAGTTGTACAATTAAGTAGTAGAAATTTTTTGGGATTTTGAATTACGATTTTACGATTTTCCCAAAATCCAAGTTTTTTTTTGTATGGGATTTGACATTTGAAATCCAACAAAGTAATGAGATTTACTTGGATTTTCATTGAAATCCCATTTTTTATGGATTTCGAGGATATGTAAATGGCATATAAAAACGCATATCCTCCCAAGTACTTGGTAAAAATTTTTTTGTGTGTATTAATACCAATGATTTTTGGGATTTCCATAAAAATAAAGACGCTTTGTATATTTAATTAGTTTTTTTCAATGTTGGCAATCGATACCTTTTCAATACCGTTATCCGTTTCAAAACCCTTTAAATTGAATACCGGTACCAATACCAATACCGAAACTCAGTTTTGGTATCGGATACCGGTATCCAAAAACCTTTTCCTTCAGTATCGGTACGTACCGGTATTGAAACGGTTTTTCTTAAAAACCATGTTTTTTTTGTAAAGTTTGTAAATTTTTTGGTTTTTGTAAATAAAAAATCGTACTCCAAATGCGTCAACGAAGTCTCATAACAATCAAAAAAATCTTTTGGCACCCACATCCTGAGTTAAATATAAATTTCAAAAAATCCATACTTCATCCGCGATGCGAGATCAAAAGAAAATTATTGATTTTCACGAAATTTTTATGGATTCATTTTGACTCCCAATAGAAACTTTCTGGACCCCTTTTGTATAGTATAGTTTTTTTGGGATTTTTATTTAATCCGTGATGTGGGTGTCCAAGGATATTTTTTGATATTTACAGGACTTCGGGGAAGGCATTTGGAATACTAGCAGGAGGTTTTCCACCATAGCATTATTTTTTGAAGTGGCTTAACTCGTAGAAATTGTCCATAAAGATCCCATAATTCGCGAAAAAAATTCTTTGCAATATTTTTGAATGTGATCTTGTCTAGACAGGGAATACCTAGTTTTTCCAAATAGATAACACCAACAAAAAAACTTGGTTGCCTTAATTTAATTTAACCGCGATGCGGGGGGAAATATATTTTATGGAGTCATTTTGACACCCAATAGAAACTTAATGGGCCCTTTTCAGCTCAAAGGGTAAAAATCTATACGGCCTTATATTTATGTACTAAAGACAAAGGAAAATGTCCAGCAAAAGCGGTCCAGTGCTTCAAAAATTATGAACAAAAGACTGAATTTCGGCAACGGTTTTTCGTGAATTTTCGAGATAAAAAAACACGCTAACTTTCGAAATGCATTCCTGAGGATGCTGAAGCTTCGCTGAACCCTGGCCTGGTTCGTATTGAATTTCAGCCAAATCGGTCCAGAGGTTCAAAAGTTATTAAGAAAACGTTGAATTTCAGATTGGTTTCACCTTAAATTCACTTGTTGAAAAAAAAACGTTAAACCAGATTTAAAAAATTTATGAATCAGGAAAATATTTTACAAAGTATTCTTGTCACTAACAAAAATTTTTATACTAAAACAAAAAAAACTTACACTCAAAAAAAATTTACACTCAAAAAAAATGTTGCCAATTTTTTTTTTTCAAAAATGACTAAAAAAGTTTTTTACTCAAAATAAAATATTTTTAATCAAAATTGTTAATTTGATTCACGTTAGAAAATTAACTATCCATTTAGAAGGGCATTGTGGAGGGTATTGATGGATTCGTCCAAGTCGAATTTAACTTTACTACTTTTTGTTACAAATTTTTTTAAAATTTTTATACGTTTTTTTTATTTTTTAGCATTATTTCGATAATACCGGTACGTACCGGTATTGACGTTTCGGTATCGGTAATACCGTAACCGATTCAACTCAAATACCGTAACCGATACCGATACCGAAATAAATAAAAAAAACGATACCAATACCGATATCGATACCGTTATTCGTTTCGATTGCCAACCTTGGTTTTTTTATTTAAATTATAAAATACTATTTATTATAATATAATATTTAACACATTATTAAAATCATTTTTTATAATATAAAAACTCACTATATGTTGATCCATACCAAAACGGCTTCCATCCGTGCCAAAGAAAACACTAGCTGCAAGGGTGTCCAATGATTTATTTTAGTTACATAGATAACAAATTGACCGGCATTATTTTTATGATTATGTTTATGATTTTTTGATTATTTTTATTTCTATATATTTTATATTGTTTTCACTAGAATAATTTATTTTGTTTAGTTGCTGCTTCGCTGTTCGTTTTTGCATGTATGTTTGTGTTTGTACATCTACCATTTTATAATTAATGGCGTCGTCACATTTTTTGAGACTTTTCACATTGTTTTTGTGAAAAATTCCTAAGTTTATTGGTAATATAGTGCTGCTTTACAATAGACAAATAATGAAATGTATATTGCATAAAATGTAAAAGACCATGTGTTATTCTAAAAAGCCATGGATTTTTTACCTAAGGTTTCCATTATGTAATTTACGCTTTATCTAGATAAATTTTAACAAGCCGCGTGTGTATTCATTAAACTCCATATAAAAAAAAATTACCAAGTTCGATTGGATATTTTAACACACGTCTTTTTTTTTTGTGTGTAGTTATCTGATGATACCAAAACAAAATCTAAAAAAAAACCACAAAAAACGTTTAATATACTATGAATACATAAAGTAATCAATGTATTTTATTACTTACCAAATATTTTCAGATCAGATCCTATTTTTATTTATTTTTCTAATATTAAATAATTTTATAAGAAACAAACACATTAAATAATTTTATAAGAGACATTTCACATTGCTACCAACTCACTCGTTCACTCGTTATAATAAAAAAAAACGAACAAGGTTGTTGTCGAGGATTAAAAGTTGAGTTTCGAAATTTAAACACAATTGTTCAGAGTACTAAAGTATTACAATCTCAAGATTCAAATCAGAGTACTAAAAGAATTACTTAACAATAATACAAAACAGTAAATAATAATAAAAAACTCCACGACATCCCCTCTCCCGTGAATCACTCAGATTCACCGCAAACCACATCCAGGATAGCCAACTTGGATACAGGGCGACTTAAAACACCATGTGGGGTTCGGATTTCAGCTCTTCTTATCAAACCATCGCTTCCAGGAATCACCTTCAAAACACGTCCCCTTTGCCACTGTCCCCTAGGAACATTAACATCACAAATCAATACCAAGTCATCGACCTTCATAGATCGAGAGGCTTCACACCATTTCTCCCGACGGGTTAAAGTAGGCAGATATTCTGCTATCCACCTCTTCCAAAAGTGATCTCTCAATTGGCGAGATATTCTCCATTGCTTACGCAATACTTTGGGCTGAGATTCAATGTTATCCAATGACGGCGTCTGGGCAGTATTTGCAACGCCCAACAAAAAATGGTTCGGTGTTATAGGATCCTCATCATATGATGATACCGGCACATGAGTCAATGGCCGCGAGTTAACCACATTTTCGGCCTCGATTAAAAAACTTTGGAACGTATGTTCCCGGGGTGCAACTTCATGCATGGTCTGCTTCAAAACTTTCTTCACGCATTGTACCATTCGCTCCCAGACGCCTCCCTCTGATGGGTTTAATGGGCAGTTAAATATCCATTGTACGTTTTTGGAAGATAGCTCATCTTTTATACGGTCGCAATCAAATACCTCAGAAAATTGTTTGGCGTCACCTTCTAAGCCCACAAAATTTTTTCCGTTATCACTTCTTATTCTAATAGGCGTACCCCTTCTGTTTATAAAATTTCTGATGGCCAAAATGCATGCGTCTGTAGATAAATCAAATGCTATTTCAAGATGTATAGCTCGAACACTTAGGCAGGTGAATAATGCAACCCATCTCTTCTCTTGCCTGAGTCCATTTGTTATATAAACAGGTCCAAAATAATCAAGGCCGGTGTATGTAAATGGCCTGACGTACGGCATCAAACGATCCTCTGGCAACTGACCCATAATGGGTGTAACGGGCTTGGCATTCGCAATTCTACACCTTATGCACTTACTGACCACTTTTCTTAAAACTTGACGTATTCTAGGCACCCAAAAACGCTGCCTGATTTCGGAAATCGTTGCCTCCTGGTTTTGGTGCTTCATGTTGACATGGTACCATTGTACGATAAAAAATGTTAACTCATGATTAGGTGACAATATAATAGGATGTTTCAGATCATATGGTAGCCATGTAGCAGAGTTTAATCTGCTGCTCACCCTCAAGACCCCATTTATATCCTTGTATGGCATAAGTGTACGCAAAGAAGAGCCCTTTGGAAGGTATCCCATCTTTTCGATATGTTGGATATCCTCAGAAAATGACTGTGCCTGGGCACGGCGGATGATAACATTTTCGGCATACTGCAACTCTTCGACTGACAAGACGGTTTCCTCATATTTTTTACCATTACATTTTATCTCGATGAAACGTACAACCCAAGCAATTGTCCTCTTAAGTTTAAGGTATGATGAAAAATGTTTCAAATCGTATAACGTCGACTGTATCGCAACTAGTATAAATTCCGCTGACACCTCAGACTCATCATCATCGGTGGATTGATTCCGATCAGCATATGCAGGCCAAAACTCACGATCATTTTTCAAAAACGCTGGACCAGTAAACCATCTAGAACCAGAACTAATTTCGATTTTGTTACGCAATCTGGTGGCTTCGTCGGCAACATTATTTTGTGTTGATACCCATTTCCAATTTCGAATACTAGTGGCGTTTAAGATTTCATTAATTCGGTGTGCAACAAACTGCTTATATCGGCGATTAGGTGACTGAATCCATTTAATAACTGTCGACGAGTCACTCCACAATGTACAATCGGCTATTTCAATTTGATGTCCCCGCTGGATTGTCTGCATCAAACGCGTACCCAAAACGGCAGCCTGCAGTTCCATTTGTGGCACCGATAATTGTCTCATAGGGGCACATCGGTTCTTGGAGCATATAAAGAACACATCAACATTGCCATCATTACCAATTATTCTCCAGTAAGCTACCGCGGCGAATGCGGTTTCGCTTGCATCAATAAAAATGTGGAGTTCCACTTTTCCAACTAAACCATCAGTGAAATAATACCGAGGCACTTCAAGTTGAGTGACCTTATTCAAATTATTCTTCCACTCAAGCCAAGATGTGTGGATGCTAACAGGTATTACTTCATCCCATTGAACGCTACATCTCCAGACTTCCCTCATAATTAGTTTGGCGGTTATCATCAGGTGACCACGAAGGCCCAGTGGATCAAATACAGACATGATTATGCTAAGCAGTTCCCTCTTCGTTGGAACCCTTCCCCCAGAAACGACCTCATCATCGACACGATTAAACTTCAAATAAAAACGAAAAGTATCATTATCTGGATACCAATACATACCCAACACTCTTTCTGTAGACAGGGCCTCTCCTTCCACAACCTTTGTAGCATCTTGACTCCCATTTAGGGCCTTTACCACCTCTTTGGAATTAGAAATAAATCCACACAGCTCGAATCCACCATTACTGTGTATCTCCTTTACCTGTTCTGAAATACGGATGGCCTCTTCCACTGACCCGAAGCTATCGACATAGTCGTCCACGTAGTGGTTCTCCAAAATAGCACGAACAGCTCGAGGATCATGTTGTGTGTGTTTCTTAGCATTTTCAACCTTGACAAACTGGGCAGAACACGGGGAGCAGGCAGCCCCAAATGTCATCACTGACATCTCATACACCTCCGGTGGTCGATCTTGGCATCCATTACGCCACAAAAACCTTTGGGCACATCTATCTTCAGGTCTGACAAGAACTTGGTGAAACATCTCTCGGATGTCGGCGCATACCGCCACTGAACCCACGCTGAAGTTAAACAATACTGATGGTAATGGCTGATATTCTTGTGGACCTTTGAGAAGGAACGAGTTCAGAGATACATCGTTAACTGCGGCCGCTGCATCAAAAACCAGACGCAGCTTTCCTGGTTTATTCGGATTCACGACGGCAAAGTGTGGCAAGTACCAAGTGGTTGGTTTTATTTCTTCTGCTTCAGACTGTGTCAGTTTCCTGGCATAACTCTTTTCAACATAATTATTTATTGCCTTTTTGTACTTGGCTGCAAAGTCCGAATCACGATTCATTTTATTTTCTATATTCTTTAATCTTTTCATTGCCATGGGTAGGCTGTCAGGCAAGTGTACATTGGCCTCTCTCCAGAGTAAACCCGTTTGGAATCTACCATGAACATATTCAGTTGTTGTCTTTAAAATATAACGGGCACGCACATCATCATCGCATTCAACGAGCGGTGCTGGGCGAACTCCAAAACTTTCAGTAGAAAAATAATCGGTTACCATTTCATCTAGGGATTGCTCATCAACTGTACGCATGTGAAGACATGTGTTCAACGCTCTGTCTTTGTTGTTCGTTTTACCAAAAACGATCCATCCCAATTTCGTGTTCGTTACGAATGGACCGTCACTATGCAGCTCAACTGTTTCAGTGGCAAGGCCCAAATGATAATTATCAAGACCTATGAGCACTCTGGGTCTGGCATTGCAATATTCTCCGACTGGGAGTGTACCTATCGTAGGCAAAAATGTCTCCATATCAGACATTTCAAGGCTCTGTACCGGCAGGCTTAGATTATCGATGGCATGTGCACCACGTAGTAAATATTTTCGTTTGGCATTGGCACCACTTATCATAACGTTAACAATAGTTGTTTTCTCTTCAGCAGCCCTTCCACCGATCCACTGTAAATCGAGGCTACTTGATTCCCCTTTAAGACCCAATTCAGTTACCAACGATTTGTCCAACAAAGAAACATCCTCTTACAATCCGCGTAGGCACATTCCCGTTTCAATTTGCACTCACGGCTGGAATGGCGTGCTCCCAAACAAGAAAAACATAACTTTAAAAGTTTCACCTCTGACCACCTATCATCCACACTTTTTTTCAGAAAAATTTTGCATTTATACATTTTATGATCTTTGCCACATTGAGGGCATTCATTCGATTTAACCACTGTTGAAACATTTGTACGAGTATGCATTACGGTTTTTCTCTTTGAATCGGTTTGGTCAGGCTTATTGTCACAAATCGTGCACAGTATATTTGCTGCCTCATCCATCCAGTTGCTGAAATCAATTACGGTAGGATATGGTTTAATGCTGGCTGAGAATTTCGCCCATTCAATTTTACGACTCAGAGGCAACTTCGAAATTAATTCCTCCATTAATGTGGGATTAGCCAGGTGTTGTTGGGCACCAGCAGACTGTAAGAAAACAGATAAATTTTTAACTTTAGTTGCAAATGATATGAATTTATCTACGGCCGCCTCAGATACGGGGTTTATTTCCCTTATCTGTTTCAATTGGCTTGCTATTAATTGCTCGGGGCGACCAAAACGATTTTCTGTTCCATAGCAGCTGATACATTATTTGGATGTATCAGTAACGATCTAACCGTTTCCAAGGCCCTGCCTTTTAGACACTTTTGAAGCCTTTGGCAATTATCAAAGTTCGTGTAGCCATAATTGCGCGTAGACTCAGTATACGCAACGAAAAACATCGGCCACAATTCCGGCTCACCACCGAATTGTTGTAAATCCATTAATTTTTTCGGAATCGAATAATTTTGTCCGAAATTCATGGCAGTCGGCGCTCTTGGCTGCAAATTTTCATTCAATTCCGCCTGATGTGTAAATCCAATTGGATTATTATTCATGTTGTCAATGTCAAAATTACCATTTTGCTGAATGTTGCCACTAACATTTTGATGAACGTTGCTACCCGCATATACGTGGCGCTGTAGATTGTCAATGTTGTCACTTGTCGAAGCACTGCTACTTACCACAGCATTGCCATTTCCGAAATTACCAAATTCAAATCCAAACGGTTGTAGACGACAAGACATGGCTTGTCTTGTTGATGACGCATATTGAGACGCTGGTTGATAGGCATGTTGTTGCATGTTATTATATGCCATACCTTGATAATGCTGCAATTCCAATGAACTTTTCAGCTTTCTTTCAAGTTCTTCTATTTTCATCTGCATTCTATACATATTATCCTGTTGTGGAGACGGTGTCACTGTAGGGTTATACATTGTGTTGTTATAAGGCGTCGAGTATATTAATCCAATATTCCCCTGGCTGGGTAAAACAAAATTGCTGCTGGCTGTGGCAGCTGATGAACAAGGGTATAACCCGTTTGCAGATGTGCTTGGATGTTGTTGGTTTTCCAAATTATTTGTTGCCTGGCTGGCTTCTTCTTTATGATTCTCAGAATCCATTGTAGATTGGGGGGTGTCTGGTGGTGTAGTAAATTTTTCCGCATTCGCTTCACCACTTTCGCCGGCTAATCGTGCGCTTCTTCGGGGTGGTATGGTCTCCTTTTGCATTTCCAAGAATTTATCCACCATTTGCAAACAAATTGATTGCTCACAAGACGAAATAAAAGGTTTTGTCGAGGATTAAAAGTTGAGTTTCGAAATTTAAACACAATTGTTCAATTAACAATGTTTGCACAACACGTTGCGCTCGTTTTATTTCTATAAAAACAAAAAGTATATTAATACAAACAATTTCCTTACAAAAATATTTTTCTTACCGTCGTTGCAATCAACATTCATGCAGCTCAACAAAAACTATAATGAGTGACAGTGTTGCAACTACGTTTACATATCAAAAAAGACAAACAAAAATACAGAGTACTAAAGTATTACAATAAATCAGAGTACTAAAAGAATTACTTAACAATAATACAAAACAGTAAATAATAATAAAAAACTCCACGACAGTTGTTTTTTCTTTTTTGTTTTATCTATTGAATTCTGTAGACGCCATTGTAATAGTTGAACCAACTATACTGATTATTCAACGATATCAACATTAATTTTTGTTGAATACGGCATTATTCTGTAAAACTTGATCTACAATGGGTTTACTAATTTTTCTACTAAGATATTTCTATGAGTGTATTAAAACAAAATCCTAAAAAAAAAAAAAAAAAACGTTTTAATATAGTATGAATACATAAAGTAATCAATGTATTTTATTACTTACCAAATATTTACAGATCAGATCAGGGGTAACTCATGAATAGTAGTGTCAGTAATAACGAAGACGTTATCAGTAGATGGCAATCTTGTTTTGGAAAGTATTTGGGAACGATTTGGGAATAACGAAAAATATACTTTGAAAAAATAAAAAATTATGAATGAAAATTATTGTTGTGTCACTTTAAAATAAAAAAATACATAATAAAAAAAAGAAATAAATATAATTAAATCAAAACAACCAGCAAAATTAAACGAAAAATAAAAAGTAAACAAAACTTCCAACTTTCCCACATGCTATTTGTAAAACTAACACCACCTTAAAACGTTAAAAGGAACTGACTTATGCATAGTCTTTATAAATTATAAGTTTTTGGATCAGATCAGTGACGGTCCGTGAAGTTGTCACTGGGTGTTCTCTACTTATTTAAAATATAAAATTTATGTATATAAAATATGTTTTTCTGGACGCAACACGTTCCCGTGGTAGACAAAGCCTCAGTTTTCATTTTTTTTGTTGACATGCATCCAAAATTAATTTTTGTACTCCATTTATTTGCGAAATAATGCTTTTTGTTAATTGTCGATGTGGTGAGGCAACAAAATGACAATAAAATAGAAATTAGGCTGCATCTCATTAAAAAATGTACAAAACTAGTAACATCCCATCTTTACCTATCTCGGGAATGCGTTAGGTCCATGAAAACATGAATTTTATACTTAAATTTTCTGTTTTTAAAAATTAGAGAACACCCAGTGACAACTTCACGGACCGTCACTGGATCAGATCCTATTTTGATTTAGTTTTCTAATATTATACGGAGTTCACACTACCGACTTTAAACATCTCATGAGTGTTTAAGCGCTAAACAATCAAAATTTGACTTGTTTCCCCATACATTTGGTTGTTTAGCTAAACAATCAAATTCGACTTGTTTCCCTGTTGAACATTTCGCTAAACATTTCAAAGGCAGGGTTCGGTATATTTTCTTTTAATTTTTCTTTATTCTATGCCAAAAAAAAAAATATTTCATAGCAACCAGCTTCTGTATCTGTCTGCCATTTTCTTAGCAAAACATTGGAAAATTGAGAAATTATAAATATTTAAAAAACTAATAAAAACTACTGAAAATTCAGAAAAAAGTGTGTGTTTTATTTATAATTATATTTGAAAAGCTGTACTAATAGTGAATTTTGCCTTCCATCGAAGTATAAATATACAAACAGCTTCGGACAGGTCCGGAACAAAAAACAGAAAAATCTTCCTATTTACTTGGAATGAGTCAATAAAAAGGTGTCCCGTGTAGTGGTGTTATGTAAATGTTATAAAAAAATTAAATATCTTGTCTTCCGCCAAAGTTTAAAAGGTTTTTAGAAATATTTTTGCAATTTTTTTCAGAATTAGGTTATGTGCGTTTGTTTACAAACGTTAAACACTCAAAGTTAAACGCGCAAAATGTAGTGTGAACGATTTTGTTTACTTTTTTAAACAAGTGGCTTAAACGAGTACAAATTCTGTAGTGTGAACTCCGTATTAAATAATTTCATAAGAAACAAACACATTAAATAATTTTATAAGAGACAAACATTGCTACCAACTCACTCGTTCACTCGTTATAATAAAAAAACGAACGAACAGGGTTGTTTTTTCTTTTTTGTTTTATCTATTGAATTCTGTAGACGCCATTGTAACAGTTGAACCAACTATGCTGATTATTCAACGATATCAACATTAATTTTTGTTGAATACGGCATTATTCTGTAAAACTTGATCTACAATGCGTTTAATAATTTTTCTACTAAGATATTTCTATGAGTGTACACTCATAGAAATATCACAGACTAATACAGACTCGACATAAATGACAGGTGTCAAAAAAGTATTCTTTAGCCACAGACTAAATACAGACTCGACAGTAGAGTTTTGTAAGATAAAATGGGGAAAAAGTAAGTGATTTTAGGAGAAAACGCAGCGGTTTTTAGTCCGTTTTACGCTAACATGGCAACACTTTCTACGACTTAGGAGTGAGTGAAACAACAAAAACCGATCTGGCATCCATTTTTCTTATGGCGCGTTATATCAGTTTTCTCTTTCTAACCTAATTCGTAGAATAATTTGAAAATATTAACCATATGGTTAAGAAATACTTTTTTGACACCTGTCATATTTGTCGAGTCTGTATTAGTCTGTGCTTTAGCCATATGGTTATTATTTTCAAATTATTCTACTAATTAGGTTAGAAAGAGAAAACTGATATAACGCGCCATAAGAAAAATAGATGCCAGATCGGTTTTGGTTGTTTCACTCACTCCTAAGTCGTAGAAAGTGTTGCCATGTTTTTTCTTATAAAACTCTACTGTCGAGTCTGTATATAGTCTGTGGAAATATCTTACCCTGTATGACTAACCTGTATGATTCTGTATGACTAACCTGACCAACCATCCCGATTTTGGCGGGATTATCCCGCTTTTTTATGTCTCATCCCGCCTTGAATTTATATCCCGCTTTTTAAGCAAAATTCCCGCTTCATCCCGCTTTTTGACTTCTAAATAATATTTTAAATTTAGGGGGGCCCCTGTAGGTTAGTTCACAGACTAATACAGACTCGACATAAGTGACAGGTGTCAAAAAAGTATTCTTTAACCATATGGTTAATATTTTCAAATTATTCTACGAATTAGGTTAGAAAGAGAAAACTGATATAACGCGCCATTAGAAAAATGGATGCCAGATCGGTTTTTGTTGTTTCACTCACTCCTAAGTCGTAGAAAGTGTTGCCATGTTAGCGTAAAACGGACTAAAAACCGCTGTGCTTTCTCCTAAAATCGCTTAGTTTTTCCCCATTTTTTCTTGTAAAACCCTACTGTCGAGTCTGTATTTAGTCTGTGGGTTAGTTGGTAGCGTGCTAGCCTATGAAACAGGGGGTCGTGGGTTCGATTCCCACAAATACCCTTGGTCGATTTCGCTACAACGAGACGACGGTCATTGTTACCAGTTCTCGTTTAGGTTTAAAATTATTAAATAAATGATTTGTAATTGAATTGGAATTGGATATTTAAAATTTTTTAAATAATATTTTGAGTATGATTTTTCTGAAGTAATTTTAAGCGAGTTTTTCTATTTTTGAGCATTTAAATATGGTAACATTTAAAATTTTTTACCGTATTTAAAAAAATTTAAAAGCAATTACTCCTAAAATTGTGTTGGAACTAGAACAAATTTCCAATAACTTTTTAAACGCTTATTTTTGAAAAAAAAAAAATTAATTGATTTTGTTTTTTGAAAATTAAAAAAATATAATTTATAATTCAAAAATAAAAATAAAAAAATCAATTTTTTTCGAGGCGTGTTCAATAGAGCGGTCCATTTTTAGAAAAAATTTTAATGACCTGAAATAAGTACCTGGTAAATTTTTGAGCCAAATATCAAATATCAAAGAGTTAATCTTTGACCCCGCGAAATTAGTCAACGTTTCGAGTTTTGGGCAAATTTAAGAACTCAGATAAGAAATACATATGGGGGTTTTCGTGTCAACTGACACAACTTTTGAAACCGATGTCTTCCGATCGTGATGAAATTTGCCAAGGTTAGTCCTATTGGATAGTAGTTTAGACACAATTTTTCAGCGAGATCGGTCAAGGACTCTCTGAGTTAGAGGGGGTCGAAATTTGACATTTTGGCATAAGAGGTGTTTATTCTCATCCATGTAACTTCTTACCTATTGTTTTTAGCAAAATGTGTTCCAAACAGTTAAGATAGCTATTTATTAAATCTTTCGGAAAAAAATTATAAAAAAAATAAAAAAAAAAAATTTGATTTTTTTTCTTAAAAATCTAAAACTTTTTTGACTTTTTCCTCAAATTGAGCAGTTTTTTTTTTTTTTTTTTGATTCAAAAGAAAGCTTAGGTGATTTCCTTTAAGAGCTATGGGGTGGCTTTTTTTTAACTTTGGAACACAAAAAACGGTTCTTTAATTTGCACTATTAGGCGTGGGATAGCTAACCAGTTTTCGATTTCGATCCGCGATACTCTGTAATTTTTATACGTTCGAAAAAGAAAGCACGAGCCAAAAAATGAGGGCGGTGGGGTGGGGCCATATGGCCCCTCATCGGGGTCAAAGTTGGGCGTAAAGAGGTAAAATCCTCAAAAAGCCCCAAAACTGCCGTAGAAACGCCCCTGGAGGGGTGCAATGTGAGACGAACCTCCAATAATTTTCTGCCCCCAACATTTTTCTTGAACATACCTTACCCCTATTTCCACTTCCTAAGGGGGCTCCCATACAAAACTTTCTTAAAAAATTTGATCCTACCATTCTAACTTACCCTAAAGTGCCCCAAGTGGAGCCAAATGTATGACCGACCTCCATTATTTTATTAATTCCAACATTTTTTGCAAACACACCTACAATTAGGGCTGTCAATTCCGAAATCCCGAATCCCGAAATCCCGGGATTTTGGTCATAAAATGAATCCCGAATCCCGGGATTTTTTAAATATTAAAAATGTATGAGAATTTATTTTTAAAAATACAACTTTGTTCAATTATTGTTACATTTACATAAACAAATTAAAACTAAAACTTTTTTTTTTAATTTATAAGGTAGCTGGCCACGAATTTGGCTCAGCTGAGAATTCTACCCAGGCTTGCTGAATAATAGTCCAACGCACTAACCATTAAGCCACTTTGACCAAAGTTTGGAGGTTTTGGCGAAAATTTTCTAAAAACCCGAAACTTTGATCGAAGGGCGCCACGGGCAAATTTAATCCGATTGGCCTCAAATTTGTACCACATAAGTTTTAGGCGTAGGAGAATAAAAATTTTCCCGGACGTTCAAAATTGGAAGAAAAAATTTTTTTATACAAAAAAATGCAAGTCTAATGTATTATATTATTACTTTCTCCTTTAAATGTTTTTATTATTTAAAATTTTCTTTAAATTAGTTTTAAAAGTATACAGTGCAAGAAACAAAATCGGAATGGGATGAAACCAAAAGCAAATAAAAGTTGTCATTTTCCATAACTTACTAAATATTTTTTTTTTTTTTTTTAACGAACGGTTCCACCTCACACTTACCCGCCCCAACCGACCGAGAGGGCTCGTTCCCATGACGGAGGAACACGTACACACCATGGTCCGAACCATAGCGGATTAGGCTGGATAAGTAAGGATAGTAATAAACCAACTACAAACTCTTAGTCATCAGTCGGTTTATTATATGGACACTAAATACATTTATTTACTATTACTACAACTACAAAATTTCTACAGATAATTTAGTATTAATAATCCTAAATTAACTATAAACGTTCAAAGAAATTAAAATAATCATCGTCACGCAATCTATTCAAATATGTCAAAATAGTTGATTTCACAAGAGCATAATTCTCCGAAAAGTCAACAAACCTGTATAACGAGTTAAAATCAGTACACATCCTACGAATAGGATCTGCACACGCATAATTCGTGCGACAAATATCAATATAAAGAAAGCTGTAATATCTAGTAGGCCGAAAAAGGACGTTAAAAAACAACTTCCCAACAAGAAATTCAGAATCAACTTCGCCCTTAATAATCTTCAAAATAAACACAGTATTTAACATAATACGTCTACTCTTCAGAGTAGGAAGTTTTATCAACGCCAATCTTGCATTATATGATGGAAGATTGCTATAGTCCGGACCCCAGTTGAGGTTCCTAAGACAAAAAAGTAAAAATTGTTTCTGTACGGATTCAATCATATCACTATGAACTGCATAATATGGATCCCAAACAATACAACCAAATTCCAAAATTGGTCTTACCAATGAAGTAAATAATTGCCTCGTTATATAACTTAACTTGTTCATGTTTGAGTGAACAGAAGCTACGTCCAATAAAGGAAGACTCAGAGAGCTTGCTCTCTGAATCTCAAACGGATACAGAGAGTTCAAGTCATACTCCCTATCAGAGTATGTAGTAGCAAAGAAATCCGCAAATGCGTTCGAAATTGAATAATCATCTGAAAACTCAACATCATTTAATTTAACCACTGTGGGGTAAGTTGAAGAACTCCGCTTTGACTTAACGAAGCGGTAAAAAGATTTAGGATCACGTTTAAAATTCTCCCTAACCTTATCTAAATATATTGCATACGCCCTACGAGATTCCACATTAAACGAACTTCTAGCCACTGCATATCTACTAAAATCTACATTAGAACCCGATTTCTTATATTTCTTAAACCATTTACTCTTAACATTTTTCAGTTTAGATAAAAGTCTAGATCCCCAAGGGGGACCATTTTCAGATCGAATCTGTATTTTCGGAACTGATTCCAAAAAGCAGTGAAACAAAATTTCATAAAACATATTCAACCTTTTATCAAAATCACGCACCCCTTCAATATCAGTGCAAAATGCCGACCAATTAACATTTGAAAGAAGCGAATCTAACTTCGCAATATTCGCGCGCTCAAAACAAAAAACTTTTCTGTGAGACGAAACAGATAATGGCAAAGTCCCAAAAGGAAACGAATAAGTAATACCTAGAGTTGGGTGATAACAATCCTCAGGAGTTGATACGGGATCAACTCTACTCACCTCACATAACGATGGGTCATTAACTAAAACTAAGTCCAAAGTTCTACGTTTGGAATTTAAAACATAATTCAATTGAAATAAATTTAAATCAGTTAGTGGAGATAAAAATTTTAGCGAAATATCATCTGAAGTCAATGGAATTAATGACTGTGTATCAGGCAAAGAATGCCATGAGACGTAAGGTAAATTAAAATCACCTAAAACAATTATAGAATCAGTATTCTTCATCCTAGAAACAACAAATCCAATAGCATCCAAATGAGTGTCATAAACTAATGAATCAGACAGAGGAGGAATATAAGAACAAGTAACAAAAATAGATTTCTGCCCAAATTTGATACTAACTGCAACAAACTCTATTTTCACGAATTTATCAGATACAATTTCCTCCGATGGTAAACAGCTTTTTACAGCTATTAAAACACCGCCACCCTTTTTTATCTTTTCAATCTTCTCAGTCTTTTTAATTTTGTCAACGTTCCGAACTTTCTCAACACCACTTATATTTGAATTACCAACAACCTCCTCGCATACGCGGTCTTTCCTATAAATCCTAAAATCATTACACAAAATCTCAGAATTTAATATCCTACCATTTAACCACGTTTCCGTAAATGTGATTACCTGGTAGTCAAAATTAAAACTGTCTACAAACAACCTAGTCAATTTAGTGTTCAAGCCCCTAACATTCTGGTAGCATATGCTCAAAGCACTATTGACACTAATCAGTTTTTTGAAGCCGTATCCGCTACAGATGACAGACTAACCACCTTCCTGTCTCTACCAAAGTCGCGAAAAACAAACTCCTTAACAAATGCGCCCTGAGGCCAAAAATCCTTCTTCATAATGATCTCAAATATTTCATCAGAGACCACTATCTTAAAGGACGACAACCTATCTGAGTAATTTCCCTTCATTTTAAAGGGAGATATCAAACCATCTACATCAATTCTCGACTTAATATAAAATTTTACCTCCTCGACCGTCGTATCCGGCAATAAGCGGGAAACAAAAACTGTCTTTCTCGGGGGAACAACAGCCAAGTCCCTAGGCCTAGAGCCAGATGGTAGAGGATCAGCTAGTGGAACAACAGAAGGTGTTACAACAGAAGATTGTTCACCTAAAGTTGGTACACCAGAAATTCGACCCGAAGAAAGTAGTAAACCAGAAGTAATACCAGCCGCCTCAGCAAGACCTAATGCATCAGTATCCATAGGTTCCTCTGCAGCACGTGCTACAACCTCTGCAAAACTCCGAGAGCCAATTGGAGAACCATTTGACTCCGCACCCGAAATACCCTGCGATAGATCTTTCTCAGCCGGTAAAGCTGAGGAAGATTCCTTAACCGGGTCATCCGAAGTCGTTATGGACTTCGTTGGTACTTCCCCATCAGCAACACTCGGAAGTGGACCCTCCTCAATTGGCTTGATTGAAGATGTGCCCGAATCCGAACCATCTGATGACGGAACAGAGTTTGCCGGTTTCTTACGCCTCGGAGAGGGAACGGATGCCGCCATCGACACCTTATCCAACTCTAAGTACTCGGAAACCATAGCCCCGAACTTATTAAAGCGTACGACAATATCAGAGAGATCATTGCCGAGCTTCAATATTTCGGAGTTTACGCCCTTGAAAAATCTAAAAAAATCTACACTAACCTTTCTACACTTCACACAACGCCAATGAATACCATCCTTTTTCAAGATATCAGCATCACGGCCCGTAAGACCAGCACACGCCACATGGCAACACCCTTCACACAACCAACAAGAAATCATTCGTGCAGGTTTAGTGATAGTACAAAACATACTTAAGCATTTGAAATTCTCCATCACCAATAAATTAATAAAATTAGTTACAAAAATTCACAAAAATTTAAAATAGTTTAAATGAAATAAAATTGACCTTACTTATCCAGAATGTACTGCCCGAGTAAAAAGGAATTTATATAAATGTATATTATTTTATATGTTTTCATAAAACCATATACAACTATATGAGTCAAAGTATAAAATTATATCTCACTTTGAAATTTTCCAATTTTTTTAAATGATGTCATATAAAATCATATCTAATTATATTGTTCATAATATATTAATATAAATGGTAGATGTAATCATACGTTGCACATAAAACTTAATCCGATTTCATACATTATTATACGTGACTTTATATCTAATTATGTATAGGACTTTACTAAACAAAAATTCCAGTATCAATTTATGTATAATTATATATGACTAATATAATACCACCCGAATAAAAAAAAGTTATATGACGCAATATTTAAGTATATATGAACAGATATGCTTTTATGTAAATTCATATTAATTTTGATCCGAAAATTGGCGGATCGAATATTATACGATTGTATCAAATTCTATTATTTTTGATAAAATAATATCAAATTTGATTAAGTTTGATCCCAAAAATGGGTCTATCTAATTGTATTACATCATATCTTATCTGTTAAAATTAGATAAATTTTTATATAATTAGATGAAATGTGGTGAATTTTTTTGGAATTTTAAACGTGAAATTAGAAATTATTTTATCAGATTGGATACATTATCAATTAGAAGAGTTTTTATTGCATTCTTCGGAATTTTTTCGGGACTTAGCAAATTATTAAAAATTTGTAATTATACCCTCCAACTACAGTATGGGGGTATACTCACTTTGTCATTCCGTTTGTAACGCATCGAAATATCAGTCGCGGACCCCGGAAAGTATATATATTATTGATCTATGATCGATTCTAAGACTTTTCTAGAATGTCCGTATGTCCGTCCGTCCGTCCGTCTGTATAAGACACGATGCAGTCCAACATAAAAGAGATAGACTCGTTAAGTTTGGCAGGAATATGTCTTTTGGTCCTAGGCAGTTTAAGTTCGTAAATGGGCAAAATCGGAGCAGGGGGGAAAAAGTTCCCCCTTATAGAACTTAACTGACCTCTGAAAAACGCCATATTTTCACAGGTTTTTTGTATTTTTGTTAAGCAAATGAAACAATTTGATGTCAGAAAAAGTTCAAGGTCCTGCAATTGGACTAAGGAAATAAACAAAATCGTTTTTTTTGCCCGCCCCCCTTTTGTGGGCGTGGATATTAAAAATGTTTTTAAATAATGATAAAATTGTATTACTTAATCTGAAAAAGCATAATAAATAAATTTGTAAAAATTTACCGCATGGGTTTATGTGTCCCCTAATGAGCCCTTCTGACCCCCCCCCCCCATAAAAAACGCCCCTGCAATTTTTTTTTTTTTTTTTTTAATTCTTTTTATATGTTGGAGGGTATTATAGATTCGGCACAGCCGAATTTAACACTCTCACTTGTTTTTTTTCTAAAATCATTTTTAAGGGACTTAAAAATTCCAAAAAATTTTTGAGTATTAGAAAATTTAAAAACATTTTTTCGGAACTTAAAAATTTTTCAAAAAAAATAAAATTTCTCCTAAAAACATTTTCAATGATTTTTTTACTCCAAATGACTTTTTTACTCCGGGACTTTGGAAAATTTTCATAAAATTTTTTAGGACTTGAAATTTTTTTAATTTTTATTTAATTGTCCGGGACTTTAGAAAAATTTTTTCTGGATATAATTATAAATAAAATCATATATCTTTTTATCTGCCATATCTAAAAATTCCCGACATTATATGTCATATCTAATTTCATATAGATCGGTATGTAAATAGATATGAATATGTATGTTATCATTTTAAAAAATAAGGAAAAATACAATGCTATATATAAACTTATATATCCATATCAATGTTCATGCATAACCATATATAAATATAAATAATTATATAATAGCATATATGATTATATCAGATCTTTTTTACTCGGGCAGTTAAAACTATATATGGTTCCATACTAAAAAAATTTCCAACAAAAATAATAGATATAATTATATGTGTCTTAAACGATAACATATCTGTGATTGTATGGTACTATATATACGCAAATTTCGTCTAAACTCAATATATATTTATAAATGGTCGCATATGTAATAGAATATATATTTTGATATAATCATGTATAAAAAAAATATTTTTTTCACCAAACAACTAGCCATATATAATTATATATGCCAGTATTTCAAAATTTATTTTTGTGTGTCAACATATATGGTTATACAAAACTTTTTATTGTATCATATAAGATTACATATGATTTTTGGAAACCCGAGTTCGATTCCCGGCCCAGTCGAGAAAAAAAAAGTTTTTTTTTTATTTTTTTTAAATAGAAAACACTTTTTTATTGCGTTTAATTTTTTTAGAACTAAAAAATATTAATTTTTGGAATTTTTGCAATCATTTTAAAAAAATTATTTTTCTTTTATACAGTTATATATCTATATTTGATTTATTATAAAATTATCTATAATTTTTGGGAACCCGAGTTCGATTCCAGAAAAAAAATATATTTTTTTTAAATAGAAAACACTTTTTTATTGCATTTATTTTTTTTAGAACTAAAAATTTTTCTTTTTTTGAATTTTTGCAATCATTTTTAAAAAATTATATTGCTGTTATATAGTTATATATAACTATATTTAATTTATTATAAAATTATCTATCATTTTTGGGAACCCGAGTTCAATTCCAGAAGAAAAATATATTTTTTTAATTTTTTTTAAAATTGAAAACACTTTTTTATTGCATTTATTTTTTTAGAACTTAAAAAATTTTACTTTTTGAATTTTTGCAATCATTTTTAAAAAATTATATTGCATTTATATAGTTAATAATAGCTATATTTGGTGTAAATTATCAAATTATCAATGATTTTTGGAACCCGATCTAAAATCTAATTCTGATTTCCTGATTCCATGAAAAATTTCAAATTTATAAGCCAAAGTCTTATTTCACTTTGGAAGCATATGACTTGGAAATAAGGCATATTGCTACATTAAAATTATTGTTTAAGCTTACCATGAAAGCCCCTAATAGCGCTGTACGTCATTCCAATTTTTTTTTTTTTTTGCAAATTTTATCAAAAATTTTCTAAGTCTTTTTGAAAATTGTGTACAAGTGAATAACATATTTAATTGGATATAATCATATATTACTATATGTTAGATCAACTTGATATAATTAGATACGATCAATTTATTAAAAACTAAGGCTGGATTACTCAATGCTCCGTTATAAAATAACTCTCCGTTAAATTTAACTTTTTCACATAAATTTTGACATAAGGCTCCGTTAAATCGACAGTTAGCAGCTAACTTTTCATTGAGTAATCCGCCCTAAGTCTTTTAAAGTTGTTATTTGCTAACAACGTCCGCTGGTCTAGAGGGTAGAGATTGCGATTACAAAACGAAAGACTTGTGGTTCTAATCCCCGTCCGTTCGAAGTTTTTTTTTTTTTTTTATTTATTTTCAGTTTGACATTATTATATCTAAAAATAAATCTAAAAACAGAAACATTTTTTGGATAAAAATGTATCCAATAATTTTTTTATAAAATCAAGATATCAGATATTATAAGATAACTTTGGCGCGGCCGAATTTCGGATGAAATTACATTATATAATATCCAATTTAATATAAAATCATGATATTGGATATTTTAAGATAACTTTGGCGCGGCCAATTTCCGGATGAAATTACATCATATCATATCATATTTAATACAAAATCATGATAATAGATAATTTGGGATAACTTTGGCGCGGCCAATTTCCGGATGAAATCACATACAATCAAATATTAAACTGTAACTTCATATATTATATGATGTTATGAGATAACTTTGGCGCGGCCAATTTTCGGATGAAATTTAGCAAAATCAGATCTAATAAATTATATATAATTTTATAAGATAACATGTTTTACCATACAATTTTTTTTTACTCGGGTGTAAAAAAAAATAAATAAGTAGTTATTTACAATACACTGTATTGGCAACGTTTAAAAACAAATAAAGCACAAAAGGGAATGCAAATTATAACAACAAACACAGTACATAAAAACAGCAACAGTATTTTAATATTATTTTAATACACTGATTTACTGTCGAAAATATATTTTAATTTGTATAAAAACACAATAAACACTAATAAAACTTTTTAGTATTGTAACTAAAACACTTTTTACAATAATAAATAATTTAAAACACAAAAATTTAATTATTCTTTAAGCGACCGATATTAATACAACTTATCATGCACAATACAGAGTTGCCAACTGATAATAATTACTTCAAAACTGCATAATAATAATAATTACTTCAAAACTGCATAAGTGGTGTATACTTAATTTTTGAATTGCCTTTAAATAACAATCAGAATAATTAGAAATACTTTTTTTAATAATTTCGTTGTAGCGAAATCGACCAAAGGGTTTTCGTGGGAATCAAACACACAACTTACTGCTTAATAGGCTAGCACGCTACCAACTAACCCACAGTAGCCCCCTATATGCACAATAAAAATGAAACATAAAGAGTACTATTTTTTTACTTTTATAATTAAAAAAATTTAATCCCGGGATCCCGAAAAATCCCGTGATCCCGAAAAATCCCGGAATCCCGGGATTTCGATTTTCAAATCCCGAATCCCGGGATTTTAAAAAACCGATCCCGTTTGACAGCCCTACCTACAATGTATCTTTAACCCTTAAGGTGGTCCCCATACATTTCTTTTATTTTTTATAAATTTGTTTTATTAAACCAGCTCCTACCGCCCCTACCGTGCCTCCTAGAGAGGCAAAAATTACGACCAACCCCCATTATTTTTTAGTTAGCAACATTTTGTCTGAACATAATAACACCCTATCTCCACTCCTTAAGAGGCTCCCATACATTATAAAAACATGTATTTTTAAAAACTAGTAAAAAAATAAAAAAAAATGTATGGGGACCCCCTTAAGAGTTGAAAATATATTGGGGGTCGGTCATACATTTTACTTCTCTAGGGGCACCCTATGGACAGTTAGAGCGGTAGGAGCAAATTTTATAAAAATGTCATTTTGTATGGGAGCCCCCTTAGGAAGTGGAAATAGAGGTTAGGTATATTCAAGAAAAATGTTGGGGGCTGAAAATTAATGGAGGTCGGTCTCACATTGCACCCCTCCATGGGCAGTTCTAGGGCAGTTGTGGGGCTTTTTGAGAATTTTAACCTCTTTACGCCCAATTTTGACCCCGATGAGGAGCCATATGGCCCCACCCCACCTCCCTTACTTTTTGGCTTATGTTTTTTTTTTCGAACCTATCAAAATTAGAGGGTGTCCCGGATCGAAATCGAAAACTGGTGAGCTATCCCACGCCTAATAGTGCAAATTTTTTGTGTTCCAAAGTTAAAAAAAAAAAATTCGTAGATATCCCACTCGCATCCCACTAAGCGACCCCATACCTCTTAAAGTAAAAGACCTAAGGAAAAAGTAAAAAAAGATTTATATTTTTAAGAAAAAAAATCAAAATTTTTTTTTTATTTTTTTTATAATTTTTTTTCGAAAGATTGAAGAAATAGCTATCTAAACTTTTTGGAACACATTTTGCTAAAAACAATAGGTAAGAAGTTACATGGATGAGAATAAACACCTCTTTGGGCAAAATGTGAAATTTCGACCCCCTCTAACTCAGAGAGTCCTTGACCGATCTCGCTGAAAAATTGTGTCTAAACTACTATCCACTAGGTGTATTGGTTGTTTCAGTTGACACGAAAACCCCCATATATAATTTTCGAGATATCGGTAACCCATATTAATTTGGTACAAAATATAATTTTTGAATTTGCCACATTTTTCAAATATGAAAAATTGTTTTTTTTTTAAGTTTCCTCAAACAAATTTATCCGGTATTTCATCTCGCTTAACAAATCCAGTGTTCAGCAGCGAAAATCCAAAATTTTGTAAAAAAAAATCCACCCTGTTTGAAGATTTTTTTTTAAGTAAATGATTTTTTATGTAAATTATTGTTTCTGTAAAGACAGTCGAGCTCAGGCTCTAATTATAATTATGTATTATAATTTTTTGATTTGTTATACATGGTTTTGAATTGAGAAAAGTGTGAAAGAAAAATTTTAATTTTTCTAAAAATTTAAGACATCCTGGTTTGTTTCTTACTAGTTTCATATTATCCAGTTATAATAATCTTCAGAAAAACTTTTAATGTCAAATTTATTTAGTTAATAGTCAATAGAACTCTATATGTGAAAATTATTAACAGATCGCAGCCGACAAGGATTGAACTCATCATCAGCTGTACACCCAAAAAATTTTGTAGTTGTGTAGTTAAGGATTTCTATAGTTGAAATAAAAATAATTTCTAATAACTATTGTAATCGCTACCAACTATTAACTTCGTTAAAAATAATTATTTTTAGTTACCCTGTTTTTAATTTTCTTTTCATTTGATATTGACAATCAGAAATTAAAAAAAAAACTGCCAAACGAAAATTAAATCCTTTTAAATTTTATGTATGTAATTTTTGTATTATTAAACAAATTTGCAAAAGTCAAACAATCTACATAGATGTTTCACGATATAACTGGTAAGTTCTAAATTATGTTAAATAAATTATTCAAGGTGTTTGTTTACAGAAATATGGCGAATGCAGATGAATCTCGGAAGACTCAAAGCAGCAACAAAGAAAAATTAAAAATTGAAAGCGAAAAATTCTGTAGATCGAGGGCAGAGAAAAATTCAGTGGACTTTTGTTTATTAACCAGATAATTTGCCGCTTCAAGATTTTTAATCCATTTTAGTAAAATCTTGGAACTTCAGAAATTCTTTCTATAGATCAAATGTCGCAGAATCCAATAATTTGTCTAAAAAAAAGCACAGATTGTAAAATTATTTCGAATGAACAATAAGTCAAAATCTGATAATTTTTCTATGTAGAATGTTAACAGATTCTAAATTTTTTTTCTACAGAAAAGTTATTTTTTTTCTATAAAAAAATTATCGCATTCTGAAACATTTTTTTATAGAAAAATTCTCAGATTCTGAGACTTTTTCTATAGAAAAAATGTCTCAGAATCTGATACTTTTTCTATAAAAAAAATGTCTCAGAATCTGAGACTTTTTCTATAGAAAAAATGTCTCAGAATCTGAGATCTGAGACATTTTTCTATAGAAAAAGCTCGCTCGCTCAGCTCGCGCTCTATCCAACGAGCGAGCCAAAAAAATTTCGGCTCGCTAGATTTTTAAAAAGAGCCAGCTTAAAAATTTTGGCTCGCTCGTTTTTTAAAACGAGCCAGCCCAGTTTTTTTTTAGCTCGCTCTATGCAAACGAGACGAGCCAGCAAAAAAGCTGGCTTTTTTTTTTAGCGAGCCAGCTAATGTATGGCTCGCTTGTTGTCGTTACTTATGGTTAAAATGTAGCTCTTTTTAGCTCGCTTCCTATAGTATCCAATTAAATTGAAGAAATTATTATGATCAAAACCATTTCCAGTTAAGTAATAGAAATTAACAAAAATACAATATTTAAATCGTTTCCATATAAGTTTCTGAAACTATATGAAAAAAATTGCGACACCATTTCCTTTAGATTTCTGAAACTATGATAAATAATTTACACCATTTCCAAAAGCATTTTTTTTATGGATTTGCGTAAAAAAATTGTTTACCCCATTTCCAGCATTTTCAGTTTTATTCTATGGATATGGGAAAAATAGTTGCTTACACCATTTCCAATCTAATTCAAATAAATTCTCATTGCCTTTTTATTTTATGAAAAATTTAAACTACACCTTTTCCTTTTGGCATGCAAAAATACTGCTTGGGAATAAATTACACCATTTCCATTAAAAATTTAAAAATTTAATAAAGTTATATTATTTCAAATAAATTTTAGTTAATTACAAAAAAACTCAAATACACCATTTTATGATTATTTTAAATTATTTATGATAAATAATTTACGCCATTTCCAAAATCATTTTTTTGTTTTATTTTTTTATGCATTTGGGTTTACCCCATTTCCAGAATTTTCAGTTTTATTCTATGGATATGGGGAAAATAGTTGCTTACACCATTTCCAATCTAATTCAAAAAAAAAATGTTATTGCTTTTTTTTATGAAAAACTAAAACTAAACCTTTTCCTTTTGGCATTCAAAAATGCTGTTTGGGAATAAATTACACCACTTCCATAAAAAGTTTAATAAAATTAAATTATTTCAAGTAAATTTAGTTAATTACAAAAAAAACTCAAATACACCATTTTATGATTATTTTAAATTATTTATGACAAATAATTTACACCTTTTGGAAATGGTGTAAATTATTTATCATAAATAATTTGAAATAATAATAAAATGGTGTATTTGCGTATATTTTTGTAATTAACTAAAATTTATTTGAAATAATTTAACTGTATTAAATTTTTAACCTTTTAATGGAAATGGTGTAATTTATTCCCAAGCAGTATTTTTGCATGCCAAAAGGAAAAGATGTAGTTTCAATTTTTCTTAAAATAAAAAAGCAATGAAAATATATTTGAATTAGATTGGAAATGGTGTAAGCAATTTTTTTCCCCATATCCATAGAATAAAACTAAAAATGCTGGAAATGGGGTAAACCCAAATCCATAAAAAATAAAACAAAAAATCCTTTTGGAAATGGTGTAAATTATTTATCATAAATAGTTTAAAATAATCATAAAATGGTGTATTCGAGTTTTTTTTTTGTAATTAACTAAAATTTATTTGAAATAATTTAACTTTATTAAATTTTTAATGGAAATGGTGTAATTCATTCCCAAGCAGTATTTTTGCATGCCAAAAGAAAAAGGTGTAGTTTAAATTTTTCATAAAATAAAAAGGCAATGAAAATTTATTTAATTTAGATTTCCAAAATCGTGTAGACAAATTATTTACTTAATTTTTGAAACGGTGTAGTTTCGTCATATAATTTTGAAATGCTATTAAAGTTCTAAGGATTTTTTGGAAATGGTGTATCTATGTTTTTCACTTTATTTCATAAATACGATTGGAAATGCTGTAGTTGACATTTTTATAACGTGTGTGGAAATGGCGTAAAATATTTTTCCTAAATTCAGAAAAGCTATGTGAAATTGTGTAAATATGTTTTTTATACATTATTTAAGAGTAAAAATTACAAATTTGTGAAATACAAATGAAATAGTGTAATAAAATTTAAAAAACATAATTTCATTATAAGTACTAAAAATAATGTATAGCAGCGAGCTAAATATTGGCTGCGAGCCTGAAATATTGAGCCAGCTCTTTTTTTTGAAGCTTGAGAGCCTTTATTTTAAAAGCAGCTCGTCGGCGAGCCTTTCAATTTTCAAAGATCTCGTTTTATTTTTTCAACGAGCTTTTTTATTTTTGAGCAGCTCGTTTCATGTTGGCTGCGAGCCTTTTGTGTTTTGAGCGGCTCGTTTTGGCTCGCTCTCGAGCTTTTTCCAACCCTGATTAACAGCAATAACTACCTTTAATTATGTTAATAATCCTTGTCTAATGTTAATTGCACATGCATATATTTTCATCCCCTCTTTTTAACCGCAATCTGGAAAACAAAATAATTGTATTTTGAACGTTTTTGAGCCAAAAAAAAAAAACACAATTTATTAATTTCAAATCAAATATATATTAGATTTTAATATACTTCTTGTGCAAAAAAACAAAAATTATCCCGAAATTCGATATTTTATCAAAAAAATAAATATTGTTTATTTTTTATTTATATTTTGATTACAAAAGTCATATTTTTTTTATTTCACCACACATTCACAAGTGTGTTGAATACACAGCACCTGTATGTGTGAATTAATTTTTTGAGGTTATGTAGAGTCGGAGGTCTTGTTAGTCTTTGGTTTTTACGCTCTCTGTTGTTAGTTTCGTTGTCGTTCGGATTGTGTCCGTGTACAAAGCCGAATCATTGTTGATCTTTAACAAGTGTTTGTGCACAATTGCACTAAAGCAGTGGTCGGCAGAAAGAGGGAACATTTTTACATTTTTCTAAAAGATAGCTTTATCTACCCGCTTTTTTAAATGATACTATGACACTTAATAAAATATTTGTATTTTTAATGCTCTCAGTTGCGAGTTTCGTTGACATTTGCGTTGTCTACGTGCAAATAGCCAATTTCATTAAGCACCTGGGTGCAATGGGTGCCGACCACTGCACTAAAGGATTACAATTTTATTATTATTAAAATTAGTTTTTATCCGATATTTCGATGCGTTACACACGAAAAGACTAGGTGAGTAGTTGAAGGTTATTACAACACAAAATAATTGTATGTGTTATTGTTGTATTAAATGCTGCATTTAGAAATTTTCAAGAGTAAAAAGTTCTGATGTGAATACCGCCAATGATAAAATTGTATAGTTAAGCCCGAAAATGCTCCATTGTGGAGAAAAAAAGAAGAGGATGAAGTGCAAAATCGCGAGGAGGAAAAATAAAAAAAAAAAAATCCTGACATTTTTGTTTATATGTATATTTATATTTTGGAGGACATAAAAATAAAAATTTCCTTGATTTTCGATAATCTCAAATGCGTAACAAATTACCAATATTTTTTTGTTCAGTTTTTACCCCATTTATGGCCATTGTACCAATACGAGAACAACTTATTTTTCGTTTTTTTTTTTTTTTTTTTTGAAAAGTATTAATGATAAAATAAAAGATAAAGCCAACTAAATTCTAAATTAAAAAATAAAGTGGTTTGCACCAATATATATTTTAAGGCGTTTTAATATTATCTCTTTTGAGACAAATTAAAAAAGGAAGTTTTTTGAAAATTTTTACTAAATAAAAGCTTTTATTTTTTAGCACACACAAAAAAAAAAAATATAAAAAAATTGTGACCATCCCCACAATACAACCTATAAAGTGGTTTTGGATAATTTACCTAAGCTTTTTAGAGCAAAAACTTTGGTAAGTTATCTAAAACTAATTAAACCAAAAACTGGCACAATTTTTTTAATTTTTTTTTGTGTGCAGTATTTGCATTCAGAATTAAGCCAAACTTTAAACTAAACAGTACATGCTTAACCCATTTTGGACAAAGATTAATTTTTTTTTATTTTTTCGGAAAAAGGTACCTATTTAGTAAAATTAGCACCGGCTGATCTCAAAACTCTTGTAAAAAAAATGAATGTTCTTATTCCAGAAAAGCCTGTATTTCAAATTTTTGTGCAATTTGAATATTTGAATTTATTTGCTATTTTATTAATTTATTTCGTTTTTTTTTCAAAATAAATATTTTCAAAATGTTTCAATTAGTGGAATTTAATAATAAATTAAACTAAAAAATATTAAAATTAATTAATAAAAAGTTAAAAGCCTAAAAAAATGCAAAATTTTCGTTTTTGCTTGAAACAATTTCTTTGCTGACAAGTATAAATACGCAAACAGCTTCGGACAGGTCCGGTACAAAAAACAGAAAAATCTTCCTATTTACTTGGGATGAGTCAATAAAAAGGTGTTCCGTGTAGTGGTGTTATGTTAATGTTATCAAAAAATTATATATCTTGTCTTCCGCCAAAGTTTAAAAGGTTTTTAGAAATTTTTTTGCAATTTTTTTCAGAATTAGGTTATGTGCGTTTGTTTACAATCGTTAAACACTCAGCGTTAAACGAGCAAAATGTAGTGTGAACGATTTTGTTTACTTTTTTAAACAAGTGCACAGAGGGTTGAAATGTACCAAAAGTGAGGATTAATTCAAAAGCTGAACTTTATCCTACACATTCGTGTGTGGTACTGGGTGAAAGGTAATTAAATTCTACATCACTATTTGCCAAAACTTTTGTTTTGAGTAAATTACTCTATCGACTGTGAGCTGTCAAAGTCAAATAACACTGCGTGACATAACTAACCACTATTTTCGAAAACAAGAGGTACGACCATCATTTCAATATATTTCGGACATGCTGAATCGAATGGCGTACTCCGTTCTTCGATGTATGGTACAGTTTTCTTGTAAAATGTCATTAAAGATTGGCTGATTTTCAGCTGCTTATTTAACAAAAAAAATGCCAAAGCTAATAATTTTTAAATTTTATGGCATGGAAAACAAAGATATAACTTGTAGCAATATTTCTAATATTAATTTGGTTTAAAGCTTTTCATCTTAAGCCCTTAAATTCGCGGATTTCTTTATTTTTTTAAGTTTTCGCGAAATTAACCGCTAAATTGGTCTCTGATAAAAAACTTGCATTTTGTGGATCATAAAGGCGTCCATGACACTACGAATAGTGGACAAAAAACATCTATGTTGTATGGACCATCATGATGAAAATCGTGAAAAACCGTTTTTTTGTATATGGCAGCATCACTTTAGGAGATGATTTGAGGCTTCATCTTTTAGTATATAATGTGGGAACCTTAAACAATGAACTGACCCAAAATTTGTCCAAAAAAGTTTTCATTTGCAAAAGTTATCTTAACAAAAACTATAGTTATTGTATCGCAAACACTGAAATTATAGTTTTTGTTAAGATAACTTTTGCAAATGAAAACTTTTTTGGCCAAATTTTTGGTCAGTTAGTTGTTTAAGGTTACCATATTATATACTAAGAGATGGAACCTTAAATCATCTCGTAAAGTGATGCTGGCATATACAAAAAAACGGTTTTTCGCGATTTTCATCATGATGGTCCATATAACATAGCTGTTTTTTGTCCACTATTCGTATTGTTAGGGATGCATTTTTGATTCATTAAAAGCAAGTTTTTTATCAAAGACCAATTTGGCTGTTAATTTCGCGAAAACCTTAAAAAATGAAGAAATTCGCGAATTTAAGGGCTTAAAATGAAAAGCTTTAAACCAAATTTGCATAAGAAATGTTGCTACAAGTCATATCTTTGTTTTTCATGTCATAAAATTTATAAACCATTTACTTTGCAAATTTTTTTGTTTAAAAACTGGCTCGAAATCAGCAAATCTTTAACGACATTTTGCAAGAAAACTGTACCATACATCGAAAAACGTAGTATGCCATTCGAATCAGCATGTCCGAAATATATAGAAATGATGGTCGTAACTCTTGTTTATTTTTTAGTGTTCCGCAGTGTAATTTTTCAAAATTTTTCGTGCCGTGCCTAAAACTGAAAATTGAGATATTTTGGGTGCTGATATTTCTTATTAAGCGTTCTAAAAGTAATTTTATTAAAATGGAACCATCAACTTCAGGTATTTGGCTACATAATTGCATTAATGTTTTTTAGATAAATGTTTTGCAAATATTTTTAATATTTTTTTAAAAAGTGCTCCATATTTGGGGTATTTTCGATATATACACAGAGTTTCAACAAATTTCTTGTTGCGATCCAGCAAATTTTATTAAGTGATATTTTAATACAGTATTTTAGCTTATATATTCCATACCAAACTTTTGCAGAGGCACCGCGTTTTTTTACTTATTGAAATTTTTGTGAAAGAACTCCAGTTGCTAAAAAAAGCTGAAAAACATATGAGAAAGGGCATTATGGGAGACCCCTTAGTTAGAGGAGATACGGGGAGCGTACGTTAAAAAAAAAGTTGGGGATGAAAAAATAATGATAGTTGATCTCACATTTCACCCTCTAGGAGCCAGCATGGTGCGGCAGCAACTGATTTCATTAAAAAAAAAATGTGTATGGGGACCACCTTAAGGGTTAGATATGCAGGGTAGGTATATTCTAAGAAAATGTTTGGGTTAAAAAAATATTGGGGGTCGGTCACATATTCGACATCTCTAGGGGCACCCTTGGGGCAGTTAGAGCTGTATGAGCAGATTTTATAGAAATGGCATTTTGTATGGCAGCCCCATTATCGAGTGGAGATACGGTATAAGTATGTTCGAAAAAAATGTTGGGGGGTAAAAATTAATGGGGGTCGGTCTTAGTGGATACCACTCTAAGACGCACCATGGGAGTGGTAGGAGCTAATTTCATAAAACAAATTTATAAAAAATAAAAATAAATTTGGTGGGGACCACCTTAAGCATTAATGATAGAGGGTAGGTATATTCTAAGAAAATGTTGGGGTTAAAAAAATATTGGGGGTCGGTCACACATTTGCATTTCTAGGGGCACCCTTGGAGCAGTTAGAGCTGTAGGAGCAGATTTTATAAAAATGGCATTTTATATGGGAGCCCCATTATCGAGTGGAGATACGGTATAAGTATGTTCCAAAAAATTTTGGGGGGTAAAAATTAATGGGGGTCGGTCTTATTGACTAATACTCTAAGACGCACCCTGGGAGCGGTAGGAGCTGATTTCATAAAATAAATTAAAAAAAAATAAAAAACAATTGTATTAAGGCTTTAAGATAGAGGGTAGGTATATTCTAAGAAAATGTTAGGATTGAAAATATATTTGGGGTCGGTCACACATTTGACATCTCTTGGGGCATTATTGGAGCAGATAGAGCGGTAGGAGCCAATTTTTATAAAAAGGTTATATCTTCTTTTTTAATAAAAAAATATTTTCTATAATTTTTTTTTTCTGTAAAACATTTTTTTTTTACTAAATACTGTTTAGTTAGTCTAAAAAAATATAAATATTTATAATAAAGGGCTTTTCTGAATTAATCCCCAGTTTACATATGTTTCAACCCACTGTGAAGTGGCTTAAACGAGTACAAATTCTCTAATTCGACTTTAAACATCTCATGAGTGTTTAAGCGCTAATACGGAGTTCACACTAGAGAATTTGTACTCGTTTAAGCCACTTGTTTAAAAAAGTAAACAAAATCGTTCACACTACATTTTGCGCGTTTAACTTTGAGTGTTTACACACAAAAAAAATCGAGGTAATATTACCTAAAATTATAGTATAAAAATACCTTAGCGCCAGGCAAACGGGGCATTTGCTAAGTTTAAAGGTAATGTTACTTAAAAGCTAAGGTAATTCCTATGTTCGAAAATTTATTATGGTTGACAGAAAAATACCTTTGCTTTTTAGGTAAAATAGCATTGATAAATAGGTGATATTACGTAAATAATTTGGTAGTATTACCTTGTATTAGTACTGGCATTTTTACACCATTTCCTTTTAAAATTTAAATAAAAACTACGAAAAGTTTATTATTTTTAATTAATTTTATTTTTTGAATGTTTACAAATTTTAAAGAAAAATTGATAATAAGAAAAATGTTTCAGAATTTTATAAAGGATTCAAAATCTGAAAATTTGTCTGTTATTAAACATTTTTTCAATAGAAATACTCTCAGATTCTTAGACTTTTTTACAGAAAATACTCAGTTTCTGGATATTTTTTCTTTTACAAAATCTGAAATCTCAGAATCTGAAAATTTTTATATAGAAAAATGTCTCACAATTCAGAATATGAGAACTTTTCTATAGAAAAATGTTGTTCTCAGATGAATTTTCTATAGGAAAAATGTCCAGAATCAAAGAATTTTTCTTAGAAAAAATGTCTCAGAATCTGAGTTTTTCTATAGAAAAAACTTCTCAGAATCTGAGAGTTTTTCTAGAGAATAAATGTCTCAGAATCTAAGAATTTTTCTATAGAAAAAATGTCTCAGAATCTGAGAATTTGTCTAAGGAAAAACTGTCGCAGAAAGAATCTGAAAATTTTTCTCAGAAAGAATCTGAGAATTTTTCTAAAGAAAAAATGTCTCAGAATCTGAGAATTTTTCTATAGAAAAACTGTTTCAAAAACTGAGAAATTTTCTATAGAAAAAATGTCTCAGAATCTGAGAATTTTTCTATAGAAAAACTGTCATTAAATCTGAAAATTTTTCTGTAGAAAAAATGGCTCAGAATCTTAGAAATTTTCTATAGAAAAAATGTCTCAAAATCTGAGAATTTTTTTTTTATAGAAATAATGTATCGGAATCTGAGAATTTTTCTATAAAAAAAATGTCTCAGAATCTGAGAACTTTTCTAAAGAAAAAATGTCTCAGAATCTGAGATTTTTTCTATAGAAAAAATGTCTCAGAATCTGAGATTTTTTCTATAGAAAAAATTTCTCAGAATCTGAGAATTTTTCTATAGAACAATTGTTTTAGAATCTGAGAATATTTCTGTAGAAAAAATATTTAAGAATCTGAGACTTAGAATCTGACAATTTTTCTATAGAAAAAATGTCTTAGAATCTGAAAAAATTTCTATAGAAAAGATATTTTTTCTATAGAAAAATTCTCAGATTCTGAAACATTTTTTCTTTAGAAAAATTCTCAGATTCTGAGATTTTTTTTTTTACAAAAATTCTCAGATTCTGAGACATTTTTTCTATAGAAAAATTCTCAGATTCTGGGATATTTTTTCTATAGAAAAATTCTCAGATTCTGAGACCTTTTTTCTATAGAAAAATTCTCAGATTCTGAGACCTTTTTTCTATAAAAAAATTCTCAGATTCTGAGACCTTTTTTCTATAGAAAAATTCTCAGATTTTGGGACATTTTTTCTATAGAAAAAATCCCAGATTCTGTAACATTTTTTCTGTAGAAAAATTCCAAGATTCTAAAACATTTTTCTATAGAAGAAATTCTAAGATTCTAAGACATTTTTCTATAGAAAAATTCTCAGCTTCTAAGACATTTTTCTATAAATGTCTGAGACATTTTTTGCTTTTCAAAAGTATTCAGAAACTAAGACATTTTTTCAATAAAAATTTTCTCAGATTCTGTGACATTTTTTTGTAGAAAAATTCTCAGATTCTGTGTTATTTTTTCTATAGAATACTTCGCAGATTCTGTGACATTTTTTCTTTAGAATTTCTTGAGAAAAATTCTCTAAATTTGATACATTTTTTCTATAGAAATTTTAAAAAATATTCTTATGTATAAATGTTGATTCTTCTTCAATATATATATAAATCTTGATGTACCGAATAAAACCTTGATGGATCCCATAAAAATCTTGATAGTCTTTTCTCCACACGAAATTTTTGAATCTGCATACAAATTTTGAAGACTTTTCTCCATTGCGTTATTCGCGTTATCTAAACAAACGAAAAGACAATAAAATATACAAAATTTTTCGCAAAAAATTTAAAAATATACCTTACTGATCCTATTTCTTAATATATGTTGATTTTCAGCTATTTTCATTGTTTTGCACAATTATAAAAAAATAAATTCACAAATAAAGAAAATGTTGATGTTTTATTTTTTATTGAATTTTAAATAATTGTCAATAATTTCTAATTTCGAATTTTTACCTAAATTGAATAGTAAAAGTTGCATAGCCAATATGGTATACTAATTACGTAGTGCTAAGGTAATAAACCTTATATTTTAAATTTCATAGAAAAAATAAATACCTATGCCAGCTAAGGCATTATTACCTCGATTATTTTTTTGTGTGTAACGTTTGTAAACAAACGGACATAACCTAATTCTGAAAAAAATTGCAAAAATATTTCTAAAAACCTTTTAAACTTTGGCGGAAGACAAGATATTTAATTTTTTTTATAACATTTACATAACACCCCAGGCAGAAAAATACAAACGGGCCAACGTTGGAATGAAGTTGGCGGCGACGGTACCAACGTTGGCGAATCATACCCGTTTCTAAGTCTAACATTGATTTTCCAAATTTACGACCTTAGATTTACCTTTTGCTTAGGAATGTATTGAAAATCGTGATGTAGTGCTTTTTAGCTACCATTTTGAACAAATTGATTGAAAAAGCAACTACTTAAGTGTCCACTTAGATTAAAGAGTTAAAGTCTATGTAAATCAAAAACTTTTTAAAAAAATAAAAATCTTAAACTTTTAAATTATAATCTATAGTGTAGTGTTTTATGTAAACACAAAGTTGTGCCAACACAATATTTTTAGTAAAACTGTTTTACACTATACAATGTTGTATTTTTGGCTAGCCCGACATTGTACCAACACAAAATTTTTGGTACGGTTGGCAATTTCTGACTGGGACCACTACACGGAACACCTTTTTATTGACTCATTCCAAGTACATAGGAAGAGTTTTCTGTTTTTTGTTCCGGACCTGTCCGAAGCTATTTGCATATTTATACTTCGATGGAAGGCAAAATTCACTATTAGTGCAGCTTTACCAATATAATTATAAATAAAACACACACTTTTTTCTGATTTTTCAGTAGTTTTTATTAGTTTATTAAATATTTATAATTTCTCAATTTTCCAATGTTTTGCTAAGAAAATGGCAGACAGATACAGAAGCTGGTTGCTATGAAATCTTTTTTTTTTGGCATAGAATAAAGAAAAATTAAACCCTGCCTTTGAAATGTTTAGCTAAAATGTTCAACAGGGAAACAAGTCAAATTTGATTGTTTAGCTGAACAACCAAATGTATGGGGGAACAACTCAAATTTTGATTGTTTAGCGCTTAAACACTCATGAGATGTTTAAAGGCGGTAGTGTGAACTCCATATTATATGTATATATTATATATATATATTATATTATACGATCAAAATTTGACTTGTTTCCCCATACATTTGGTTGTTCGGCTAAACAATCAAATTCGACTTGTTTCCCTGCTGAACATTTCGCTAAACATTTCAAAGGCAGGGTTCGGTATATTTCCTTTTAATTTTTCTTTATTCTATGCAAAAAAAAAAAAGATTTCATAGCAACCAGCTTCTGTATCTGTCCGCCATTTTAAAAAACTAATAAAAACTACTGAAAAATCAGAAAAAAGTGTGTGTTTTATTTATAATTATATTGGAAAAGCTGCACTAATAGTGAATTTTGCCTTCCATCAAAGTATAAATATGCAAACAGCTTTGGACAGGTCCGGAACAAAAAACAGAAAAATCTTCCTATTTACTTGGAATGAGTCAATAAAAAGGTGTTCCGTGTGGTGGTGTTATGTAAATGTTATAAAAAAATTAAATATCTTGTCTTCCGCCAAAGTTTAAAAGGTTTTTAGAAATATTTTTGCAATTTTTTTCAGAATTAGGTCATGTGCGTTTGTTTACAAACGTTAAACACTCAGCGTTAAACGCGCAAAATGTAGTGTGAACGATTTTGTTTACTTTTTTAAACAAGTGGCTTAAACGAGTACAAATTCTCTAGTGTGAACTCCATATCGTCACCACAAATGCAAAACAACGTAACAACACTTTTTAGAATTTTACAGGAGAAGCAAAAAACGTTATTAAATGAAAAATATTTGCAATATAAAAGACTTTTGTGAAATGTTAGCTTAAAAAACAGCGATAAATCCATTTCTGAAATAAAAAAGTCGGTTTTGTAAATATTTTTTGAGATATGTGGGTTACGTTTTTCGTGGAATCGTGTTTTGTAAAACAAAACGACGTAACATCACAAAGTTGAATAAATTGCTAATTTGTTTAAAATAATTCAGCCATTCAGTAAGTACTGGACCGAGAGCCATAAAATTTGTAGTGGTTATAGATAACGTATTTTAAGTTTGGAAGTTGCAGTCCAGCTGTTGAACGGGGGAGGCAGCAGAACCCCCTAAAGTAGGGCACCTTTTGTATACGAACACTTAAAACAATTGCCATTTTTTTTTGTTTGTTATCATATTTCTTAAAAAAATATATGCGGACAATGTGCTAGTAGTGGCCTAAAAACCTCTTTAGTAGGTGTGGTTATCTCTTATGCTTTCCGAGGTAGAACCATTTTAAAATTTATAATTTAAAAATTTTACTGATAGCCGGCAATGCCGCATTTATTCCAATTTATTTTAACCTAATTTCGTTTGAAAATTATATAGATTTCTGATTTTTAAAAAAAAAACAACAACAAACCGATATTTTGTTTTAGTCCGAAATCACATTATTTTAAAGTTAAAAATTAAAAAAAATACTTTTTTTTTGTACAAAGTATCAACACTCTTTTGACTCTAGATAAAAAGTTTCGTTTAGAACATGTTGACTGTTTTTACTAGTCTGAAAGCTCGTGTAGATGAGTTTAAATCAAAAATAAAATTCGAGGTTTAAATATTGCGTCCGCCAGCACCATTCAAAATTGGCTAATTTTGGCTGCCGCCTTTATTTTCCTTATAGTAAGGAAAATAAATTTAGTTAAATTTAACTAAATTTTATGAAAATTCATGAAATTTTTTTCAGTGTAGTAGCATCCTTGGGACAGTTAGAGAGATGAGAGTTAATTTTATAAAAATTTAATTTTGTATGGATGCTCCCTTCGGGAGTAACGAGGAGTAGAACTGTTAGGAAAAATATTGGGTTCTAAAAATGAATGGGGGTCAATCTTCCATTGAACTTCTTTAGAAGCGACCCCGATGCAATCGTTGGAGCTTTTTTACCCTTTACCGCCACTTTTTTGCCAAAACCATTGCCTAGGAGTCGCTTCTAGAGGGGTGCAATGTAACCAAACCCCCATTCATTTTTACAAGCCAACAAAGATGTAAGCATACATGTTTTTAAAATTTTAGATTTTTTTATTCGTTTTTGGTTCTTAAACATTTTAAATGATTTAGGCTGGATTACTCAATGCTCCGTTATAAAATAACTCTCCGTTAAATTTAACTTTTTCATACAAATTTTGACATAAGACTCCGTTAAATCGGCAGTTAGCAGCTAACTTTTCATTGAGTAATCCGCCCTTAATACCATATTCGCATTTAGTAAAACTAGATACATTTTTCGTTTTTCCTATACAATTTATCTGTCAAAATAAAAAGCCCTTTTTAATTTGCCATTTAACGTATGGAGAAAACGAATAAATAAACTAGTTTAAATGAATGCGAATATGGTATAATATCGTCAATATCTTCAAAAACAAAACTTATGCATTTGTAACGAAGTTTTTCGTTACATATTGGTAATTTTTATATTTTTTATTAAAATAATATTTTTTTTATTTAAATATTTTAATATTTCTTTCTAGTTTTTAAGAGATTTACAGTTACATAAATATAAGAGTAGTCTGTATAAGAGAACCAACGCATCAACCAATGCTACACATACATTTTAATTTTCTCTTGATCTCACTACTACAGTGGTATTGATCGGTCGGTAGTAAATTCAAAGCTCACGCATACATTCGTTTTTTCTAGCTCTCACTACTAACGTACGTAGTTGGTTTGTAGTTAGTTTGGTCATTACTACAACTTTAGTTGAGCTTGTGCTGTCCAAGTGTACGGGTAGCACTGCAGGTCATTAGATTTCGGTGGTAGTCGTTCACAAGTACAGCCAAGTTCAACTCAATGTAGTAGTTGCAGAGGGTTTCTACTTATTTAAATAAATAATAGTCCCCAGGCACAGTAGTGGTAGTGCATAGGAAAACTACTGGTTAAGGTGGCCATAGTTTCCAGGCAGGTAGATGTATTAGTGACCAGGGAGTCTACTGGTTTAAACGGCCATAGATCCCATGTCTTGTAACGAAGTTTTTCGTTACATATTGGTAATTTTATATTTTTTATTAAAATACTATTTTTTTCATTTAAATATTTTAATATTTCTTTCTAGTTTTTAAGAGATTTACAGTTACATAAATATAAGAGTAGTCTGTATAAGAGAACCAACGCATCAACCAATGCTACACATACATTTTAATTTTCTCTTGATCTCACTACTACAGTGGTATTGATCGGTCGGTAGTAAATTCAAAGCTCACGCATACATTCGTTTTCTCATGCTCTCACTGCTAACGTACGTAGTTGGTTTGTAGTTAGTTTGGTCATTACTACAACTTTAGTTGAGCTTGTGCTGTCCAAGTGTACGGGTAGCACTGCAGGTCATTAGATTTCGGTGGTAGTCGTTCACAAGTACAGCCAAGTTCAACTCAATGTAGTAGTTGCAGAGGGTTTCTACTTATTTAAATAAATAATAGTCCCCAGGCATAGTAGTGGTAGTGCATAGGAAAACTACTGGTTAAGGTGGCCATAGTTTCCAGGCAGGTAGATGTATTAGTGGCCAGGGAGTCTACTGGTTTAAACGGCCATAGATCCCATGTCTGTGGTGGTAACTAAAACACTAACAAACAATAAAAATTCCACACTTTAAAAACATGACTCGAGCATTAATTCAAGGAGTCTGTTGTCTACCGCGAAAGCGTTCACCCGTGCAGCGGGTAACCTGCGTTACTCTGTCCGGCAATTATCCTGGTTTATTTTCAAACATTAATTATCCTGGTTTCATCGAAAACGTCTAGAATCCTGGTTTCAGTCACAAACGTGGGTGGCTGCAAACATCTCTGGTACAGGGCTCATATCCTGGTTAAAATCTAGCATCGATCGTGAACGTGTGCGATTATTCGAGTACAGGGAATAATCGCAACGTTATTAACTAGTTTGACTCAAGCTTATATCCTGGTTTAATTTCTGGTTGCTGCGTTGGTCTTCAATTTTAGTGATAAATTGTGAATAAATATTTTGGATTTAAATAAAATTCCTGTGTTTCAATAATCCTGGTTCTGACTGACCTAACCCCGGCAAAATCTATTATAAATGGCGCCCGAGCAGGGACTCTAAAAAGAGGAAAAATAAATGTGGAGAAAACCAAATCTATTAAAAATAAAAGTTTTCCAAATCCACAAAACAAGAAAAATTCTGGAAAAAAAAATCTGGCTGGCAGCGGATGCTCTATATTCAACGCAAATTGGTAATACAAACAATCTGGCTGCTGAAAAAAAAAATCATCGGTCTTCTGCAAAGATAAAGCTTTACACAAAAAGGTCTAGCTTCTGAGAAAACAAAAAAAAATCATCGGTATCCTGAAAATCTGGTTGGTATTCCAGCAAATTTAAATTCTGAAAACAACAATCTTCTGGAAGGTGCACGAGAATTACAAGTACTAAGCTGTAAACACAGAAAAGCTATGTCAAAGGTAATGGACAAAACTGGGTCACCACGTGGACAATCTGAGAGTTCTGGTAGAAGCGGTAAAACCACGTGGTCATGAAGTCCACAGTTCCTTTACAAATTCCAAACGAAGGGGGAGATGTAACGAAGTTTTTCGTTACATATTGGTAATTTTTATATTTTTTATTAAAATAATATTTTTTTTATTTAAATATTTTAATATTTCTTTCTAGTTTTTAAGAGATTTACAGTTACATAAATATAAGAGTAGTCTGTATAAGAGAACCAACGCATCAACCAATGCTACACATACATTTTAATTTTCTCTTGATCTCACTACTACAGTGGTATTGATCGGTCGGTAGTAAATTCAAAGCTCACGCATACATTCGTTTTTTCTAGCTCTCACTACTAACGTACGTAGTTGGTTTGTAGTTAGTTTGGTCATTACTACAACTTTAGTTGAGCTTGTGCTGTCCAAGTGTACGGGTAGCACTGCAGGTCATTAGATTTCGGTGGTAGTCGTTCACAAGTACAGCCAAGTTCAACTCAATGTAGTAGTTGCAGAGGGTTTCTACTTATTTAAATAAATAATAGTCCCCAGGCACAGTAGTGGTAGTGCATAGGAAAACTACTGGTTAAGGTGGCCATAGTTTCCAGGCAGGTAGATGTATTAGTGACCAGGGAGTCTACTGGTTTAAACGGCCATAGATCCCATGTCTGTAGTGGTAACTAAAACACTAACAAACAATAAAAATTCCACACTATAAAAATATGACTCGAGCATTAATTCGGGGAGTCTGTTGTCTACCGCGAAAGCGTTCACCCGTGCAGCGGGTAACCTGCGTTACTCTGTCCGGCAATTATCCTGGTTTATTTTCAAACATTAATTATCCTGGTTTCATCGAAAACGTCTAGAATCCTGGCTTCAGTCACAAACGTGGGTGGCTGCAAACATCTCTGGTACAGGGCTCATATCCTGGTTAAAATCTAGCATCGATCGTGAACGTGTGCGATTATTCGAGTACAGGGAATAATCGCAACGTTATTAACTAGTTTGACTCAAGCTTATATCCTGGTTTAATTCCTGGTTGCTGCGTTGGTCTTCAATTTTAGTGATAAATTGTAAAATAAAGTTCTGAATTAAAATAAAATTCCTGTGTTTTAATAATCCTGGTTCTGACTGACCTAACCCCGGCAAAATCTATTATAGTCTGTAGTGGTAACTAAAACACTAACAAACAATAAAAATTCCACACTATAAAAATATGACTCGAGCATTAATTCGGGGAGTCTGTTGTCTACCGCGAAAGCGTTCACCCGTGCAGCGGGTAACCTGCGTTACTCTGTCCGGCAATTATCCTGGTTTATTTTCAAACATTAATTATCCTGGTTTCATCGAAAACGTCTAGAATCCTGGTTTCAGTCACAAACGTGGGTGGCTGCAAACATCTCTGGTACAGGGCTCATATCCTGGTTAAAATCTAGCATCGATCGTGAACGTGTGCGATTATTCGAGTACAGGGAATAATCGCAACGTTATTAACTAGTTTGACTCAAGCTTATATCCTGGTTTAATTCCTGGTTGCTGCGTTGGTCTTCAATTTTAGTGATAAATTGTAAAATAAAGTTCTGAATTAAAATAAAATTCCTGTGTTTTAATAATCCTGGTTCTGACTGACCTAACCCCGGCAAAATCTATTATAAATGGCGCCCGAGCAGGGACTCTAAAAAGAGGAAAAATAAATGTGGAGAAAACCAAATCTATTAAAAATAAAAGTTTTCCAAATCCACAAAACAAGAAAAATTCTGGAAAAAAATCTGGCTGGCAGCGGATGCTCTATATTCAACGCAAATTGGCAATACAAAAAAAATCTGGCTGCTGAGAAAAAAAAAAAATCATCGGTCTTCTGCAAAGATAAAGCTTTACACAAAAAGGTCTAGCTTCTGAGAAAACAAAAAAAAAATCATCGGTATCCTGAAAATCTGGTTCGTATTCCAGCAAATTTAAATTCTGAAAACAACAATCTTCTGGAAGGAGCACGAGAATTACAAGTACTAAGCTGTAAACACAGAAAGCTATGTCAAAGGTAATGGACAAAACTGGGTCACCACGTGGACAATCTGAGAGTTCTGGTAGAAGCGGTAAAACCACGTGGTCATGAAGTCCACAGTTCCTTTACAAATTCCAAAAGAAGGGGGAGATGTAACGAAGTTTTTCGTTACATATTGGTAATTTTATATTTTTTATTAAAATACTATTTTTTTCATTTAAATATTTTAATATTTCTTTCTAGTTTTTAAGAGATTTACAGTTACATAAATATAAGAGTAGTCTGTATAAGAGAACCAACGCATCAACCAATGCTACACATACATTTTAATTTTCTCTTGATCTCACTACTACAGTGGTATTGATCGGTCGGTAGTAAATTCAAAGCTCACGCATACATTCGTTTTCTCATGCTCTCACTGCTAACGTACGTAGTTGGTTTGTAGTTAGTTTGGTCATTACTACAACTTTAGTTGAGCTTGTGCTGTCCAAGTGTACGGGTAGCACTGCAGGTCATTAGATTTCGGTGGTAGTCGTTCACAAGTACAGCCAAGTTCAACTCAATGTAGTAGTTGCAGAGGGTTTCTACTTATTTAAATAAATAATAGTCCCCAGGCATAGTAGTGGTAGTGCATAGGAAAACTACTGGTTAAGGTGGCCATAGTTTCCAGGCAGGTAGATGTATTAGTGGCCAGGGAGTCTACTGGTTTAAACGGCCATAGATCCCATGTCTGTAGTGGTAACTAAAACACTAACAAACAATAAAAATTCCACACTTTAAAAACATGACTCGAGCATTAATTCAAGGAGTCTGTTGTCTACCGCGAAAGCGTTCACCCGTGCAGCGGGTAACCTGCGTTACTCTGTCCGGCAATTATCCTGGTTTATTTTCAAACATTAATTATCCTGGTTTCATCGAAAACGTCTAGAATCCTGGTTTCAGTCACAAACGTGGGTGGCTGCAAACATCTCTGGTACAGGGCTCATATCCTGGTTAAAATCTAGCATCGATCGTGAACGTGTGCGATTATTCGAGTACAGGGAATAATCGCAACGTTATTAACTAGTTTGACTCAAGCTTATATCCTGGTTTAATTTCTGGTTGCTGCGTTGGTCTTCAATTTTAGTGATAAATTGTGAATAAATATTTTGGATTTAAATAAAATTCCTGTGTTTCAATAATCCTGGTTCTGACTGACCTAACCCCGGCAAAATCTATTATACATTTGCTTTGCATCTTTCAAAAAAAAAAACTTCGAGATCTTCAAAAATTAAAAAAAAAAAACCTTTATACTTAACATTTTTAAGAGTTCTTTTAAAAGGTAAGGGTTTATTAACATATTTAAAGAATTTTGCTGTAGTAAAGATCCAAAAAAATAAAAGTTTTTGATCTCACTTTGTTAAAAAAATATTTACTTAGAACCCGAAAGTTTCTTTGTAAGAAAACGGGCCCTGTATGATTTTTTTTTTGTTAACTTAAAGTTTTACCTCAGAATCAAAGGGTTGGCTTCGGAAAGAAAATTTTGAAGCTTTAATATTTTTTTAAGTTCTTGAAATTGGTTTTGGTATAGGAAAAGTTTTAGGAAAAAACGATACATTTTTAAAAAAATCTGTGTATTCTTAGGAAAAGCTTTCCAATTGAACTGGTAAATTACACAGAATTTGAAACAGGATTCGAAAAACCTGCGGATCTAGCTATTTTCATTTACAAAAAAAAAAAAAAAAATACCCCACGGAATTATTGTTAAAAAAACGACATTTTAAAATTCAATTTCTCAAAACTAATTTTAAATAGAAGCTACGTTCTATTTTAACAAAGCCAAACATTATATCAATTCGATTACCAAAAATTCAAACTATTTTTACTACAACTGGATAGTTTTGTTTACTTTTTGTATTAAAAATTTCCAGCTGTAGTAAAAATAGTAAAAAAAGAGTAGATTGTCGTAACGTAATCGAACGTACCTAATAAATTAAAAGAAAAAATATTTGGTTAAAAAAACGATAAATTAAAAAAAAAATTATATAATTTTGAAAAAATTTAAAAGATAATTTTTTTTAAAAATTTTATGTAAATTTTAATCAGAAATATTCAATTTGTATGGTGAATGTCTTAAATATTTATGCGATTTCAATATATAAAAATATATTGAAATATATTAATATTTGCTCGATTACATATAAATTGTGTGTGTAACACTGATGTTACGTTGTTTTGGTTTATGAAATGCATGCACTTGCTGATACGTTTTTTTGTTTATTGTTAATAAATTCGTAATTTTTGAACTTTGACTTCCAAAATTTTCCAGAGACATGTAGTTTAGTCAAATGCATCATAATCAATCAAAAACTCGATTTTGATTTTTTTATTGTTACGTTGTTTTGCATTTAAGGTGACGATATAACCTAATTTTGAAAAAAATTGTAAAAATATTTCTAATATGCCATTTACATATACCTCGAAATCCAGAAAAAATGGGATTTCAATGAAAATCCAAGTAAATCTCATTACTTTTTTGAATTTCAAATGTCAAATCCCATACAAAAAAAAAATTGGATTTTGGGAAAATCGTAAAATCGCAATTCAAAATCCCAAAAAATTTCTACTACTTAATTGTACAACTATAGTTTTTCCCAAAATAATCATCCCTTATGCTTTTTGCAACGCTGCACACGATGTTTTTTAGCAGCTGTTGTTGTTTTTTATAAAGTAAAAAAACAATTAAAATTTATTTTTTTAAAACTATTAAAATATTAATAAAAACAATATTTAACAATGTTTCATTTAAAATTTACCATTGCAAATGGTAAACGCACAATTTAGTTGACCAATTTGGTCTTCCTAACAAAGAAAAACACTCAATGGTGGCGGCCCCAAGCTTGGCAAAAATGTTAATTTTCTTGCATTTAAAGAAGCAGCTCTACATAAAAACACATTTTTTGATATTGTGGTCCCAACATAAACTAGTGGGATTGAAAATATTGGCTCCGGCAAAGAAAAATCATTGTTTTTAGAAATATTTTTAAAATTGGGTAATTTTCCCACTAACAACCCTGTACACAAATCAAAAGAAAATACAGAGTTAGTACAAACAAAATCCCGCTAAATGTCAAAAAAGCATATGTAAACGGTATAGATTTTAATTGGATTTGAAATCCAAATTTATATGGATTTCGGGGTATATGTAAATAGCATATAAAAACCTTGTAAAGTTTGGCGGAAGACAACACACAGAAAAAAAAAGATTCCAATTTATCAGTTGTATCAACTCAAAATTCGGTTGCTGCTACTATATTTGGCTTTGACAACCAAATTTTTTAGTTGCCCCAATTAAAACACAGTTATGAACGCCGAAAATGAGTTGTGACTACCGATATTCAACTGTGACGACATATATACAAAAGTTCCAACCGATTTTTTGTTGCAATAACTGACTTTCAGTTGGAAATCGTTAAATTCGTTTTCTGTGTGAAGATATTTAATTTTTTGATACAGTGGCTTAAAGTAATAATGGAACAGCGTATATTTGTTAGCAGTTCTTTAAAGACAAAGTTTTAAATACTAAACCTGATTGTTATCAATCGACTATTTTTGAAAAAAGTCCTACATAGGAAATTTTCCAAGCTTGAATTTAAGCTTGATAGCGTCCAGATTGAGCAAATATTAAATGAGATACGAGGGTTGAATTGGAAAATGAAATTATTTGTAGATATTTTTTTGAAATTTTTTTAAAAATATTTCTAAGTCGATTTTTTCCAAGTTCAAACATTAAAAATTTAAAAAATTACCCAATAATTTTTATTTAGTCATCAGCTTGTTTTTCCAACAATTCAAACAAAAAATGAAATTTTTTAAATACAATAGAAGAAATCCGCATTTTTTGACCTCCAACTCTTTCGACCACCAATTTGTTGTAAACAAAGAAAATATTTTATTGTTTATTAATTTGAGTACATCTAAGTATATAGTAATGAGATATAAGAATAATTAAAATTGTTCTTTGTTTACAAAAAATTGGTGGTCAAACGAGTTGGAGGTCAAAAAATGCGGATTTCTTCCACTGTATTTAAAAAATTTCATTTTTTGTTTGGGTTGTTGTAAAAACTAGCTAATAACTAAATAAAAATTATTGGATAATTTTTTAAATTTTTAATGTTTGAACTTGGAAGAAATCGACTTAGAAATATTTAAAAAAAAAATTCAAAAAAACATCTACAAATAATTTCATTTTCCAGTGCGACCCTCGTATCTCATTTAATATTTGCTCAATCTGGACGATATCAAGCTTAAATTAAAGCTTGGAAAATTTCCTATATAGCACTTTTTTCAAAAATAGTCGATTGATAATAATCAGGTTTAGTACACTCAAAATAATTCTACAGTAAAAGGTTTAGTAAGTGATATTGTACCAAAATCTACTAATTCGTTACTAATTTTAGTATCTTCAAAGTACTAACATTAGTAATTTTTACTGGATTTGACTAATATTAGTTAAAAATTTTAGTATTGGTTACCAATTTCTGCACTAGGTCCTTTTGGACTAAAATTAGTTAAATTTTTAGTATTGAATACCCACGTTTTTTTTTGGGTGTATTGACAACTTTTCCTTTAAAGAACTTCTAACAAATATATGCTGTTCCATTATTACTTTGAGTCACTGTAACATTAACATAACACCACTACACGGAACACCTTTTTATTGACACATACCAAGTAAATAGAAAGATTTTTCTGTTTTTTGTTCCGGACCTGTCCGAAGCTATTTGCATATTTATACTTCGATGGAAGGGAAAATTCACTATTAGTGCAGCTTTTCCAATATAATTATAAAAAAAACACACACACTTTTTTCCGATTTTTCAGTAGTTTTTATAAGTTTTTTAAATATTTATAATCCCGGTGAAAAATGTCAGATGTTATTCATATATTATTCATATATGCTCGCCCATATATATTACATATATGAAGCAAATGCGAAAATTGGCGGCATATGTAAATATATGGACATATATGGTCACATATGTAACATATATTTTTTTAATTCCGTTTTGCATTTTGGTGTTAAGAATTTCATTAAAATTGTTTCACTATTTTTGAAAAATTTTTGAAGTCTTAAACATTTTTTTAAAATTCAGAAAAACCCCTTTTTTGTGTTTTTTTTTTAATTTTCAAAGTTCCAAAATTTTTGGTTTTTAAGTCCCAGACACAAAATTTTTTTTGGCAACTTTTTTCGGTTTTTAATAAAAAAATATTTTAAGAAAAAAAAAAAAAATTGAAAAATTTTCGAAGTCGGGACATCCGATTTTTTTTTTAATTTTCGAAGTACCAAGTGTTTGTAGTAAAAAAATCATTCAAAAATGTTTTTAGAAAATAAATTTTGAAAAATTTTCTAAGTCCTGAGAAAAATTCAAACATCTTGTATCGGGACACATATGGAAGTACATGTCATATATGTGCAAATGTGTACATATCTGAAATTTTTTTTGGAAATTTTCAAAGTTTTTTTTAGGAAATTTTTTTATGCGTTTTGGAGTAAAAAATTTCATTTCAAAATTTCAGTTCAAATGCTTTTGAATTTTTTTTGAAAATTTTATAAGTCCCAGACATATGTACGTGCAGATGTGTGCATATGTGTTTTCATACATCAGCATATATGAAAAAAAATCAAGAAATATTGCTTCATATATGTATTCATATGGAGCATATATGATCACATATTTTTCATATGTGATCACATGTGAAACATGTATGTGCATATATGAACATTTTTCACCGGGATTTATCAATTTTCCAATGTTTTGCTACGAAAATGGAGGACCGATACAGAAGTTGGTTGCTATGAAATCTTTTTTTTTGGCATAGAATAAAGAAAAATTAAAAGGAAATATACCGAACCCTGCCTTTGAAATGTTTAGCGAAATGCTCAACAGGGAAACAAGTCGAATTTGATTGTTTATATGGAGTTCACACTAGCTGTTTTGAAGTGTTTAAGAGTGAGATGTTTAAAAAAGTCTTTGTTCCGTGTCCATTACGTTTTTATTCTGCTACTGGTGTTTTGTTAAACAACATGTTTAAGGCCGCTAGTGTGAACTCCATATTAGCTAAACAACCAAATGTATGGGGGAACAAGTCAAATTTTGATCGTTTAGCGCTTAAACACTAGGGTATTCAAATAATCGAGGTTTTGGTTTAATCGGTTAATCGAGCAAATAATTAATCGGGGTTGAGATTTAATCGGTTAATAATCGATTAAATTTGAATTATTCGGTTAACCGAGTAATATCAGTTTAAAACTTAAATTGAATATAAAACCACGAATTGTATATACTTTTAAGAACTTTATTAATAAGAATTCTATACTCGCTATGGCGAAGCTTTAAATACCCTCTATAATGTTAGCTCAAATAAAGAATTTTTGTATGGCACCCTGAAAAATTTGCCCAATTTAAATTTGGCTCAATTCAATGGAAAAAAAATGTAAAAAAAAAAAAAACAAAGCAATTTTTATAAAAGGAAAAACTGATCCAAATTGCTACCGGACTTTGATGTAAAAGAGTTTCGAATTCGGTACTAAAAACATCAACAAAAAAAAAGAATGTGTTTTAATTTTTATTAAATAATAAAAATTAGTTATTTATTCGACCTTTTAATTGTGCAATGAAAAAGAGTTTAGTCTGATTCGAGGCCTTTTCATGTTCCACATTATGAATTAACATAACAAGTACTTATGATAACTCTACTTTATTAGGATATTCTCCCATTAAATACTCATAGAGTTTCTTGCTTTCAAAAATTTTGGCAATTTTCAGGAATGAATTGACGATCGTTTCGGAGGTGTTCCAATATTTAATGGGAGAATATCCTAATAAAGAAAGTAGAGTTATCATAAGTACTTGTTATGTTAATTCATAATGGGGAACATGAAAAGGCCTCGAATCAGACTAAACTCTTTTTCATTGCACAATTAAAAGGTCGAATAAATAACAAATTTTTATTATTTAATAAAAATTAAAACACACTTGGTAACCCTCTTGATACGAGAGAATTTGTTTTCTATAACAGAAGGCAAAAACAAAAACTGTATTTAACAACTGCCGACGGTAGTATATGCAGTAACCCAAAAAAACTTGCTTTCAAAATATATTTGGTGTAATTAGGGTTTCTATTCGGGAAAAATTTCCCGGGAATTCCCGGGAAATATTTTTCTTAAAATCCCGGGATTTTTTCTTCGGGAAATTTCGGGAATTCGTCGCTAATTTTTTAATAAAAATATATTTTATTTACACATTTTTAACACAATTTTAAATGATTTAATAAAAATGACATTAAAACTTTGAAAGAATTAACATTTTTAAAGAAAAACTAGTGTGGATATGCTTCAGCTTGCATGTTATTTAGGCCTAATAATTATTTTTCTTTAATCGATTGCGTGACAAAATACAGAATCAAACTAAATTTCACTTCAAATGTTGGTTGCAAATTGGCAAAAGTTTTCTTAACCTAAAGTTCCAATGATTTCTTCTTTACGAAATTTAGTATTTCATATTCAGAACAACAATCTTTATAGTGCTTAAACAAAAATATCTATATTTTAAAAAATATATAACAAACCTGGGTTTCAGCTTAAAATTTCATATATGAAGTAATAGCCTGGTATCTATCGGCCGTGAAAAAAAAGTTATATTTTGTAACGAACCTTGGCCGCCACGAGTTCTATCCCAGAAACCAGTGAAGTACGTCGTTTCAATGGCTATATAGTACATTGGTGTTCTCATTTTGGTCGGAATGACTTAAACCAATTAATTTTAATAATTCGAAAGTTAAATTAAATATATCTTCAATATATAATTTTCTTACGCCAAGTCAAAATTAGAAAAATTTTCCAAAAAGTTATTAAAACCGCATTTAATGCAAAATCGGGTATTTCTGAATTGTGAACAATTTTGCATGAAGTGGAAATATGTCAATGCAAATACTAGAACTATGATAAGGTCCAATATTTCTACAAAAAATAGATTTTATGAACTTTCTACGTATATTTTAGAGGTTAGTAAAACTATTTTACAAAAGAATACATGTAAAATTGTTTTAAATTGGAAAATACGACCATAATTTGTATTATAAAATTTTTATATGGTAAAGTTCAAAATTTGTTGTAATTAAAAAATTCCCGGGAATTCCCGGGAATACGATTTTTTTAAAACGATTTCCCGGGAATTGAAAAAGTCCGGGAATTTAGAAACCCTAGGTGTAATGCTGGTGGAACTTCGAAAATCATATTTGCTTTCTCACTAAGTTGAGATTATTTAGAGTATGAATATTTGATGTTTGCATGCTAACAGTATTACCTAATTTTCTAAAGAATTCTGATGATGGGGGAATTGGAACACCTCCGAAACGATCGTCAATTCATTCCTGAAAATTGCCAAAATTTTTGAAAGCAAGAAACTCTATGAGTATTTAATGGGAGAATATCCTAATAAAGAAAGTAGAGTTATCATATATAAGAGTTATATGTTACTGGAACGCAAACGGCATACGCCAGCATAAAGAAGAACTCGAATATTTTCTCAGAAACAAGCAAATTGATATAATGCTTGTTTCTGAGACCCATTTAACCCCCCGCAGTCTATTCGCTTTAGATGGTTACACATTGTATGATACAAAAGACCCCAGAGGCAGGTCATGTGGAGGCTCAGGCATCTTAATTAAAACTCGACTGAAACATTATCTTATGTGTGATCTTTGTGAAGATTATCTTCAAGCCACTACTTTATGCGTAAACGAGTTTGACATGAACCTTGTGATTTCGTCTATTTATGCTCCCCCCAGATTTAAAATTACTGATAATCAGTATAGAACTTTTTTCGAATCTATAGGTTCACGCTTTCTGGCTGCTGGCGACTACAATGCTAAGCATACATTCTGGGGGTCACGCCTCATTACCCCGAGAGGTCGTGTGTTGTTTGATACAATTTCCAAAATGGGTCTGGATGTGGTCTCAAGTGGAGAACCGACATACTGGCCTTCAGATCGTAATAAGATTCCAGATCTTATTGACTTTGGAGTGACTAGGAATATAAAAAGAAATTTTGTAAGTGTAGAATCTTCATTGGAACTTTCTTCAGACCACACACCCACTATTATTACTCTATTTAACCCCCGAGAAATTGTATCCCCCACTGGTGACTTAGCACTGTCAGGCAAAGGAACAAACTGGCTAAAATATAAAAAGTTTCTCAGTACTCATTGCTCGGAAAACATCGCTAAGAACACCAGAGGAAATTGACCTCTCGCTCAAGAATTTCGAATCTAATCTCAAACTAGCTGCTCAACTTGCTACTAAACCCCCCCGACAATCCAGACAGAATGTATTTTCTTCTGTTGATGTCGAACGACTCTTAATTGAAAAACGGAGAGCTCGTAGAGAGTGGCAACTGCACAGATCTCCACGCTTAAAAGCACAACTTAAGGAATGCACGAACAACTTACGAAGATTGTTAGAATCTCAGAGAACGGCCGCACTAAATAGATTTCTTGAAAATCTGGAGCCTACATCAAGAACCGACTACTCGTTATGGCGTGCTACAAAAAATTTAAAAAGACCTGTCTTATGTAAGCCTCCTTTGCGCAAAGCAAATGGAGATTGGGCCAGAAATGATACTGAAAAAGGTAATCTGTTTGTTGAGCACTTGAAAAATGTATTCACACCAAATGAATCAAGTGTTATAGAAGAGTTGCCACTAATTTTACCCCAGCGCATAGCAGTACCCGTTAGGTTTGAGATGCGAGAGGTCCAAAAGGCAGTTTGTGAATTAAATCCCAAAAAGGCATTTGGTATTGATAAGATCAGTAATAAAATGCTTTTGGAGTTACCCCGAATAGCATTAAGAATAATTCTTTTTATTTTTAATGCTATATTACGCCTTCAACATTATTCCCCAGAATGGAAAATTTCTCTCGTTAAAATGATACCCAAGCCAGGCAAAGATTACACAAAAGTGGAATCGTACAGGCCTATCAGTCTGTTATCCAATTTATCAAAACTTTTTGAAAAACTGTTAGTGAACAGATTAACAACTCATGTCGCTCAGAACAACTCTATCCCCGATCACCAGTTTGGATTCAGAAAGAAACATGGCACAATCGAGCAAGTCCATAGACTGGTAGGTGAAATTAGAAGAACCTACGAAGAAAAAAAATATTGTTCCGCACTTTTTATTGATGTCTCACAGGCGTTCGATAAGGTTTGGCATGAGGGTTTACTCTATAAGATAAAAAATATGTTACCACCAAATACACATAAGTTACTCGAAAATTACATAACAGATCGTAAGTTTACAGTGAAGGAAAACGATTTTGTCAGTACCCCGCAAATCATACAAGCTGGAGTTCCACAAGGTAGTATTTTGGGACCGCTTTTGTATATTTTGTACACCTCTGATATGCCAACTAATCGAAATACGCATACCTCCACATTTGCAGATGATACAGCTATTTTAAGCTCCCATAACAATCCACTTGAAGCAACTCGTATTTTGCAGAGTCACATTCTTGAATTAGAATACTGGTTAAATAAGTGGAAGATTAAAGTGAATGAGCAGAAATGCATCCACATAACGTTCACGTTAAGACGAGAAACTTGTCCCCAAATTCGGATTAATAATCACATTGTACCTCAACATACAACAGTAAAGTACCTCGGAATTCATCTCGATCGTCGTCTTACGTGGAAAAACCATATAGATGCAAAATTAACCCAAATAAAATTGAAAACTATTGCACTTAATTGGCTAATTGGAAGAAACTCGAAACTTAGGTTAGACTGTAAACTATTGATCTACAGCTCGATTATAAAACCTATATGGTGCTATGGTATTCAGTTATGGGGCACTGCCTCTGCGTCTAATGTGGAAAAAATACAAAGAAAACAGAACAACATTTTGCGAATGATTACTGATGCCCCCTGGTATGTTAGAAACTTGAACATACACAGAGATCTAAATGTTTCCCTTGTTAAAGATGAAATTGTGAAACATACCCAGAACTACTTACGGAAACTGGAATCACATCCAAACAATTTAGCACGCAATCTTCTAAATAATCGTGGTCACCAACGCCTTAGAAGGAGGGCCACTGCTGACTTGGCACACTAAAGCGAAGGATGATGCTTTTGAAAACATTGGATAATTTATGAGCAGATGGAATTTTGTCTGGCATTGGCTGGACTTAATATTAAGTTATATTAGTTTTAAGATTTGAATACTTATTGTTAGTTCACATAATTTTAGTGAAGATTCAATAAAACAAATGAATGAGAAAAAAAAAATCATAAGTACTTGTTATGTTAATTCATCATGGGGAACATGAAAAGGCCTCGAATCAGACTAAACTCTTTTTCATTGCACAATTAAAAGGTCGAATAAATAACTAATTTTTATTATTTAATAAAAATTAAAACACACTTGGTAACCCTCTTGATACGAGAGAATTTGTTTTCTATAACAGAAGGCAAAAACAAAAACTGTATTTAACAACTGCCGACGGTAGTATATGCAGTAACCCAAAAAAACTTGCTTTCAAAATATATTTGGTGTAATGCTGGTGGAACTTCGAAAATCATATTTGCTTTCTCACTAATTGTAAGTTGAGATTATTTAGAGTATGAATATTTGATGTTTGCATGCTAACAGTATTACCTAATTTTCTAAAGAATTCTGATGATGGGAGAATTGGAACACCTCCGAAACGATCGTCAATTCATTCCTGAAAATTGCCAAAATTTTTGAAAGCAAGAAACTCTATGAGTATTTAATGGGAGAATATCCTAATAAAGAAAGTAGAGTTATCATAAGTACTTGTTATGTTAATTCATAATGGGGAACATGAAAAGGCCTCGAATCAGACTAAACTCTTTTTCATTGAAAAAAAAAAGAATTTTTTGGTTCCCAAATTTGTGTTCTTTTATTTTATTGCAATAATTTCATCGGTCGATATCTCCGTAATGAAAAAAGATATCTAACAATAAGTGTTTCCAAAAGTATTTTTCAGAAAAATAGTAGTATTTTCAGATGTGCTGAACTATTTATACACCATAAAATAATTCGCGGTTTTATAGGGTCACGAACATTGCGAAAATCTATGTTTATTCAGTATTGTCAATCATAAATCTGAATATCACAAGATGAGATAGATCAGTTCTAAGGCCAGATTCGGATCTACTGTTTGACAATGTATAAAAAAATTGGTTTAAGTTTGTTTTTTTTAACCGAAATATTGTTTTAGGACCTCGATAAAATATTTTCTTGACGACGTTTTTACACATTGTTAAAAGAGAGTTTGATATTTTTTTTTAGACCTTTTTTTAAACTCAGAACTAGGGATGTGCGATTAATCGATTAATTAATCACTTCGATTAATCGAAATCCTGATTAATCAATTATTCGATTAATCAGACTTTCTGATTAATCAGAACTACTTATGATTAATCAACTAATTTGAATTTTGATTAATCGAAAACGAATAATTTTATTCAATTTTTAAAAAATGTTGGCAAAACAAAATCAATGACAAACAAAACAAAAAATATTTAAAAAAGAAAACAAAATTTATAAATTAATAAACAAAGCGAAATTTAATATGCCAAAATCCAACAATATATTCAACCAAATTTTCCAAAATGTATGACGAAAGTTCATTCTTAGATCTATGATGGAAGACTGGAGATTCTATGAATAATATGCCTCTAACCATGTGTATTTCAACATTTTTTGAAGAGACTTTAATAACAGCTGTATTTGGTACTTTTGCGCTGTTTTTTATAATTAAAATTAATAGAAATAGAAAATGTGCAATATTTTTTAAAGGTCGAAATAAAGCTGATTTGTAAGCCTCTTCAAAACATTTTGAGAAAAACATGGCGGTTCTGGTTGGCGCACCGACGATATGTACATATGTATGTGAGACCCCCAATAACACGCATCCATGTTCCATCCCTCTAGAAATGCTTCTCTCTGCCAGCACTTCGATGCCAATTGGTTGTATTGTAAATGAGTTGGATATCATTTAAAATACAACAAAATTAATTTTCTACACGGGCTCTATAAAAATGGTCATCTGTGTTAGCACTTCGACGCCAATTGGCGTTGAATTGTGCATGACCCGGATATCATGTGCAATACAAGGAAATGAATAATTTTTTCTTTAATTAAAAATTATTGGGAGGCACATCCATTTTTTTAGATTACGTTATTTTGTAACATGAAGAGACCGTGGTAATATCCGCATTGTGAGCTGAAAAGAACGCCTAAAAGTCCATTCGACTAAAATTTAATACATTTTTTTTTTAAAATTTTAATAGTTATAGAATTTGAAATATAAAAACAAAACAAAATATTCAATTATTCAAATTTTGAATATTCAACTTCCTGATTAATCAATTAATCATGAATTTTGATTATTCAAAATTTAAATTATTTGATTAATCATAGTTCTGATTAATCAGAAAGTATGATTAATCGATTAATTGATTAATCAGGATTTCGATTAATCGATGTGATTAATTAATCGATTAATCGCACATCCCTACTCAGAACCGTAATTTAAATTAAAAATAAAACATCAAAACACAAAATAAAGCAAAAAAAAGGTAAAAGTACTAAAAAAAAGAAACTTCGGTTAATCGGTTAATCGACACAAATTAATCGGTTTATTTGTTATTTGAAAATCGACAATTTTAAATTATTCGAACAGTTAATCGACCAAAATTAATCGGTTAGCCGATTAACGGTTAATCGATTGAATACCCTATAATACGGCGTTCACACTTGCTGTTTTGAAGTGTTTAAAAGTGAGATGTTTAAAAAAGTCTTTGTTCTGTATCCATTACGTTTTTATTCTGTTACTGGTGTTTTGTTAAACAACTTGTTTAAAGTCGCTAGTGTGAACTCCATATTAAACACTCATGAGATGTTTAAAGTCGGTAGCACAGACTAATACAGACTCGACATAAGTGACAGGTGTCAAAAAAGTATTCTTTAACCATATGGTTAATATTTTCAAATTATTCTACGAATTAGGTTAGAAAGAGAAAACATAAGAAAAATGGATGCCAGATCGGTTTGTTGTTTCACTCACTCCTAAGTCGTAGAAAGTGTTGCCATGTTAGCGTAAAACGGTCTAAAAACCGCTGTGCTTTCTCCTAAAATCTCTTAGTTTTTCCCCATTTTTTCTTATAAAACTCTACTGTCGAGTCTGTATTTAGTCTGTGTCGGTAGTGTGAACTCCATATAATGGCATTTAAATCGTGTTTATTTTGAACTTTAAAAACCGTCAACACGAAAATCCTTGCTGATCCTGTTTTCGAGTTATTGCTAAATAATTACACTGTTCGTTTTGGTGGTCCATTGTTACAGATTCTTCCAAAAACAGGACTTGATTTCATATAAAACGGGCCTCCTGATTCCAAAACTGCAATCCAAATTTTTCGGACATATTCCGTTTTCGAGATATTCGCGTTTGAAAATTTTTTCACGCGAAAATCTCGAACGTGAATATCTCGAAAACGAAACATGCTAGAAAAATTTGGATTACAGTTTTAGATTCAGGAGGTTGAATTTATATGAAATCACGTCCTATTTGTTGGAAGCAACATAACAGTGGACCCCCAAAATGGCCAAAATTATTGTTTTTTTACTTTTTTACAGCGAATATTTCTAAAACGGTGCGTGCTAGAAAAAAATGGATGGCAGATTTGGATTCAGGAGAGCAAAATCTTTATAATTAGTTGGATATTTTACTGAGAGGTGTTTGTTGTCAGCAGTGTAATTTTTTTAGCAATAACTCGAAAACAGGATCAGCTAGGATTTTCACGTTAACGATTTTTAAAATTCAAAATAAAGAGGAGTGAAATGCCATTACCCGATTTTGTCACCATTTTAACACAACCTAAACTTGCTTAAAGAGGGTTGTGATTAATAGCTTCTAATACCCTGTTCTCACTTACACTTAAAAACCATTTTTAGCAACATTTTTCGTTTTATGCTTAAAAACCATTTTTATGACTCGTTTTACCATACATTTTTTTGTTGTAATATGTCAAAATAAAAATGTTTTTAGCTCGTTTTAAAATTAAAACGATTTAAAACGAGCGGAATTCCAGGGGTTGAATTGAGTATTTTTGAATGTTCAGCGTTTTTAAAGCATTTTAACATTGGCAACATTGTTTATTACTAAAATGTAAATAATAAATAATAAATAAATGTAAATAATAAATAATAAATAAAAAAAATGTGCTATTTTTATCTTTAAACAATTCTTGAACATTATAAACAGTTATATGTATAATTAATGAATATAATTTCAATATTTTAATATCGTTTGTTGTTAAAATATGTACATGTTTATCAGCTGATAATGCAAATGTCAAAATAAAAACATAAAAACCAAAATAAAACGAGTGAAATTACGTGTGAACACTTTTTTTTAATTAAAACAAATGTCGTTTAAAACCGTTTTTAGATGCTCGTGAGAACTGTAATAATATCTGGCATCTCTGTAATAGTTTATAACTTTTATAGTAGGTGGCAACATTGTACTTGTTAGTTTTTTAAGTTTTATATCAATGGTTGACTTGTGAAGACGCTTAATAAACTGAATAAAACATTTTAATAAAAAGTCTTATTAATAAAACTTGTAATATTAATACATGGTGTCAGAAAAAAGCGAAAAGAACTCAAGAAAAACTAAAACAACGATAAAAGTAGAAAGAATCTGAAAAGTGTTTACATACAATAAAAACTAAAAAGTTTTTGCATAAAATTAAAACTAATGCAAAAGGAAAATGGCGTCGCAAATTGATATGCGGCTACCAAAGCCACTAGATTGCGCAAATCTCGCACGAGAGTGGCCCAAGTGGAAGCAGCAATTTTTAATATATCTTCGGGCGAACAATCGAATGAATGATAGTGAAGAGACAAAAATTGCTACATTCCTTTGGTTAATTGGAGATCGAGGATTGGAAATATACAACTCGTTGTTTCCCAATAATGGGGACATGGATATTATGTTTGGGCAAAACATTCAATTATTGCAACCAGCCGCTTTGGGTGTACCACCACTTGTCAATCCTGCCGTTGGGGCTAGTGCTGCTGCCGTTGGGGCTAGTGCTGCTGCCGTTGGTGCTGGTGCCGCTGCATTTGATGAATACTGTTTGCCAAAAAAGAATTTGGCTATTGAATCATTTAAATTTCACACAATCGTACAAAAGGAAAGACAACTATTTGGCGAATTCGAAACCGAGTTGCGTACACAATTACAGTACTGTGAATTTGAATGTACATCATGCAAATCGTCTTATGCAGATAGAATGCTACGAGATCGCATAATTGTTGGTGTCCAGGACAAAAAACTCCAATTAAAACTATTGGATGGTCGTGATAACCCGTTGTCAAATATAATTGACACTTGTAAAGTTTTTGAAGCAGCAGAAGCCCATAAACGTATGTTGGACAAAGTAAGTTCTCTTAAAGCTGAAGCCAAGATAAATAGTGTAGAAGCTAATGGTGAAAAAACTTCGTCTGTTGAGACATTAAAACAAAAGTTATCGTGTTTTAACTGTGGTCAAGCTTATAACGGAAGTCATCGTCGCTACTGTCCGGCACTAAACGCACAATTTCATTCTTGTGGAAAACGAGGGCATTTTGCCAAATTCTGTCGTTCTGGGGAGAAGAAGCCAGTTGAACGTGGAAACACACAGAAGGAGCATAAACAGGATCATAAGCAGAATAAGTCTGTTCAGCCAGTTAATTGGACTGATTTAGGTAATAATTTGGCAATTGATTTAACATTAGTTGATAATATGTATAAAATGTGTTCCATTAAAAATAATTCTAATTTTTGTAGCATAAATAATACTAACAACCAGGGACCAAATGGGACGAATAGTTGGTTCAAATCATACCTCATTCATGGGAGGAAAATCACCTTTAAATTAGATACGGGCGCGGATGTCAGTTGTGTACCGATGAGTTTCATTCGGGACATTTCAGGGGAACGAAACATTGAGACAACGGGTGATATTTTAACTGATTATATTTCAAATAAACTGAAACTTTATGGTACGATAAAATTGCCTTGTTTTGATTTTGAGAATGATACGGAAAATGAAGCATTGTTTCATGTAGTCGATGACAGATTTGAGCCGTTATTGGGCCTATCGGAATGCATCTCATTCGGATTAGTTAGGAAAATTGCGGTTACTCGATCTCTGCCTATTGATAGCGAACAGTTTGTGGAACAGAACATTGACGTTTTTACAGGGTTAGGTAAATTACCAGGGAAGTGCCATATTACGTTGAAGGATGATTCAACACCGGTACTCCGGTATAGGAAGCGTATTCCCAGCAGTCTGACGGAGAAACTGAGGACGGAAATCGATGGAATGGTGGATCAGGGGATATTGTCTCCCGTGGACTATCCGACTGATTGGGTTAATAACCTACAGATTGTGGAAAAGCCAAATGGATCTCTGCGTATCTGCTTGGACCCGAAACCATTGAACAATTGTATCAAACGGGAACACTATTTAATTCCCACAGCGGAGGATATAATGAGTCGAATGTCTGGTCAGCGGGTATTTACTGTACTCGATTGTAGTAATGGGTTTTGGCAGATGGAGTTGGACGAGGGGAGCGCTGATTTGACAACCTTTATGACGCCGTTTGGTCGTTATCGATGGAATCGAGTCCCATTCGGGTTGAACAATGCTCCGGAAATGTTTCAAAAGAAGATGGTGCAGATTTTTAGTGATATTCCGGGGGTGGAGGTTTATTTTGACGACATTTATGTGGGCGCTGGTGATGATGCATCGCATGATGAAACTCTTTTACGGGTGTTACAACGGGCTCGGGAGCACAATGTTAAATTTAATGTTGCGAAGATGCAGTACCGGAAGGGCCAAGTAAAATTTATGGGGCACATTATACCGGAGGGACAGATTAAGCCTGATAGTAAGTATATAAAGGCGATTACTGGCGGAGACCCGTTAACAAGTCGGAGGTGATGCGTTTGCTTGGTTTATTTAAGTATCTTTCTCGGTTTATACCAAATCTTTCATGGAGATCGGCTCACCTACGCGGACTAACGAAGAACAATGCGGAATGGCTGTGGACAGATGATCACGAGAAGGAACTTCAGGACTTAATTTCGTCGATTAGTGTTACCCCGATACTTGCAACCTTTGATCCGACTAAGGGGTTGGTTATCCAAACGGATAGTTCAAAGGACGGACTGGGTAGTGTTCTTTTGCAGGACGGGCAACCGGTGGCTTATGCCTCACGCAGCTTAACGGCCAGTGAACAGCGTTGGGCTCAGATTGAAAAGGAGTTGCTGGCTATTGTTTTTGCCTGCGATCGGTTTCATCATTTTCTTTATGGGCGTGAGTTTGCCGTGCAGTCGGATCATAAACCACTGGAAAGTTTATTTAAGAGGGAAATTGACGACGTAACTGCACGATTGCAGAGGATGTTTATGCAATTACTGAAGTATCCAGGTATGTCGATAACATATACGCCAGGCAAGGAAATGCTGGTCGCTGATTGTTTGTCACGAGCTGCACTTGACGAACCAGATGCTGAGTACAAGGAGCTAACCGGTATGGTACATGTTCTGACCCGACGGGCCTGTTTATCGAACGACAACTATGCATTTTATGTTAGGGTATTGGAGGAGGATCAGAATTTTCGTAGACTGATTGGTTATGTGACTAATGGTTGGCCGGGATATCATCAACTGGATGAATTCGGTCAGTCGTTTCATAGGATTCGACATGAACTGCACTATGAGAATCGGCTGCTGTTCAAGGACCACAAATTGGTGATTCCAACCGATTATCTGTAAATGGATTCATCTTCCACATCTGGGGGTGGAGAAGACGTTGGCTCGCGCGCGAGCTCAGTTTTACTGGCCCGGAAAGTCTAAGGATATTTCGCAGTTAGTACACGCGTGCAAGGTTTGTGAGAAATTTAGACGGAACAACCAAAAGGAAATGTTGATTCAGGACACGAAGCCATTATATCCGTTTCAAAGGGTCTCGATCGATCTGTTTGAATACGCTGGTCATGACTTTATTGCGGTAATCGACTCTTATTCGGGATATTTGTGTTCGGAGCGTTTGGATAACAAGACATCTGGTCACATCATAGGTGTGTTGAATGGAATATTCTGTAGATATGGTTTTCCGACTGAAATCCGTTCGGATAACAGTCCATTTGGTTCCCGGGAATTTGAGCGCTTCGCTAATGAGTCTAACATAGTTTTCAAATTTTCAAGTCCACGGTATCCACAGAGCAACGGGCTGGCGGAGAAAGCAGTTGCGATAGCAAAGAACATACTTAAACGATGTTACGAGGAGGACACAGTTTCGGAGTTTAACTACCACATATTGGAGTACAACGCGACACCTCTGGCGGCTATGAAGATGTCACCTTGTCAACTGTTTTTCGGGCGACAGGTAAAGACGAAGCTTTCAATTGTGGACCATTTGTTGCATCGGTCAGAGATCGGGGAATCTGTGATACAGGGTAGAATCGAAAAAAAGCGGGAGAAACAAAAGGGGTATTATGACAGGAGTGCAAGGGAACTAGCGGTCTTTAATGAGGGTGATAGGATTATGTTTAGGAAGAATAATAAGGAATGGCAGTATGGGACGATACGCAGTAGGATTAACAATAGGTCGTACTTGATAAGCGATTTGTTTGATAACTTGTTTCGTCGTAACAGGCGCTTGATTGTTAAGACTAGTAATAGTGATATAAACTCCAGTGATATGCTGTGTGAGGAGCAATCAAGCGTATGTGTTGATAAAACAGGTGGACAAGAGTACCAGGACGAACGGTGTAATAGTTTTGACCAAAACTCATGTTCTGAAGCCGAACGATCAGATCAGGATCAATCGCAGACTTCTGTGTATTTTGATGCTGATCGGGATAGCTTGAGTGAGGAGCAGGAGAGTAGTTTGGCTGGGGATGATCTTCGGGTTTTTGAGCCAATGGCCACTGCGACACCTTATACGACTAGAAGTGGTCGTTCGATTAGGCCACCACAGCGTTTAGGTGACTGGGAATGATCATGGGTGGAACTTTGAATGTGGGTATTCTTGGTAATTTACTGAATTCCAGGTTCATGCTCTATTTTATGATGATTGAGGTAATTGGATAATTTTGAAATTTGATATTGTAAGTTTCAGTATTTATGACAAATTTTTGAAATTAAATTTTTTATAATTTAAGTGTTATTTAAGTAAATTTTAAATTTAAGTGAAAAACGAAGCGTGTAATAATATCTGGCATCTCTGTAATAGTTTATAACTTTTATAGTAGGTGGCAACATTGTACTTGTTAGTTTTTTAAGTTTTATATCAATGGTTGACTTGTGAAGACGCTTAATAAACTGAATAAAACATTTTAATAAAAAGTCTTATTAATAAAACTTGTAATATTAATACAAGAACAGGGTATAAGGCGATAATCAGATTGAAAAATGTTGTGTGTAAATTACCCTTAATTTAAAACTAAAAACAATGAAATCCATCAATTTGTTCCGGAGATATTTTACTTTAAGTAAAACCACGTTTTTAGAAAGATGAAAATTTGAAAAGTTGGCAATATCTCCAAAACTGTTCTACTTTTGAACTTTGAAGTGGATTTTCAGATTCAACAGAATGCAACATGTCGTGGATTAAAATCTCTGCATACTAGTATTATTAAAATACATGTTTTTATATCCACACACACAAAAGGGGACGGGTAAATTTTTTTCTCCGCTGGGTCCACATGCAGGACCTTGAATTTCTTCTGATATAAAAATATTGCATTTGCTTCACAAAAGTACAAAAATACCTTCAAAAAAATGCGGTTTTTTAAGGAACTTTTTTCCCCTTGTTCCGATTTTTACCATTTCCGAACTTAACCAGCCTATTACCATAAGACTTATTCGTGCCAAACTTTAGACACAGACTAATACAGACTCGACATAAGTGACAGTTGTCAAAAAAGTATTCTTTAACCATATGGTTAATATTTTCAAATTATTCTACGAATTAGGTTAGAAAGAGAAAACTAATATAACGCGCTATAAGAAAAATGGATGCCAGATCGGTTTTTGTTGTTTCACTCACTCCTAAGTCGTAGAAAGTGTTGCCATGTAAGCGTAAAACGGACTAAAAACCGCTGTGTTTTCTCCTAAAATCGCTTAGTTTTTCCCCATTTTTTCTTATAAAACTCTACTGTCGAGTCTGTATATTGTCTGTGCTTCAGAAGTCTACCTCTTTTATTTTGGACCACAGTATAAACTAGTATGCAAACAATGGTGCTAATTGCGTACTTTCCAACAAAGTTATAAAGTAATCCATCGACCGTTTTGTAGATCTGGCATCACCAAAGATAATTAGAAAATTCTGGCAATGCCAAACTAAAGTTCAAATGTAAAGCAAAGAGAGACAAAAAACAATCTGCATTCTCACTGTAAAACTGGTATCTTCCATCTCGCTCACATTTCGATTTGTGATAAAATTTCGTAAACAATACCTTATGGTTTTTGTTTACTTCTTTTTCACACGCCATTTGTAGGATAACTCTATAACTCTGCTTTCCAATATGGTGGCATGGTTTTTAGTACAGAATTATCATCGCTGTCTATTGTACTTATGTAGTGTTACAATTTTTTTTTGTTATTTAGTAAAATTTCAAAATTTATTTTCATTGTATAATAATTGTAATAATGAATTGTAAAATGGGTAATAAGGAAACCTTCCCTTTTTAAATTAAACCATTAGTTTTTTTTCTCGCATGACATAAATAACTCACTAGAGCGATTGCAACAAAATTCCCATACACGTTTATATGTGTGTACTATGGCAGTGATTGCAATCTAAAAATCTATCTCAATTGTACTCAAATTCGGTCAAGTTTTAAACCAACATTTTTTGTCTTACTTCAACAGACGGACAAAAATATGAGTCATACTTTGTCTTACTAATTAATACTCAAAAGAATATGGAAAAAAGTTAACTTCTTTGTATTAGTTATTTTTTCGAACACAAATTCCAGACTCATTAGATTTTTGCACATTATGCAGATTTAATTACTGTCTATTAGTGAAGAGGTCAACATCAATTAATAACCGTGAAAAAATAGTTTAAAGTCGTAATAAAAAAAACAGATTGCATAATTTTTATTGGAAAAATTGAAGATCAAATCAAAGTCATTTAAAACTAAATTAAAATATCAAGTCAAAGTCATTTGACAAAATTAGTCAAAATTATTATTTTTATATAAAAGAAAACTATTTCAATAAAATTGTATTACAATACAAGCTTTTTTTTAACAAATTAAATTTTTTTTTGTACAACCAGACAAAACCGAGGTAAGAACATTGATTATATTTGTGTTTGCATTGGTTTAAAATTTGGGTTTTCTCCTCCAGGGAAACCTCGGTTTGTATTTGGTGAATTTTATCCATTGCTGGCGACCAAAAAAAATTAATAAATTTTCCATTGTGCCAATACAATATTTTCCCGGAAGACCTTTAATTGATGAAAAATTGAGCTAAATTACGACTGTTTGAATCAACACAATCCTTAAATATCGCAGAAAGAATTGCGCTGATTTTGTCCATATGGTTCAACAAGAAAAGAATATACCCACGTGTATAGTTAGTGGAATTAATACGCACCATTGGTAATTTGTATATCGGTGATTCCATAAGGAATATCACCATTTTTTTTTTTTTGTAACAACTACATTACTAAAATATTTCATTATAACCCGAACAGTTAAAATTTAAACATTTAAAAATTTAAAACAAAAACTAAATTTTATAATATAAGGAAAAAAATGTTTACATAATTAAAACATTTAAATATCCTAAATTTAAATATTCAAAATTTACATATCCAAAATTTAAATATCCAAATTTAAATTATCCAAAATTAAAATATTCAAAATTTAAATTTACAAAATTAATATATCCAACATTTAAATATTAAACATTTTCGTTTGCTTGAATTAAAAATGTAATTCAATTCAATATTATTAAATAAAATTATATATTTGAACCTTAACTTATTTACTTAAAATTTGATTTAAGTTAAATGAAGTTTTGATTCAATTTAAAAAAAAAAAAAAACATGTCATAATTTTTTTTTTTCCTTTTATCGTCTACTTAAAAATATCATTTATCATATATTGTAATTTTTTTTCAGTGTACTATTGTATCTAATAATTATGTTTAGTCATCATCTCTAACACACGTTCTAGATTAGCAACCACCACTTCTATCACGAAGGCAATTCAATGTCACTTTTGACGTTTAGAAACGCCAAAATTGATAGTAAGCAATTTCATTTTTCTTTTGGAGATTGTTTGTTCCCGCTTTTGTTAGCGTCTTCTTTTGTTAACATGAAAAACGAATGTCAAATATAAAATGACTACTCATTTTGACACTTGATTGCGAGCAATCTATAGTAGAGCATGCTCTCTACCATCAATTGTATACCATCATTTACAAGACTGTCCACATTAGCAATGACAGTGCTTTCTATCGATTTTGACGTACGATAGAAGTGGAAGTTGTTAATCTAGACCGTGTGTAACAAATTTATAAAGTTAAATTTCTCAGATTGCAACCAACATTCCGTCCAGCCCATCAAAAGGAACGTCGAGAAACATAAAACATAAATTCTTTTACGATTTGTAAGAAATGATCTACTAAACATCTAATTTTATTATTATTATATTCTTTAAAGTCAGTCAGTCCGTTCCCATTTCGTTCCGTTCAAGGTTAAATAAAGAAAAAGCGAAAGAAAAGGTTCTTCTTTATTTCTTATTATCATCATATTTAGTTATCATAGTACACTCTATGAGTAATGTTATATTGTAAAATTAGGGATATATTTTTTTCCCATATTTTAAGAATTTTTATAAATAAAATTTTCAATGAATTATAAATTTAAAATAATGAATCTCTAAATTTTTGTCTAATTGGGAATGACTGCCATAACGATATGTGATTTTATGTAAGTATAACAGGTCATGTCATTAATGGGACAGTTTTAGAAAACGGGTATTTTGATTGTCTAGGAGTCTGACGTTGGTTTAGTAGGGAGGGAAAAATGTACCCATATGATATTCCATCTTTATCATAATTTAATTTGATATTTTATTTATTTCAACTTTCGATATATCTACTCTATGGCATTTCTTTTGGTATGAAGAATAGTTTAATATGTTTATACGCTAACTGAACTACAGCGATTGGAAGCCAGACACTTGTCAACGCAAAAGAACTGATTGATCTCCTGGCTAATACAAAGAAAGAATAAAACAAACTGAATATATCTGCATAGCATATTGCGTAAACATCAAAAATGCATACAAATCAGTCCGTTAGGACTATTGGACCTGCAGTAAGAATCTGCCAACTTAATATAGAAAGCATAAGTAGCTCTAAGTCAGACTACCTGTCCCGTTTAATGACAGCCGAAAATATTGATGTAATTCTCATTCAGGAAACCCGAACAACAACGCACGATTCATTAGTACATAGAGGCACGATACATGGGTATAGACTTCTTGCTGCTATTAACCACCGCTCATATGGGATCGCAACGTACGTAAAAAACAGCATCACTGCCGCCGAAGTCGTAGATTCCAGTTCTAAAAATGACGTTTTCATTATAGCTGCTAGAATACACAATATCAATATAATAAATATTTATAAACCCCCCTTGATTCAGTGGCCAGTAAATGCTATTCCCAAATACAACCACCCCGCCATATACGCAGGTGACTTTAATAGTCATCATAGCCTCTGGCGGTACCAAACCGACGATGATAATGGTTTATGGTTAGTGGACTGGGCTGAAACACTAAACCTCCATCTGATTTACGATGCCAAAGATAAAGGCACTTTCCACTCAGCAAGATGGGATAGAGATTATAACCCGGACCTTTGCTTTGTCTCATCACTAAACTCTGATCCATTGCCCGCCTCACGCGTGGTCTTAAAGAACTTTCCCCAAAGTCAGCATCGTCCGGTTATAATAGACATAGGAACCAAAATTCCAATTGTAAACAGTGTTCCCAAACCCAGATGGAACTTCCGAAAGGCAGACTGGAAAAAGTTTTCAAAGCAATTAGATGATGCCGTTCGCTTTATTCCACCGTCTTCATCAAATTACGACCGATTTGTTGGGTTAGTTATTTCCACTGCTAAGAAAACCATTCCAAGAGGTTTTAGAAAGGAATACATCCCGTGCTGGAATGAAGATAGCGACCGACTGTACAAAGAATTTTGCCTGAACGAACGTCAAGAAATAGCAGACGAATTACTATTGAGCCTAGATGAGGCAAGAAAGCAGGAGTGGGCTAAGTCTGTTGAAAACATGGATTTTAAACATTCTAGTCGTAAAGCATGGAGCTTGTTGAGAAAGCTTGGTAGCGCTAAACCTCCCCCCCTCAACAAACCTAGTTTAGATCCCAATCGTATAGCTGCACATATAGTCAATTTATCGAAATCAAAGGCAGATAAGGACTTTACAAGATCCATACAAAATGAATATAAATGTGAAAGAGCAAATGCTGTCCCGAACTCTCAGTTCTCTTGTCCTTTTAAGGTGTCCGAAGTTAATGATGCCCTAAGAGTTTTGAAGGTAGGAACCGCGGCAGGCCAGGATGGAATTTATCCTGAGTTCTTAAAAAACAGCGGACCCAATACTAGAACTTGGTTAACCATATTTTTCTCCAACATCCTATCAACATCTCAACTACCAGCCTTGTTCAAAAAGTCAAAGATTATTGCCTTGCTCAAGCCACATAAACCGGAAGACCAGCCACAAAGCTATCGTCCTATTTCTCTGCTGTCTGTTAGCTTAAAACTGCTCGAACGCCTTGTATTAAATCGCATTGGTCCAGAAATTGATAAAATAATCCCCCAAGAACAGGCAGGCTTTAGAAAGAACCGAAGTTGCACAGATCAAGTGCTGTCTCTGACAAACTTTATTGAATCTGGCTTCCAAAAACAGATTAAGACTGCCACTGTGTTTGTTGATCTAACAGCAGCATATGATACAGTGTGGAAGAAGGGCCTGCTATATAAACTATTAAAAGTTGTTCCTTGCATAAATATATGCAATCTTATCAATGCTATGCTCAGCGATCGCCTTTTTAATGTACATCTTAACGACGGAATTAGTAAAACTCGCAAATTAAATAACGGACTCCCCCAAGGCTCAGTGCTAGCTCCAACGTTATTCAACCTTTACACCTACGACCTACCACCCTCTGCATCCCAAAAATTTATTTACGCCGATGACATGGCTTACGCTTATCAACATAAACACTTTTCTGTCTTGGAAAACACGTTATCAGCAGATCTAAGCAGTTTGTCCATTTACTGCAAAAACTGGCGACTAATTCCTAGCCCTGCAAAAACTGAAGCATGCTGTTTTCATCTTAATACCCACGAAGCAGACCGAGAACTTGATATATTTATAAACAACACCAGAATCACACACAACCCTACTCCAAAATACCTCGGAATTACGCTTGATAGGACTCTGTCTTTCAATGCACATCTGACAAAATCGTCTCAAAAATTAAAGACAAGAAACAACATAATTCAAAAACTAACAGGAACTTCATGGGGAGCAAACTCGAATTGCTTACGAACATCCGCTCTGTCACTTGTGTTCTCCGCTGCAGAGTATGCCTGCCCAGTTTGGCTAAATAGTTGTCATACACAAAAAATCGACACTCAGTTAAACACAACGATGAGGATGATCTCCGGCACGCTACGCCCAACACCCACTGAATGGTTGCCAAAACTTTGCAATATTGCCCCTCCACAAATAAGAAGAAAACAAGCTTTATTACGAGAGTATAAAAAGATCCAGGACAATGTTAACCTCCCTTTAAGAACCGATCTAAACAACCCCCCAAGACGACGGCTTGAATCACGACACGCACCTCTTGACCTCGCTAAAAACTTATCTGATGAAAATTTTGAGGCTGACGCAGCTTGGTCATCTCAATGGTTAAATTCCGGCAGACACAGTCCACTTTTTGAAGAACGAAGTAGTGACGCCGATCTGAAATTGCCTAGAAAAGCATGGTGCAATCTTAATAGATTACGAACCGGTACTGGTAGAACGCAAGACACACTCTACAATTGGGGGCTGGCCAATGATCCTAAATGCCCATGTGGAGCTCCTCGTCAAACAGTTAGCCACATCCTTTCTGAATGCAGTATATTGTCATATAAAGGCCCATTGTGCAACATAATCAACATGACCCCAGACGCAGTTGCTTGGTTAAATTGTTTAAATCTATAATATTAAATCAAATTATTAAAATGATTTGTATTTATCATCACATATCACATATATATATTCTTTCTAATGTATTGAAATCCATACGCTAAATAAATAATGGCGAGCGTCTCGTAGATCTATGCGCTTCACGTCAACTATTTATTGGATGAACAAAATTTCCGCATCGTGACATCCATAAATATACGTGGCAATCACCGGATAGAGTGACACGCAACCAAATAGACCACTTCATAATTAGTAGGAAATTTCTAGGATGTCTTATGGTCGTAAGGACTGCCAGAGGAGCTGACATTTACAGTGACCATAAACTCCTAATTGGCGAAGTAAAGTTGAGGCCAAAAACATTCTACCACCACAAAGTATCCGGTTACAAATTCAACGTCCACCGTTTGCAGGATCCCACAACAGCTGCATCATTCTCTAACCAGATATGTGCCAAACTTGATCGTAACCCTACAAACAATTGGTCAGATATCGTAACGTCATGTCGTGAAACTGCGAAAAACGTCCTCGGCTGCAGTAAACATCATATAAAGCCATGGATAAGTGATACTACATGGAGCGCAATTGAAGAGAGAGGAAAGCTGTATATAAAACTTCAAACAGCTAATGGTTCAACAGAGATACACTCTGCTCAAACGAACTACAACAACTCTGAAAAAATTGTAAAGAAATTGGTTAGAAAGGATAAGCGGCAGTTTTATAATAACATCGCGAGTGAAGCAGAAAGTGCAGCGGTACGCGGAAACTCTAGGGCAGTTTATAGTGCAATCAGGCAACTTAGCGGCGAGAAAATGAGAACGGTATCCCAAATTAAAGACTCCAGCGGAAGACCACTCGCTACAACAGATGAACAACTACAAAGGTGGAAAGAGTTCTTTGAATTTCCCATAGCGCCACCCAACAACCTTGTACCAATTGATGCTCGACTACGTCAAAATCCTAGAAGGGATGTACAAACAACAGCACCACGTCGTGAGGAGGTTGCAAGTGCCATTGCAAAACTGAAAAACAATAAAGCATCGGGACTAGACAACCTTCCAGCAGAGCTGTTTAAATATACCCCTGCATTGACTGATTATATCTGGCCCATAATCAATGAAGCTTGGTCTGCAAGCATTATTCCACTGGACTGGAAGGAAGGTGTCATCGTCACTATCCCCAAGAAGGGAGTGTAGAAACTGGCGAGGCATAACGCTTCTTAATACCATACAAAAGATAATAGCATTCATTATCCTTGACCGTATTTCCCCTGCTGTGGAAGCTAGTCTACGTAAAAAGCAAGCTGGTTTTAGAAGAAACAGATCGTGTCTGGATCATATAAACTCATTACGTATTATCGTAGAGCAATCAATGGAGTGGAATAAGCCTCTGTTTCTAATTTTTGTTGATTTTGAAAGGGCATTCGACACAATAAATCGTGTTGTTATTTGGCAATGTCTCTATAACATTGGTATACCGGACAAAATTATTAAAATTATTCAGATGTTGTACAGTGATGCTCCATATAAAGCTCGCTTCAAGGGAGTTGACAGTGAATCTTTTTTTATTAATCGTGGAGTAAGACAAGGATGTGTATTGTCTCCGTTACTGTTTCTTCTAGTTTTAGACTCAGTTATGTCGAAAACTAATGCCGAAGCAACAGACGGCATACAGTGGCATCTAAATCAGCGCCTTCATGACCTAGACTATGCTGATGATCTACACTGAGGGAAAAAAACATATTTAAATCAAATATTTTCATGTTTATTTTAAGTATGCTACATATTTTTGGAAAAATTTAAATTTTAATATTGTTTTTGATTGATTTAAACAAAATATGTTTGTTTTAAAATTGAATACAATTTTAATTTAAAATTGATCACTTTAAATTTAATATGCTGTCATTAAAAGTCGTTAAAAATTTTAAAAAATCGTATTCAAATATTTGTATTAAAAACAATATTTTTTGTGGTTATTTTAAAGTTGAACAATTTTGTTTTTTGACATTTAAAGTTTTTTTTTCAAGAAATATAGTAAAGTTGGGCAATTTTATTTTAAGTAGATACAATGTTAAAATAATTTTTCATTAAAAAAAAGACGCACATTTTTCACATCTCTAAATGTGACGAGTTTTAAGTGAAATTAATTAAATTAACTAAAGTAAAATTAAAAATTAAAAAACTAAAGTGAAAAAGAATATTATTAACAATGAAAACAAGAATAAAACTGAAAAACCAAGTGAAAAAAATAAAGACAAAGAAAACAAGGAGTGGATGTACCTATGTATGTAATTGGCAGAAAATGAAAACTTCTATGGTATATAGTATTAATTTAATTGTGTTTATTTTTTATTTTTGGTATTTAATTACATTTGTTGTAATTAGATGTAGTGCTACAATTATGGTAGAAGTACATCCAAGGCTTTGGCTTTGATTTTTTTATGTATAGCAAAAAATAAAGCCAACAGGCAATATTTAAAGCCAAAGCCTTGGATGTAATTCTACCTTAGATGTACAATTAGAGTAGTGTTAATTTTTTTGCTGTGTTATTAAAAAGATTGTAAAAATAATAAAAAAAAAAACTAAAACAAAAATGTGTATTGTTTTATTTAAAGTTTCATGGTTTTTAGGTAAGTAAAGCTGCAAAAGAAAAAAATGTCGCATATTAAAATTAATATTGGTCAACTTTAAATTAAAATTTGTTGCATATTTAAATTTAGCATGGCCAATTTTAAAACAATATTGTTACATCTTAATTTTAAAATGTTGTCTACTAATCGTGTCATGTTAAAAACAACTAGAAACATATTTAAATTAAATAAAAACAAACTTTGTTCTATTTCGTCACTGTTTTATATTTAATTTAAAGTTGTTTCTGTTTGATTTTAATATTTTTTTTTCTTAGTGTATGATAAATAGATTATATGAAAAATAGATTATATGAAAACGGTCTTGAAGTTGGATTAAAAATCAATTTTCGTAAAACCAAAGTAATGAGGATATCATCCGATAACAACACCCCTATACTGGTAAACGGTAATATTATTGAAGACGTGTCTGAGTTTAGCTATCTAGGTAGCATAATAAGTACAGATGGTGGAGCGGATGCTGACGTAAGAAGCAGAATAAATAAGACTCGTCACGCCTACACTTCACTTGCACGAGTCTGGCAATCGTCCCAAATATCCAAGAAACATAAGATCAGGATTTTCAACACTAGCGTAAAATCCGTTCTGCTATATGGAAGTGAAACGTGGAAAGTCACCAACACGATTTTCAAGAAATTACAAGTGTTTTTAAATAAATGTTTAAGGCGCATTCTAAAAATATTCTGGCCGTTACGAATAAATAACCAAGACCTGCTACAAATTTGTGGTATGGAACCAATTGACATTGAAATTCGGCGTAGAAAATGGAAATGGATCGGACATACGTTAAGGAAAGATAATAGAGACATTGCTAAGGTTTCCTTTCAATGGATATCGAAGCAGGGGGCACCCACGAGTAACTTGGCGAAGATCTGTTGAAGAGGAGTTTACAAGAAAGGGGCTTTCATGGGCACAATTGAGAAGCTTGGCGACGGATAGAATAAGATTTAGAAATTTTGTTCAATCTATATAAAAAAAACTTAACTTTAACCCTTTATTAACTGTAATTTATATTAATGTACATATATTGTAAAATGTATTATTTGTTGTTGCTAGAAGCTCCAATCGGAGTAGCCTTCTTATAAATATTGTAAGACACGTTAACTAAAATAAAAAAAAATAAATAGAAAGAATAAATAAAAATAATGGATCATGTGATCAAAAACTATTAACTATTATTATTTATTAACTATTGTATGTGTGCCTGTACGTGTGAGCTTTTGTGTATGTGTTTTTGTTGTTTGTTTACGTTTTGTATGAAACTTCAAAAGTTACACCGTGTGCTGTCACTAACACTTACACATATCAAATGCAACTCTGTGAACCTACTACTCATGTACTGTGTTTTGGACTGTATATTTGTCATATTTTTATGTAAACATGTACATTAGACAGATTTTTTGTTTGTATGAAAAATATTTTTTTTTGGAATTTCAAAAAAGTGTAGGCGGAATATAGTAAAATTAGGTAAAAAAATACGATTCTGAAAATTTTGGCCAAATCGGACCACGCGATCTCGATGCGCATCGCGGTCAAAGTTTCAGAACCCTAGAGCAAATCGAAAAAAAAAAATACATACTTAAGACTTTTTATATCACTTTTCTGACTAATTTCCCTGTGCCGAGTTCAAAAAAGTTAAAGTTTTTGAAGTCGAATAATAAGTTTTTGAGATATCACGATTTGAATTTTATTAAAAAATTTTGTTTCTTATTCACTATATGTGCGACATCTATATTTGTACTTGGTCAAACAATCAAATAATTGACTTGTCAAACAATTGCAATTATCATAGACAACAAACTTGAAGCAAATACAACTCTAAAAACGATTTTTTTTACTATTTGCTACTGCCATCTCTTGTAACTTATCAATAATATCAATTACACTGTGCAACAAATTTTGGGTCATTGCATTGAGCCTCAATGCCTTCAACGCCATATGAAAGTAGACCATCAAGTGGACAAAATCACCAAAGGGTTTTGCAAAGTCAGTTTGGATTTCTTTTTTATAGCCCACTGGAGCTTTTATTTTTTTGTCAAAGGCGTTTGGAAAACGCCAAAAATACTACAATAAAAACACATCTGAACTTCAAAATATTATTTGATGTCTTCAGTGAAATTTTATGGCGGTTCTTTTCTTAGAACATTTTAACCCTCTAACTGCCATTTTAAGGGGTCATTTTGGTCCTTTTTCAAAACCTAAACACAGAAGTCTAATAAAACGTCCATTTAGAGGGTTAAAATGTTCTACAAATATTTTCCTCATAAAATTTCACTAGGGGTTGTCAAATGTTCAAAGTTTGTGCGACGTGCGCAAAGTGCTTAACAAGGGTCAAGTAGAAATAATCAATGTTTGTTATATTTTTTTACCAAAGCAGTGTTTAAAAATATCGAAAAAAGAACAGTGCAAATATACTTTTGAGCTAAAAATGATGTTTTGATGTGTTTTATAAAATTTTATGATGATTCTTTTCTTTGACCAAATTAACCCTCTAGGTCCCTTTTTAAAGGGTAATTTTTGTCCTTTTTTAAAAGAAATACAAAAAAGTCTATAAAAAAGGCAGTTAGTGGGTTAAAATGTTTTACAAATATTTTCTGCATTAAATTTTACTTGGGCACGTCTAAGACTGAAAGTTCGTCCAGCATATAGAAAACGCTTAAAAACTTTAAAGTATTTAATTTTTTATTTTTTATTTTTTTTTTTTTCGGCCCGAAATACAAAAAAACAAGTAAAAAAGTTAAATTCGACTTTGTCGAATGTATTATTACCCTCCACAATGTAAAAAAGATTATTTGCAAAAAAAAATCCGCGAAAAAAAATTTTTGTTAAAAAAAAACTTCAAGAAAATGTTTTTTTTTAAATATGTTTGTACTTGTTTAAATACCATTCGGTGATCAATTCTGTTCACATGTGTCAACCAGCAACCAAATTAAAGCATTTTGTGTTTTTAGGTTATGTCGGGCCCTTTTTTGACTCAAAAGAAAGCTTAGGTCTTTTCCCCACCTAATTCTTCTTCGTCCTCAAATATATTTTTGCTCCACCAACAAATTTCCGCTAGAACGGCATCACGCGACTTTTTCCCAAGATATCTGAAATGGTGATCACGACCAAAGTATTAAACAGATAAAACAGACTTAGCATATTTTCTTGTTGTTGCCCTTAGTAGTTTGGTATTGCATTTGAGCAAAATCGGTTCAGCGGTTCAAAAGTTATGAACGAAAATGTAAGAACACCTCGAAAATTGTGGTACATTCAACATAGCCTAAAAACGCAAAATGCTTAAATTCGGCTGCTGGTTGACACATGTGAACAGAATTGATCACCGAATGGAATTTAGACAAGCACAAACATATTTTTTTACAAAAAAAAAATTTAAATTTTTTTTTTACCAAAAATTTTTTTCGCGGTTTTTTTTTCTTAAAATTTTTTTTTTGATTTTTTTTTTTTTGCAAATATACTTTTTTACATTGTGGAGGGTATCAATACATTCGACAAAGTCGAATTTAAGTTTTTTACTTGTTTTTTTTTATATTTCGGCCCAAAAAAAATATAAAAAAAAAATTTAATACCTTAAAATTTTAAAGCATTTCCTATATGCTGGACTAACTTTCTGTCTTAGATCAAGTAAAATTTGATGCAGAAAATATTTGTTAAACACTTTAACCCTCTAACTGCTTTTTTTATAGACTTTTTTGTATTTCTTTTAAAAAAGGACAAAAATGACCCTTTAAAACGGGAGCTAGAGGGTTAATTTGGTCAAAGAAAAGAATCAGCATAAAATTTTATAAAACACATCAGAACATCGTTTTTAGCTTAAAAGTATATTTGCACTGATTATGTCGATATTTTTTAACAGTGCTTTGGTAAAAAAAAAAATAACAAACATTGATTATTTATAATTGACCCTTTTTAAGCATTTTGCGCATGTCGCACAAACTTTGAACATTTGACAACCCCTAGTGAAATATTATGAGGAAAATATTTGTAGAACATTTTAACCCTCTAAATGGACGTTTTATTAGACTTCTGTGTTTAGTTTTGAAAATGGACTAAAATGACTCCTTAAAATGACAGCTAGAGGGTTAAAATGTTTTAAGAAAAGAACCGCCATAAAATTTCACTGAAGACATCAAATAATATTTTGAAGCTCAGATGTGTTCTTATTATAGTATTTTTGACGTTTTCCAAACGCCTTTGATAAAAATATAAAAACTTCAGTGGGCTATAAAAAAGAAATCCGAACTGACTTTGCAAAACCCTTTGGTGATTTTGTTCACTTGATGGTCTACTTTCATATGGCGTTGAAGCCATTGAGGCTCATTTTTCTTGTTGAAATCTCCGGATTTCAAGGAGTACCAGATGTTTAAAATAAATCATGTAAAGTGAGAGTCTACTATCGTCGATTTTCATAACCTTATTTCTCTGTTTTTTTTTTTTGCGTAAATACTCTTATATTAATTCTATTTTTACTTCATACATTTTTTTTGTACCCTCCAACCACAGCACAGTAGGTAATTTGAACCGAAATCTTGGCCAAAAATCATTTTTCGAACTAACAATAATAATGTTTGTGTTAATTACGTTCGATTAAGAAAATATTAAAGCAAATAACTGCATATTTGGTTTTTCAAAAAAACAAATATAAGCTGATTGACGGGCAGTCGAATTTGGCATTTGCAAGCATCGTGCGCAGTGCAACATAAAACGCCTAATTTTGATATAAATTTAATCAATTTTTTTTAGCTATTAAACATAAAGAAGGATATCGTGTATAATATGGAGAAGAGAGGGTATATTAAGTACCAAAAAAATTACAAAATATTGCTATTGTTAACAAAACGTGTCATTGTAACCTAACCTCAAATAAATGACTTTTTCAATAAATATAAACTTTGCATAAGCTTTTAATAATGTTAGCCGTGGTGTGCCGTGTTTTTGATTAATGAAAAGTGTTAAGAAAATAATTCCGAATTTATTTTTTTTTTATTTTACGTTGCGATTTTTTGCACTTTTTGAGATATATAATTTTCTTTCAGACAGCCTCAGCTTGCAATATGTTTAACTTTCTAACGTTTGGATTTGGAAAAGAACTAAGAGATAAAACCCTGTTGCTGTTTATAATTTTATTATCAGTAAAATTGATTAAAATAACGTTTTAAACCAAAATTTGGCTTCGTTGAAGGAAATAGTACGAACTTTTTGTGAAAATTTTTCGTTAAGGTGGTACAAGGCCCGCTTAAAAAAGAACAGCTTTTTCGAGCAAAATCAAACAAAATGTTTATGTGCCATTTTGGTAGCATCCTTGCGTATTTTCTTCGTGCCGAGTTTCAAAAAAATTAACCTATTCGTTTTCGAGATATTCAGTCTTTTCACTTTTTTTCGGTGGCAACCCTAAAAATTCCCCGATTTCCAAATTCATAAAATTCAGCTGTGCGTGTTCACAAAAAACTCTTAAATTTAAAATTTCAGCCATATCGGTCCAAAACTTTGGCTGTAATTATTTTTGGCCTAAAAATTGGCTCAAATTACCCAGTGTGCACAGTATGGGGGTATATTCACTTTGTCATTCCGTGTGTAACGCATCGGTCTAGGACCCCATAAAGTATATATTTTATTGATCAGTGATCGATTCTAAGACATTCTAGCGATGTCCGTCCGTCTGTAGAGGAAACGATACAGTCCAAAATAAAAGAGCTAGACTTCCGAAGTTGGGCACGAATATGTCTTATTATCCTAGGCAGGTTAAGTTCGGAAATGGGCAAAATCGGACCAAGGGGAAAAAGTTCCCCCTTGCAGAACTAAACCAACCTAAGAAAAACCGCAGGGTTTTTTGTACTTTTGCTAAGCAAATGCAACATTCTTATCTTAGAAGAAGTTCAAAATCGCAAGGGGAAGGTGCCCCCTAACGTCTCCCACCAACCCACACCCCCCTCCCCCCAAAAAAAAGACGCCCTGGATTTTTTTATATATTGTTTTTTTTTTTACATTTTGGAGGGTATAAAAGATTCGGCACAGCCGAATGTAACACTCTCACTTGTTGTTATTGTATTTTTAATTATTGAATTTTGTAATATCAACATTTATTTTTGTTTAGTTCTGTAAAACTTGATTTACAATGGTTTAATTTTTCAACTAAGATATTTCTTCGAGAGTATTATTTTTTTATTGTTTTAGTAAGGGCGGATTACTCAACGAAAAGTTAGCTGCTAACTGCCGATTTAACGGAGCCTTATGGCTAAATTTGTATGAAAAAGTTAAATTTAACGGACAGTTATTTTAAAGCGGAGCATTGAGTAATCCAGCCTAAATGAAATAAATTTTTTATGTTTATATTTAATTTTGTTTGTCTTTTAGGAATATAATTTTATCCAAAAATAAGACAATGCACCAGTGGATTTATACTTTTGACCTATTTTATGTTGTTGGTTACGACGAGTAGATCTCAAAAATGTCCATTTAACTTCCTAACATCCCCTAATAATCAAAAAAGGTATCGTTTTAAAATTAAAGAAGTCAATATACTAGGTACCATTCCTTTCCAAATATTAATGGAATCTGATAATTTTTAAACTGTGTCAAAAATCTGTAAAACAACTCAATTTGAATAAGCTAACTTTTAGCAGATTTTTCGGCTGAAATGGATATTTTAACTAAATTAACAGTCATTTGATTTTAGAAAATAATAGAAATTTTCTTATAATTTTACTGATTCTTTTTCAGAAGTTCAGATTGTTTATCCGAAATTAGCAGATATTTCTGCTAAAATTAACAGATTTTCATTCCGAAATCCGCAGAGTATTCTAATGTCTTTAAAGATTTTTCTGCTGATTCTACTAAGACATTGTCTTAAGAGTTTTTTGTTTTAAAACCTAAGAATTCGTTTCAAAAGGTAAATATTTTAAAAATATCTCAAAACTTTTTTTTTCGGTAATTTTAGTAATTTAGAATAAAAAATCGGCAAAAAAAAGAATTTGGAAATTTTGGGGATTTCCGTTTTGAAATTTGGGAATATGAATAAAAATGTATCTGGCAACACTCCATAAATTCACTAAAACCATGTCTGCACTAATACCCACTTTGCACTACCATACATTTCCATTATACAAGAGTAATTTCACCATGTTTATAAAACTTTTTTGTCAGAAGTTGTTCCCTTATTAGATAAGACCAGGGTTCAATCAAAAAGGAATACAAAAATCTTTTCGAAGTTGGTAAATTTCGATGTGTTTAATGGAAAAGTGTGATAGTGTAAAATAGGTATAAGTGAAATGTGGTTGTTGTCATAGTGACATAGTAATCCATCGACCGTTTTGTAGATCTGGCATCACCAAAGATAATTGGAAAATTCTGGCAATGCCAAACTAAAGTTCAAACGCAAAGCAAACAGAGACAAAAAAAAATCTGCATTCTCACTGTAAAACTGGTATCTTTCATCTCGCTCGAATTTCGGTTTGTGATAAAATTTCGTAAACAATACCATATGGTTTTTGTTTACTACTATTTCAAACGCCATTTGTTGGACTACTCTATGACTCTGGTTGTTGTCTAGAATAACTGTGTAGTGTAATAATCACAGTACAGACTAGTATGCAAACACTGGTGCCAATTGCGTACTTTCCAATATGGTGGTATGGTTTTTAGTACAGAATGATCATCGCTGCCTAGTATATGTGTGCCTGTACGTGTGAGCTTTTGTGCATGTATTTATGATGTTTGTTTACGTTTTGTATGAAACGTCAAAAGTTACACCGTGTGCTGTCACTAATACATACACCCATCAGATGCAACTCTGTGATACTACTACTCATGTACTGTGGTAATAATATGTTAGGAGATGACGCTCACATCGTAAATAAAAAAAAAAAATTTAACAAAATTAAAATCGTGATATCTCAAAAACTAGTTATTCGATTTCAAAAACTTTAACTTTTTTGAACTCAGCACAGGGAAATTAGTCAGAAAAGTGATATAAAAAGTCTTAAGTATGCAATTTTTTTCGATTTGCTCTAGGGTTCTTAAACTTTGACCGCAAAGCGCCTCGGGATCGCGTGGTCCGATTTGGCCAAAAATTTCAGAATCGTATTTTTTTACCTTGTTTTACTATATTCCACCTACACTTTTTTGAAATTCCAAAAAAAAAAAAAAAAAATTAGTCTAATGTACATAAAGTAGCTGAAAAAGCAAAATATAATACTGTGCAACACGATTTAGTATCTTTAGGCCAAAAAAATTTAGTTTTCCATTTATAGAACAAAACCTGAAGTGCACAGAGGGCCAGACAGATCGATTTCCGGCCAAAAGTCCTTATTTGTAAATTCTCAAAAAAATGTTTACCAGTTTGTTGGGCATATATAGAAGCAGGTTTTCTGAACTTATCTTTATGATCCAATTACACCTTTTCCTTTGACTGGTCTTCAAAGTTAAAAAAGTTGGTAAAAAATTTTTAACAGTTCAGATAATTTTTTAAATTTTTTTCCAAACTTCTATTGCTAATCCTTAACTTTATGTTTGCGTGGTTCAACCTTATATATAAGCCTTTGTAACGAAAATAATATGGAAAAATATAACTCATTTTCCTGACGGCAATTCGGGTTTTTATGAAAATAACTATGATTTTTTAGTTATTTACTTTACGCCGAAGTAATCCTCAGCGATCCTCAGTTCGATACAATCAGTCTATATTTTTTCTTATATAGAATGGATCCATATCTTTTAAAAAAAGTTGCCCAAACTTGCTCGAACTGATAAATGGCGAAATTACAGCTACATATGCAGTGGTCCGAAATTTGTTTAAAAAAAAATAATTTAACCCAAAATAATGTTTTACAGCTTGAATAGTTTTATTATCGTCAGAGAGTGCCTTAAGTGTAGGAAAAAAAAATTATCTACATTTCTAGTTTTTTTGTAGAATTATGGAAAATATCAGTTACACCATTTTCAATTAAATTCAAAGATTTTTTATTGAATTTCCAAAATATAGAAAAAAATGAATAATTTGTCGTCACCATTTCCAAAAGCTTTTCTGAAACTAAGTAAGTCATTTACACCATTTCCATATTTATATCACAAATAAAAAAAATATAAATAAAACTTATGTGCTTAGATTAAACTTCAGACACTCTTAATACTCTTAAAACTAATTTTTAGTTAGGTCAGACAAAGTTAAAAAATCTAGCCGCCATATTGTTTCCGCCATATTGAATTTTATCAGTTCGATTTTAAGATAACAGACCCGGAAATTTACTAGGCCACACTTTCAGCTAGCTTCAACAAAAAAAGGAATATAACTGTTTTTTAATTACTTGTAACAAACTTTATTAAGCATATTTAGTCCGCCATTTTGTTTTTCAAAATTCACGCCAGTAATTCAGATTCAGTAACTCCAAGATCCCCTTAAAACAAAATTTGAGTTAAATCGGACAATTATTAAAAAAATTTGTCCGCCATATTGGATGCGCCATTTTGATGTTTTTTTCGTTTTTAGTTAAATTTTGAAATCAGCGACCCCGAAATACTCTAGAAGCACATTTTCAGCCGGAACCAACAACGACAAAGACTTTTGGCCGGAATTGGATCATTCTTTAAACTTTAAGAAGCATATTTAGTCCGCCATTTTGTTTTTCAAAATTCGGAGTAACAATTCTTATTCAGTAACTCCAAGACCCGCATAAAACAAAATTGGAGTTCATTCGGACAATTAAAAAAAAAAAAATTGTACGCCATATTGGATCCTCCATTTTGATTTTTTTGGTTTTTAGCTAAATTTGGAAATCAGAGACCTCGAATTTCTCTAGAAGCACATTTTCAGACGGATCCAACAACGATAAAGACTTGTGGCCGGAATTGGATCATGCTGGCCCTGTGTGAAGTGGTTTAAGAACTTAGCTCGAGTTCTTTTTTAATGGCCCACGGAAGTTTTTAATTTGTTTGGGATAAGTAAAAAAAACAAGTGTTAAAGATGCTGCTAAAGCTATGTTTACACCATACCACTGACAAGGGAAGTCTCCTAGTGTCACCCGCGGATCTTTATGGAATTGGTTTTATTTTGTAGAGCAGAAAAAATAAAGGGACACGTATTTTTTTTTAGCGGCCCAAATTCATATTTAGGGGGTAAAAAGGAGGGGGAAATAGGGTGGCTCGTTTTTGGGCTTTTCTCTCTGATCAAATTCTAATACCCGCCAAAAGTGTCGGTCCCCTAAGGGTAACTCACATGCAAAATATCACTCCGATCGGAGTTTATCTTCTGTCTCCACTTTGAGCCTCAAAATTGGGGTTTTTGGAAAAAAGGACTTTTTAAAAAAAAAAAAAAAAAATTTAAGTTTTTTTATTAAAATAATGAAAAAAATTTTTTTGTATAATATTTGATCATAAATACTTAAGTATGAAATTTAAAGATTTTACGGTATCATAAACCCGTTCAAACTTGATACCAAAAAAATGGCATGATTTTGGGGGCGTTCTCAAAACACCTTTTTTCAAAATTTGAAAATTTTATTGAAAAAAAATTTTAAATATACCATTTTTTTCTTTCTGAATACATTAAGAACACCTTGGAGAAGAAAAATGTGAAATATGGTGGATATCCGTCGAGCCACTTTTTAGGAATCGTGGGGGGAAGTTAGCGGATTTCAAGGAAATGTTGGTTTTGTCAATAATTTGGATTAATAAAATCTTATAAATTTCATTTTTGGGCAAATTAACTGTTTTTTGGTGTCGTGGCGTTCTATTAGATAACTTTAAGTCTGTCATGAAATCTTACCGATCTAGGACGTCTTTAACCCACATTGGCGGGGGGTCAAAAATGACCCCCGCAAGAAATTTGAAGTTTAAAGCTTAAATTTTGTGCTATAAACAAGTAAAAAACGGCTTTTGTGTGTTTGACCTCAACTATTATTTCATATTAATATATTATCTTTAAAAAAATCGTTAACCCTTCTTGGTAGGGGGTCAAAAATGACCCATTCAATAAAAAATATAACTTTTGTTGATATCAAAAAATTCAAGCACTATGCCGAAAAGTTTTGCCGGGGTCATTTTTGACCCCCGGCCAATGTGGGTTAAAGATATCTTAAACAGGTGAAATTTCAGGGCTGATTTAAAGTTATCTAATAGACTGCCACAAATTAATTTTCTATAAAAAATATATACTTTTTATTGAATGGGCCATTTTTGACCCCCTACCAAGAAGGGTTAACGATTTTTTTTGAAAGATAATATATTATTACGAAATAATAGTTAGGGTAGAAAACACAAAAGCCGTTTTTTTACTTGTTAATAGCACAAAATTTAAGCTCTAAACTTCAAATTTCCTGCGGGGGTAATTTTTGACCCCCCGCCAATGTGGGTTAAAGACGTCCTAGATCGGTAAGATTTCATGACAGACTTAAAATTATCTAATAGAATGCCACGACACCAAAAAACAGTTAATTTGCCCAAAAATGAAATTTATAAGATTTTATTAATCCAAATTATTGACAAAACCAACATTTCCTTGAAATCCGCTAACTTCCCCCCACGATTCCCAAAAAGTGGCTCGACGGATATCCACCATATTTCATTTCTTCTCCAAGGTGTTCTTAATGTATTCAGAAAGAAAAAATGGTATATTTAAAATTTTTTTTTCAATAAAATTTTCAAATTTTGAAAAAAGGTGTTTTGAGAACGCCCCCAAAATCATGCCATTTTTTTGGTATCAAGTTTGAACGGGTTAATGATACCGTAAAATCTTTAAATTTCATACTTAAGTATTTATGATCAAATATTATACAAAAAATTTTTTTTCATTATTTTAATAAAAAAACTTAAATTTTTTTTTTTTTTTTTAAAAAGTCCTTTTTTCCAAAAACCCCAATTTTGAGGCTCAAAGTGGAGACAGAAGATAAACTCCGATCGGAGTGATATTTTGCATGTGAGTTACCCTTAGGGGACCGACACTTTTGGCGGGTATTAGAATTTGATCAGAGAGAAAAGCCCAAAAACGAGCCACCCTAGGGGGAAACACAATGCCATTTTTCAGTTTTTTTCGTTTATCTCCTATATTATTCAAATAAATCTAGTCATGTTACATACCAAATGAAAGGTCTTTGGAAAACCTATGTACGTGTCCAAACAAGCACAAATTTTCGTCATATTGAGTAAAATACCAAAATTTTAAGACATTTTTGTTAATAAGTCGAAAAATATTAACTTCATTGGCCCGTTGTTAACACCTCGAGATAGGTATTTTTAATACCTTTAATCTGATATCACACATGCCTATATTAATTTTGTTTAAATAGGCGTAAATCGTGAAAAACTGAAAAAGGTAAATTTCCCCCCATACAAATCGACCCACTCTAAAAATTAGTTTGGGCCGCTAAAAAAATACGTGTCGAATTAATTTTCGTTCTTAACAACATATCCAAATTTCATGAAGATCAGAGGGTGACACCGGGGAGACTTCCCTTGTGAGTCGTATGATTTTTATGAAAAAGCAATGGTTTTTATAGCATAATTTTAGGCATGTAGTAAATATATGATTGTTATTAAAAAGCGACAAAAACGTTACATTTTGCTAAATTTATAAACAAATATAACAATTTATTTAATCTTAAGCTTATAGATTTGCAATATATAATGTTTTTTGTCGCTTTTAAATAACAATCCTATATATATTTCATGCCTAAAATTATGCTATAAAAAATCTTGCTTTTTTATGAAAATCATACGACTCAGTGGTATGGTGTAAACATAGCTTGACCTACACCGAAAAAAATTCCTGCCTTATATGTACGAAAACGTTCGTACATTGTACGAAAAATTTCGTTGTTTCGCACCACGAAATTCTTGCGTACAATGTACGAAATGCACGAAATTGTTTCGTAAAATAAACGAAATTGTTTTGTATTTTACAAAAAAATTTCGTAAAATAAACGCAATAAATTTTTGTGTTTTACGAAAATTTTTCGTAAAATAAACGAAATATTTTTTTTTGTTTTACGAAATTATTTCGTAAAATAAACGAAATATTTTTATTTTTACGAAAATTTTTTGGTAAATAAAAAAAATCCTTAAATTAACGAAATTACATGTAAAAATTCTTTCTTGAGAATAAGAACAACGTTTTCAACGTTTTGACAGCAACATTTCCAAGCAATTAATTGTTTCTTCTTAACAAAGACTTATAAGATTTCATTCATTATTTACAGTGATTTTGTTTTAGGCTATGTTCACACTACAAGAACTTATGATGATATGTTGAGATGATTTTTTTGGAGGACCACCTCCCCACATGTTAAAAAAAAACTTATATCATAAAGCCTCAAATTTTATTTGATCTGATTAGCCTCAAATTTTAATTGATCCTTAAAATAAATAAAAACCAAGAGAGAGCTTTTAAGTCGGCTGTGCCGAATTTTTATAACCCCAAATATGTAAAAAAAATATTAGAGTTATCATTATTGAAATTAATTATTTATACCCACGACCACAAGGGATTTTCTAATCCCCTGGGTCGAAGCTCATTACTTTAAATTTTTTTTGACATAAAAAAAATTAGTTTTCCAGAGGTTGGTTTAAAGAAATAAAACTTTTTTGCCCACATACGAACTTAACCTGCTGATGACCAAAATACTTGTTCAGTGGTATCCATGTTTTATATAGACGGACATTAATAGAATGCCTTAGAATTTATCATGGATCAATAATACATATACTTTATGGGGTCCCCGATCGATATTTTTTTATTATACCCCAATACTGTAGTTGGAGGGCATAAAAACACCCTTTAAGCATGCATTTAAAGATTTCTTCTTTTTTCATTAGTTTTGTAAAATTTCAAAATTCTTGATTATTTTTTTTTCGTAATATAAAGTCCACTTTCGTATATTTTACGAAAGAAGTTTCTACGAATTATTTTCGTAAAAATACGAAAATCTGTACACTTTTTTTGTAATATAAGTCAACATTCGTATATTTTACGAAAGAATCATTTACATTCTTTTTTTCGTTACTTTCGTTAAATTACAAAAGTTTTTACAACATTTTTTTCGTAATATGTAGTCAACATTCGTAAATATTACGAAAAAAAATATTTACTAATCATTTTTGTTACTTTCGTAAAAATACGAAATTCAGTACTAAAGTTTTTCGTAATATGTAGTCAACTTACGTGTATTTTACGAAAATAAAAAGTACGAAACTTTTTTTCGTAAAATGTTGCATGGATTTTTTTCGGTGTAGATATAACATTATGTTAGTGAATGTATTCTGTAAAATTTTATGGCGGTTCTTTTTCTAGAATATATTAATCCTCTATCTCCATTTTAAGGGGACATTTTTGTTATTTTTTCAAGTATCCTCATAGAGGATATTTTCACTTTGACTCCTAAATTCGTGGACGCCTTTCAGCCGAACCGCCGACAGTCTTGTAGTATATGATGAGTATGAATACACAAATAAAATATAAAATACTTACACATTTGCTCCAATTAAAAAATAATTTTGATTTTATTTATTATTTTATTATTTATACAATATTTTCATCTACACTACGCTTTAAAGTCCATTTTATACAGAATTTTATGAACATATTTACTTAAATATGAGATCTAAAAAAGTTTAATAAATGCTTGCTTAAAATTATTACAGTTTATTTTTTATTTTAATTTAATAAATATTTTGATTATACGTATACACTAAAACTTCTATATGTATCATCCATAGTTGAGCAATGATTAAAATGATTCAATGATATTCAATTCATTGATAATAATTCAATGAAGCAAGTAAGGGTGTTAAATTCGGCTGTTCCAAAATGTTAAATTAAAAAAAGAAATTATGAGGTCGTTTTGGAGGAATCGGTGATCTACTTCCCTCTCTTTATTAAAGTTTACAAATTCGTTAATTATTATATTAACGCTTAAGTAACACAATTTTATCATTATTCATATTGCCGATCGAGGATCAATAATATGCTGTAGTTGGAGGGTATACAAATCAATGATTTGGAATGATCTAACTCTGGTTTCATTTACCCGAATTAAATTTAAGGCCTATTCACACCTGAGCTAAAATATCGTTTGAACTAGATTTCGATCATATGGTCTGTATCATTTGATACACAACATATGATCAAAATCTCGTTCGAACGAAATTTCACCTTAAGTGTGAATTGGGTATTACATACAATGGATTGATAACTGCAAAAACTGTGGTTTTTAACAAAAATTATTTCAATAGGAGTGATACTTGTAGAATTTTTAGTATATATATCTATTAATGTACAAATACAACTTAAAACTAATATTGAGCATTAAATTTCTAAAATATATACACAGTTGTATGTTACACCGCGTCTAGATTTACAATCATCGTTGCAACCACGGTAGCTATTCAGTGTCACATTTAAAGTTTAAAAACTCCAAATTCGATGTTAAGCGATGGTTTTTCTTTTTATTTGCAGATAAATCTTTAATTTGTGCAATTTTGTGTATCTAACATGTTACAACTCATTTTGACATTTAATTGCAAGCAATTGCAGCACAGTGTCTAGATTAGCAACCACCACTACTATCACGAAGGCAATTTGATGTGACATTTGACGTTTACAAACGCCAAACTCGATGGTAAGCATCATTTTGCTTTGGATTGCTAGCAATCTATACCATCATTTTGAAGTATGATATTAACAATTTTCTGTCACATTTGACATTCGGATTGCAAGCAATCTTTAGTAGAGCTGGTGCTCTATCATCAATTGTATATCATCATTTTGACGTATGATAGTAGTGGCAGTTGTTAATCTAGGCACTGTAAATCATTAATAGTAAAGGGCTCGTTACTCAACTGGTAACGCAACAAAAGTAGCAGTAAAAATTCAGTTGTTTGTTTTTATCATATGGCAATCTGACCTTTGAAGATTTAATTCCCTAATTCAATTTTTTAAATCTGATTTAAAATAATTGAATTAATTCCCTGTTTCTATAAATCAAAAAGAATTAATTCATTTTTTAATTCACTTAATTTCATTGCAAAGAATTAATTCTTTGATTTGATTAAATTGAATTAATACATTTTGATTTGAATCAACTGATTCAAATCACTTTGATTTGAATCAACTGATTCACATCACTTTTGATTTAAATCAATTGATTCAAATCACTTTTGATTTGAATCAACTTGATTTAAACTTTTTCCACTTAAATCAAACACTAAAAACGCACATTATAAAAATCTTATCATGTCTGATTGCGTTAAAGTCATTGGAATATCGTCAATTTTAAACACACGCCATCAATAAACAACACTCCAAATTGTGCAGTATTATTAAATGTGTACCTTTAGTCTAGAGATGGGCGCTGGTCACGTGATTTGCGTGATTCACGTGAATCACGCGTGTGTGTGAGTGATTTTCATTTCAATCACGTGATTGTGAGTGAGCGTGATTTGAAAAAAAAACTGAGTGAGTGATTAGTGACTGAGTCATTTATTTTTTGCGTGAATTTGCGGGATTAGATTTTTTGGTTTGCCCAATTTTTTTAAAATTTTCGTAAAAAATTTTTTTTGGAGTTTTTGTTTTTTTTTTTGGTAAGAAAATTTTATTGCGTGAGTAGATTTTGTGTGACTCACGCTTGAGTTTTTTATTACTCACGTGAACAGTGAGTGAGCGTGAGTAAAAAAATATTGCGTGAGTGATTAGTGAGTGATCCGATTATTTTTTGCGTGAGTGAGTGTGAGTCAAAATCCACTCACGCGCCTATCTCTACTTTAGTCAATAACGAATTTGGCTCTTCAGCATAAAAATAACTTTAAATTTAACACAAAAACAATTAATGATTTACATTTTTATTATACACATACATTTCCATTATATCGAAAAGTCGTGCATTATCCCACCCTTAATATCTGTGGTCTTTTGACAAAAGCACTTATTTCAAAAAAGTCAATTTTACAGGAGAGCAAAAAAACACCTTTACAGTCGCACAAAATCTGTTAGTGTTCGTAATCTTAAAAATGTTAAGTGCAGATGTTATAAAGCAACTTCCTAGGAATATTTACCAATTTCAAATTTTATTCTAGCTGTAACGGAATACAGCTAGACGTTTTGAGAAAACGCTTAAAATGTAAAATATGTTGTTTTGTGAAAAGAATATTTGATGAAAAATTCAACTTATTTCAGTTAAGTTCTTTTGTCACATACGTTCTTGTCGAAAAAATTATTAATTTTGCCACTTATAAGTAATTATGTTCTTTTGTTAAAAATAAAAATGTAAAAAGACAGAAAATAAGTTGATTTTTCTAAAATTTACTCAGGTTCATTCGAACTAAAAGCTATAATATTGTGAACTAAAAAGTGGGTGTTTCATGATTAAAAAAATCGATTTCATCCAATTTAGAAGCGATTCTGACGGAAGGAACAGAATGAGTAAACAAAAAAAGTCCTTGGGGCCATTTCGTAGGATTTTTCACTTTCCATTGAATTAAAAAAAATCACTTTAGAATTCATTGAATAAAGAAGTAATTCTTTTAAATACTGACTTAAATGCACAAATAGCCAACAGAAAGTAATGGGTGGTGATTATATGATACATTTCCAGGTAATGTATATCACTAATAAATAGTATATTTTAGGATTGATTAAATAACAAATAATTAATTTTTTTCATTGGTAAGCATTACTTTTATACTAACTGAATGCTATGCAATAATTTGCATGCATTTCTTTCAGTCTCATCTCATGTAAAAATCATCAATGCTGTCTAGTTTAAAATTAGGAACTGTATGAAATATTTTATAAATTATTTGGTAATAACAGTTTTGCTGGGATGTTATCACTAAACGTCCCGGAAATATGTTTACCTGGGGGCTAATCACGTAAAACGATTGACGATGCATAAACGACATCAAAATTTATATATCGTTTAGAAGGGAAATTTTAAAGTTTTTCTTTACAAAATTATTAAAGCGTGTTGTTTAATCCAAAAACACTAAAAAAATTGGAAACATTTTGTTTAGTTTAGGAGCAACAAGGCTCCAAAAATCGACGATAGTCAATTATCATTTTACGTGATCACATTTTTCCATTATCTGTCAAACTTTCTATTTCACTACATTTTCAAAAAATAATAGATCTATTGCTGCATTCTGTAAGGACGTATAAAGACTTAAACATCCGCTTTTCATAAACCGTTGTTTGGTTCATTCTGGTGTAACTGGTGTTTTAAGGGAATATAAAGTACTTTAATTCTCTTTTTGGATTTGTGTCAATACTTGCCATCTAGTACTATTTCTTTATATAGTACTAGGTGACTGGCACAGGGTGCCTCAAAGTACATGATCCTCTTCTATTAATAATAAAATTTTAAGTAATGCTTTCATGTAAAAGTAATTTTGACATCAAGTCACAAGTCACCCCGTGTTATAATATGGTGGCCCCAAACACAATTTCTGAAAAGCTGATGTTTCAATCTTTAAATGTCCTTAAAGAATTTAACATAAATCTATTACACAGGGCAACACTTTTTTTTTGCCCGGGTTCTGTTAGCTAATTTTGGGCATTAGGGGTACGCTGATTTCAAATCTGGCTACGTTTTTTTGGGTCAGCTCTAGTTTTTGAGATATAGCCTAAGAAAACTTTGAAAATGGGCTGTTTTTGGCATGTTTGTGAGTCTATATTTACCAACACTAGTCTTACATCCAAAAAGTGAATGAAGATTTTAGGTATGTTGGATACGCGATTCCAAAAATGCTCTTATAAATCTTATAAATAAAAATCCTTATAAATTAGTTGTCAAAGGTCAGGCAAATTGAAAAAGTTCAAATTTTGTCAACCTGTGTTATTTTTCATAGTTGTAGTAAAATAGTCAGTTTGCTCCTTTAATTTTGAAAACAGTTTTATTGACAGAAAAAAAAATATATATTTATAATGAAGGTTTTTTATAAACTTAAATATAAATAAATAATCACTTTTTTTAAATTTACTTTTGACAAAGCCACACTATCCAAAACAAGGTGTTTTGTCACACTGAGGTTTACTGAAAAATATTTGTGTAAAAAAGCCTATTTCTATTTGAGCTTGACATTTTAAGGATTTTGAATTTGATAAAATAGCTTTTTTTCGAAACAAGTTGTTTTGTCATAAACTTTTTTAAAAAAATTCAATATGCTTAAATTTATATAAGTTGTTTTGTCAAAAAGGCGTTACTATTTTTTCAACATATTTCAGATAAGTTGTTATGTCAAATGAAAATTGATAAAATTTCGAAATAAGTTGATTTGACACGTGTGATATCTTTGGATCTAGACGAGCTACAATCACGCTGACTAGACAGAAAGATCCGTTTTTAAAAGTTATATTTACCATAAAAATATTGGGGAATTTTCTTATGTCGAGATAACTGCTTCTGTCATATGTCCACAGATATATACACTCAAAATAATTCTACAGTAAAAGGTTTAGTAAGTGATATTGTACCAAAATCTACTAATTCGTTACTAATTTTAGTATCTTCAAAGTACTGACATTAGTAATTTTTACTGGATTTGACTAATATTAGTTAAAAATTTTAGTATTTGTTACCAATTTCTGCACTAGGTCCTTTTGGACTAAAATTAGTTAAATTTTTAGTATTGAATACCCACGTTTTTTTTTTGGGTGTATGTGCAAATTAATAAATGTTATATTAAAGCAATGTCTTGCAAATTTGTGATTCCTATGCATGCGGGATGCTTCTTGTGCGCTGCCAATAAAATGTACACTATAAAATTCTGTTGCTTTGACTTTTTGCTTGCTACTACCGCACAAGCATAAATGTTATAGTAGGTCTGTTTGTTTACTTAAATTTCTTACTATTTTTACTACAACTGGAAATATTTGTTTACTTTTTGTACTGAAAATTTCCAGCTGTAGTAAAAGTAGTAAAAATGAGTAGATTGTAGTAAGGTAAACGAACAGACATAAGGCCTGTTTGTTTACTTAAATTTCTTACTACTTTTACTTCAACTGGAAATTTTTGTTTACTTTTTGTACTGAAAATTTCCAGCTGTAGTAAAAGTAGTAAAAATGAGTAGATTTTAGTAAGGTAAACGAACAGGCATATAGTATGTGTGTGGTGTATAAAGTAAATACTTTGATTTAAGAAAAAAATGTTTAAATCAACTGATTCAAAACATTTTTGATTTGAATCAATTGATTTGAATCAATTGATTTGAATCAAGTGAATTAATTCTTTTTTGATTTGAATCAAGTGAATTAATTCTTTATTTAAACAGGGAATTAAAAGAAAAATTTGTTAATTCTTTCAACAAATAGTTGAAATTAATTCTTTTGAATCAAATCATCAAGAATTAATTCCCTGATTTATTAATATGAATTAATCTTTTTGCGAATCAAATCAAAAAGTGAATTAATTCTTCAAAGGTCTGATGGCAATACATGTAAACGATTACTGAACGAAGTAACATGTTACGTAAACATCTAATGCATTTTGATTGTCACGTATAAAAAAACTAGCGAGTACTTCTTACTTGATTACTTTAGCAGTTGACTAACGAGTGTTTACACGGATCGTTTGTTTATAATTGGTATGACCCATAGACCATTTACTTTTGTTCGAGAAAAATTGAAAATAAAAAAAAAAAAGTCCAGACCTAGAGGGTAGACCCAGTTATTTCTAAGTTTTTGGGGTCGCTGAATCCGAATATGCCCATAAAAAATCATTTCAATTGCCAGTGTTTTCCCCACCTGCCCCTATAACCCCGACAGATTGACTTTTAATTCTCCTACAAACTTAAAACTAATGTGTACTTTTATGTTTTTTTTGGCAGCTAAACCCTAAAATGACAACAAAAAGATTATCTGACCCTTCCCCCAGCCCGTAGTACGCCATTATAACCCCTGAAAGGATATGAATTTTGAGTGTTTATAAAAAATCAAGATGTATATGGATTTCTTTGTTTTTTGGACGGGTAAAACCGAATAGCATGTCCAAAAAATGGGCGTATGCATAACCTGACCAATAATCCTTCTTTTTGATGTTTCATCCCGCCATTAATTCCCATCCCGATTTTTAAGCAGAAGTCCTGCTTCATTCCTCTTTTAGGTTTTTGGAATAGCAAAGTGCAATTAATAGTGGCCGTATTCATTATACACCTCGTATACTGTGTAAACTTGCAAAGCTTATTTTTTATAAATGGGGTTTGACATAAATTGTATGCCCTTTTTTATTTCCTGGACTGTGATCACGTAAAACGATAGTTGGTTATCGTCGATTTTTAGAGTCTTGTTGCTCCTAAACTAAACACAATACTTCCATATTTTTTAGTGTTCCAGGAATAGACAACACACTTTAATAAAATAATAAAGAAAGCCTTTCAAATTTCCCTTCGAGACCATATGTATGTGATATTGTTTATGCATCGTCAATCGCTTTCGTTTCTGTCCGTTTGTCCATCTGTGGAAGACACAAAGCTGTCTAAAATAAAAGAGCTAGACTTCTGAAGTTTTGACACGAGTGTGTGTTATGTTTATAGGACAGTAAAGTTTGTAAATGGGCTAAATCAGACCAGGGGGTGAAGTTTTCCTTTGGAGAACTAATGCAACCCCAGAAATACACCATTTTTTTTTAAAGTTTTTTTGTCTATTTGTTCATTCTATTTGTTTAAAACATTTTTGCGTCATATGAAGTTCATCGACCTGCTGTTGAACCAATCGGATTAAACAATGCCATTTTTTTGGTCCGCTTTCCTTTTAGGTTAAACGAAAAAAAAATATATAAAATTTTATTATTTCAGTGTAAATATCGTAATATATGACCAAGCCTTACTGAGGTTGATGCTATGAGGCAGAACATGAATGACACACTCAATCATGACCTTACGAAAATCTCCGAGTGGGGTCTTGCGAATCAGGTCGATTTTAATGCTCGTAAAACCCAATGTTGTATGCTATTGAGGAATCAGACACTCTTGATGTTTTAGGCATGAAAATCCAATGTGATGTTCGATGGAACCAACATGTTTTTCAGGTGTCGAAAGAAGCATTCAAGTGTCTTGGTTTTTTAAAACGGTACAAGAATTACTTCACCCCGTCTGATCTTCTCACTATTTATACCGCCTATATCCGACCGAAAATGGAATACAACTCCCATATCTGGGCAGGTGCTTCAAGGTCTATCTTGAAGCTTCTGGATCGGGTGCAAAGGAGTGCGTTGAAGCTCATCAATGACAGTAGGGTATCCAGCTCTATTGATTCATTGGAGCATCGTCGGAATGTGGGTTGTGTGTCAATGTTCTATCGATATTACCACGGTAAGTGCTCAGCTGAGATGGGTAAACTCATCCCTGAGACGCGGGTGCATACCCGTAGTACTCGCCTTTCCAGCAACTCACATCCGTTTGTTGTCGACTGTCCAATGTATCGCACAACGCATTACAGAGAAAATTCGTTTCTCGGTCGAACTAGCCGTATGTGGAACAAACTCCCCGCAGAAATCTTTCCAGTAGGCTATAATTTAGAAAAGTTCAAATTAAATGTCCACAAACACTACTCCCTCTTTCCTTCTCCTCATAACCTATTTTCCTAATACCAACACAATGCATTGCATTAGTAGGGGGCATCCGCTGAGTGTTGGCTAAAAGTAAAAAAAAAAAGAATGTTCGCCAAACTTTTTTGCTTTTGAGCCCCATTGTCATTTATAAAAGAATTACATTCCAATAAATTATCATGTCTTCTACAATCGGACGGACTGACGGACATCTCTACAATGTCATATAATCCATCACTGATCAAAAAAATATATTCTTTATGGGACTCTAGACCGATATTTCGTCATCCCTATAATGTCTTAGTATCGATCACTGATCAAATAAAGTATATTCGCTGTGGGCAGGGCCGGATTAACCATATCCGGGCCCCTAGGCAATGTATGTCTTGGGGCCCCTTCTACATTTTTTACCAAAATGAATTTTTGTTCACAATTACGCATCGAAATGTCGGTCGGGGATCGTGTCTTATAGTCCTAGGTGAATGGGTGAAATTGGACCAGGGGACAATAAATTTCCCCCCTGAAGAACTAAGCCAGCATCTGAAACACGCAACTTTTTTTGAGGTTTTTTGTATTTTTGTTAAACAAATGAAACGTTTTTAAGTTCAAAGTCCTGCACTTAGACCCAGGGGATTTTTTCGTCCTCCCCCTTTTGAGAGCGTGGAATAATCAATGATTAGTAATAATCATTGATTAGCTTTCAATAAGTTACCAATAAGCCATTAGAATTGGAGCATTTTTATAAAAAAATAAGGTAGGAATCTAATATCACTATTCGACATCAAAAGCCTCCCAGTGAAATGTCAAAATGGTCCTTATGGATTTTGGTCTCCTGATTCCAAATCTGTCATCCAAATTTTTCTAGCACGTACCGTTTTTGAGATATTCGCTGTTACAAAGTAAAAAAAAAACAATATTTTATCACTTTTCGGGGTCCACTGTTACGTATTCTTACGTTGCTTACACAAAATAGAACTTGATTTCATTTTAAATGAACCTCCTGATTCCAATACTGCAATCCAATTTTTTCTAGCATGTTCGGTTTTCTAGATATTAACGTTTGAAAATGTTAGTGTGATTTATAAGGAATACAAGTGCGTAACAGTGGAATTTGAGTTTTTTAAACGCCAATATTCGAAAAATGGTACGAGTCAGAAAAATTTGGATGCTATATTTGAAATCAAGAGGTCCCATTTCTACTAAATTGAGTCCTATTTTCTGTGAGCAACCTAAGAACATCTTAAAAAAATGATGTGATAGAACAATTTTAAAGGGAGATTTGAATTTAGGAGGTCAAAATCTATCTAACATGTTTCAGAATCTGAGAATTTTTTATTAAAAAAAAATGCTTCATAATCTGTGAATTAAAAAAAAAATCCAATAATCCGGGAGTTTTTTATTAAGAAACTGCTTTAACATCTGAGAATTTTTCTATAGAAATTTTTTTTAGAATATGTGAGTTTTTTATAAAAAAAATGCCTCAGCATTTTTTCAACAATCTGTCGGTATCGGAAAACCTTTTTAAAGATAAAACCGCTATAATAATTTGAAACACGTTTCTAAATGTGCGGAAATATGACGATGTAATATAAGTACGAGGCAATTGTTTTACAAATATTTGAATATAATTTTCTATTAAAGAAAAACATTTTTATAAAAAAATCCAAAATCAGAGTGTGGGCCCCAAGGCAGTTGCCTACTTTGCCTTAAGGGTAATCCGGGCCTGGCTGTGGGACTCTAGACCGATATTTCGATGTGTTTCACACGGAATAACAAAGTGAGTATACCCCGTAACAGGGGGCCCCGTAGGCTAGTTGGTAGCGTGCAAGCCTTTCAACGTGGGGGTCGTGGGTTCGATTCCCACCAGAACCCTTGGTTTTTTCACTACAACGAGACGACGGCCATTGTTACCAGTTCTCGGTTAGGTTGAATTTGTTAAAAGTGAGTTGTAAATAAATAGAAAGAATAAATAAAAATAATTGATCATGTGATCAAAATTATTATTATTATTACCCCGTACAATGGTTAGAGGGTATAAAAACATTGTGCAGGCATTTATTCGAAAATTTTCTTTTTATTAAAAGTTTCATAGCTCGGTAAATTTCTTTACCGGTTTTGAAAACCAAAGTTGATTTTTCCTCATAAATAAATACAATTTTTTAATAAATTCATAAATGATACAGTTCCTTAACAAAAAAAAATGTTTAAAAACATCTCCAAAGTTGAAAAATTAAGATTTTTTTTTTTAATTGAGTTTGCTGAAGAAATACGCACAGTTGTCTCAATATTAATTAAGTATAATCCTCAGAAGGTCTCAGTTTCTTGTTTCTAAAACCGTCGAGAAATTCAAAATCTGATATTCAACAAAGTTACTGGCTTATAAGTGTAAAAAGTTCAAAAAACCGGTTTTTTACCCGTAACTCAATATTTTGGACGTGTTTCGCATATTTAAAGTACAGGGTCTTGTTTTACTCGATAACACCTACTAGAAAAAAGTATCGCATCCCATGTACACTAAAGGTGCCCTTACGACTAAGGTAATTTTTCAAAATCACTTTTGAATACGTGGTAGGGTCCTAAATTGCAGTTTAGTATCTAAAAATGAGTGAGCCAAAATTTGGGGACAATCGGATAAAAATAACTCGTGCCGAAAATGGATTGAAGTTTTGGGACACTCTTATGTGATAAAAAAACACGTTTTTTCTAGTTTTTTGAAAATTATTGGTATATGTTATTTTTTGTTAATTTTTTTGTTAAATAATATGAAAATGGTACTAAATTATTTTTTTTTTTTTTTTAAAAGAAACAACACTCAGGCAATGCTGCCTATCAATTACTACTGTAACCGTGATGTTTCTTTCGGAAAGGGGATAGAAGAGAGATGAAAGATTTGAAAGATAGAAGGGCTTCAGTATGGCAACACTGTAATTGCGCGTGTTGATAATTTTGAGTACAGTTGTTGCATCGCCATCTGTTATTGATCTGGCGAATTATTTTTGAAGCTGTGTTTATAGCCATTATTTTATTATTTTACTTCGTTGACGTTTTTTTAGTGCTATTTATCAACGAAGGAGGGTGCTGCGATAGATATTAGTTATAAATAGAAACTAATAATTATCTGAAAAAAAATGTTGTTCTGCCTGAGCCGGGAATCGAACCCAGGCTTGCTGGCTAGTAGTCCAACGCGCTAACCACTAAGCCACAGCACCCACAAATCGGATAAAAAATAAGCTTTTTATGCATACATGCCCCAGACCATTGCATGGTTTTTAAAGCCAAAATTTGAAAATGATCAAAATTTCTAGGCAAAAAAATAAAAAAAAAATTTAATTTTACTTTATAATGATATTAAATACATGTTATAGATAAAAACTAACAAATATAGTAGTCTAGCTTTTTTTTAATTTGGTGTGGGTAGTGATATAACTGCCGCGGATTTCAAAGAAAATGTGTTTTTCTATGATAATTTAGCAAATATGGGAAAAAATGTTTTGTATTGTACTATACCAAGTGTAAAACATAAATTCTGTAAATTTTTAGAGAAATAGGGCATCTTTAACCCCTTTTCATCGAGGTGAAATGACAAATTTGGGACATTACATATTTATATAAAACAAGATATCTGCATATATCCGGTTTCTCAAAAGTTATAGAGTTTACATTTTATGCTTCGTTCCGTACAATAAAGAAAAAATTTCCCCATATTTGCTAAATTATTGTGAAAAAACGCATTTTATTTGGAATCCGCGGAAATTTTATCACTACCGGCTAAAAATAAAAAAAAATCTTGACTATCATATCTGCTATTTTTAATCGTAAACATGTTTTTAATATGATCATAAAATAAAATTATTTTTTTTTTATTTTTTTGCCTAAAAATTTTGAAAATTTTGAAATTCTGGCTTTAAAACCCATACAATGGTCTGGGGCATGTATGCGTAAAATGCTTGTTTTTTATCCGAATTTAATTTTATTAGTCTTTTTGGAAAGGTAATTTAGTACCATTTTCGTATTGTTTCACAAAAAAATTAACAACAAATAACAAATACCAAAATTTTACCAAAAACTACAAAAAAAGGGGTTTTCTTTCATATAAGAATGCCCCAAAACTTCAATCCATTTTCGGCACGAGTTATTTTTAGCCGATTGTCCCCAAATTTTGGCTCACTCATTTTTAGATACTAAAGAACAATTTTTTAAGGACACCTCTAATGTACACAGTGTTATACTTACTTTTGTTTTTGTTCTTACATTTAATTTGAGATACTCCCTGAGGATGCTACTCGAAAAGTGGAGAAATATTGGAAAAAATTAAAAAGAATTTTAATTAAAAATACAGGCCTTGGATAGAATTCGTGGACTGTACTTTTTTATAATAAAGAAGCCGGTTGCAATTTAATATTAAATCAAATTTTATTACTGTTAAAGAAAAGTGTAGTTTTTTGTCGCTGGTTCTTTTACAAGTGATTTTTAACAATTGACAAAATTAACATTCAAGTTCTTGCAGTAGCTATTTACTTAAATAATACTATGTAGAGAGACAATGAGAGCATGTACATAAATTTAAAAAGGGAATAACAAACCAATAACAAAATTGACCTTACAAGAAACCAGTTTTGATTTAATACTTTTTAGTTAAATAGTAAATAACGGATTAGTAACAAATTAGAAATAAACAATACATATTTAGGGTGTTCACGTTCTTATCCATCCTCCCCAACACTGATGGACGGCAGTCCCTCTGAACTTGGTAATTGCGCCAGCTTAATAATTGGACGTGTGTACTCTCCTGTTGATGTTTTTATGGTAACTACTCTCACCTTACCATCTTTACTTGGATGAAGCTTAATCACTTTCGCTAATGCCCATCGAGATTGTGGAATATTCGGTTCTCTCAAAATCACAATGTCGTTTAACTTGATATTTTCCTTTGGAGTTCTCCACTTTTGCCGTTGTTGTAGGCTAGTTAAATATTCATTGTGCCAACGTATCCAAAACCCTTGGGCAATATGTTTGACCTTCTCCCACTGTTTTAATGGTGCAATGTTTGTAGTTGTATTGACGTTAGGCTCTGCTCGCGCTGTAAATGGTTGGCCTATTAAAAAGTGGGCAGGCGTTAAAGCATCAATTTCACCATCATGACTGGGACACAAAGGCCTTGAATTCAAGAGAGCTTCAATTCTTGTCAAGAGCGTATAAAACCGTTCGTAAGTAAGTGAAGTTTCGCCAATGGCTCTCCTCAAATGTACCTTAACAGACTTCACGCCACTTTCCCAAAGTCCCCCGAAATGGGGAGATGAAGGAGGAATAAATCGCCAACCAATACCATTTTGAGAAAAGTAATCTGCAATTTTAGAGTCTTTACATTGATTTGCCAGAAGTTGTTGCATCTCATCCATTTTTCTTCTCGCCCCAACAAAATTAGTAGCGTTATCTGACCATATTTCAACTGGCCTTCCACGTCGCGAAATGAAGCGATCTAAGGCGCCAATAAATGATTCAGAAGTTAGATCTCCAACTAACTCTAAATGTATTGCTTTAGTTATAAAGCAAACAAAGAGTGAGATATAGCCTTTTACCTTTCTTGGTACTCTTCCAATTTCCACCTTTATATAAAAAGGCCCTGCATAGTCACAGCCAACCTTACTGAATGGACGTTGAAATTGTACTCTTTCCAATGGCAAGTCACTCATAAATTGAGATTGAGTAATTTTATTCAGTTTAAAGCACCGATGACAGTTGTGTACTACACTTTTGCAAAGATTTCTTACACCCAAAATCCAGTACTCTTGTCTTAGCAAAAATATGAGGTGACTAACACCAACATGTAAATAACAGCTATGGGCATATTGTACTATCATCTTAGTAATTTTATGCTTAGCTGGTAAAATTATAGGATGTTTTATTGAAAATGTAGCTACTGAATTTGAAATTCTTCCTCCGACCCGTAGTAGCCCTGAGTCATCCAAAAAAGGTGAGAGTGAAGAGAGTTTACTTTTTGCTGCTACTGTATTATGTTTTTTTAGAGAGATAATTTCATCATGAAATATTTCATTTTGAACAACACCAATAATGTAGGTTTTTGCAGAGGCTAATTCATCTGACGATAGATAGTTGTTATAGCTTCGTTTTTGTGGCAGAGAAATAAATCTCAAACAGAAAGCCGTAGAACGAACTAAACGAGACCATTGGGAAATGTTTTTAAGAAGTGGACCCAATATAGGATGCTTTTCTGTAAGTAAAAAAAAGAGGTGAACAGTAGATTCAAATTGTTTCTTACGTTCTTCCAATCGCTCATTGGGGGGTGTAGATGTAATTATTTCTTTGGGCCATTCGTCTGCAGGTAAAACCAACCAATTTGGACCATTCCACCAAATGTTCAATGTTTTAAGGCTTGATGGGGTTACACCTCTGGAAGCAGGATCAGCCGGATTATCATTAGAACGAATATGTCTCCAATGATTTCTATTGTAGCTTTTTAAAATTTCTGACGTCCTGTTCGATACAAAAACCGACCACCGTTTTGGAATTGAAGATAACCAGTGTAAAACTATCGATGAGTCTGTCCACATTCTAACATCTTTCAGATCAATTTGTAGAGCCTTCAACACGTTATTCATCAGTCGGCACAATAGTAAGGCACCACAGAGTTCAAGGCGTGGCAGGGACTCTTCCTTCAGAGGCGCCACTCGACTTTTAGCTGCAATTAGCTAAATCTAACTTCTGAATCATTTATTGGCGCCTTAGATCGCTTCATTTCGCGACGTGGAAGGCCAGTTGAAATATGGTCAGATAACGCTACTAATTTTGTTGGGGCGAGAAGAAAAATGGATGAGATGCAACAACTTCTGGCAAATCAATGTAAAGACTCTAAAATTGCAGATTACTTTTCTCAAAATGGTATTGGTTGGCGATTTATTCCTCCTTCATCTCCCCATTTCGGGGGACTTTGGGAAAGTGGCGTGAAGTCTGTTAAGGTACATTTGAGGAGAGCCATTGGCGAAACTTCACTTACTTACGAACGGTTTTATACGCTCTTGACAAGAATTGAAGCTCTCTTGAATTCAAGGCCTTTGTGTCCCAGTCATGATGGTGAAATTGATGCTTTAACGCCTGCCCACTTTTTAATAGGCCAACCATTTACAGCGCGAGCAGAGCCTAACGTCAATACAACTACAAACATTGCACCATTAAAACAGTGGGAGAAGGTCAAACATATTGCCCAAGGGTTTTGGATACGTTGGCACAATGAATATTTAACTAGCCTACAACAACGGCAAAAGTGGAGAACTCCAAAGGAAAATATCAAGTTAAACGACATTGTGATTTTGAGAGAACCGAATATTCCACAATCTCGATGGGCATTAGCGAAAGTGATTAAGCTTCATCCAAGTAAAGATGGTAAGGTGAGAGTAGTTACCATAAAAACATCAACAGGAGAGTACACACGTCCAATTATTAAGCTGGCGCAATTACCAAGTTCAGAGGGACTGCCGTCCATCAGTGTTGGGGAGGATGGATAAGAACGTGAACACCCTAAATATGTATTGTTTATTTCTAATTTGTTACTAATCCGTTATTTACTATTTAACTAAAAAGTATTAAATCAAAACTGGTTTCTTGTAAGGTCAATTTTGTTATTGGTTTGTTATTCCCTTTTTAAATTTATGTACATGCTCTCATTGTCTCTCTACATAGTATTATTTAAGTAAATAGCTACTGCAAGAACTTGAATGTTAATTTTGTTGTTGTATTCTGATCGACAATATACTGCTGCAGCATATGCATTTTGTGACGCATCACAAAAGCCATGTAGTTCGTTATGGCCACCAATATATAAGACTCTTCTCGGAATATTTAAGTCATTAAGGCAATGAAGTGAATCGCGAATTTTAAACCATTGACTAGCAATATAAGGTGGAATCTCTTCCTTCCAATCTAATTTTGTCAGCCACAGTTTTTGAAAAATTATTTTAATTGAAACAGTGCATGGTGTCAAAAATCCTAGGGGATCAAAAATGCGTGCTGCATCTGACAAAAGAGATTGCTTCGTTACACTTGTTGTCGTTGAGGGAGAAATGCAAAATTCAAAATTATCATTTTTGGGGTCCCATTTTAAACCAAGTAATTTTAATGATTTTGATTCTTCAAACGTAAGAGGAGACATTTCTCTTAAATGCTCAGGAAGAGAAAATAAGAGCTCTTTACAATTACTACTCCACTTACGCAAATTCATACCAGCTGTTTTTAACACATCAATAAGTTCTCTGTGAGTAGCCAAAAGCTCATCTTTAGTTTCTGCGCCTGTTATGACGTCATCCATATAAAAATCATTCAGTATGACTGTTGTTGCATTAGGGTATTTATTTTGGGAAAGTCTTGCAATTTCTTCTAATACTCTTACAGCCAAAAAGGGAGCACATGCTGTGCCGTAAGTGACCGTTTTGAGTCTATAATGATTTATAGGTTGATCTTCAGAAACACGCCATAAAATGCGTTGAAAATCTCGATGATTTTTATGTATCCAAATCATTCGATACATTTTCTCTATGTCTCCTGACATAATATAACGATGACGACGAAAACGAATAAGAATGGCAAATAACTCGCGTAATAAAGGGCGTCCTATAAATAAAGTTTCATTAAGTGATGGATTATTGCCATTTTTGGCCGAAGCGTCAAAGACTACTCTTAGACGGGTTGTGGAACTGTCAGCTTTAAACACTGGGTGGTGTGGCAAATAATAACATTTATTTGTGCTCATATTTATCTCACTCTCAGGCACCCTTTCCATGTGGCCTAATGAAATATATTCATTAATAAATTGTGTATATTGACTTTTAAGATCACTATTAAAAGAAAGCCTTCGTTCTGTAGCCTTAAATCGTTTAGTTGCCACCCCAAGCGAATCACCAAAATCTTCACCTGTGTTTTTAAATGGTAATCCAACACTAAATTTACCATCACTTTCTCTACTATATGTTTGGATGAATGAATCTTCAGCTCCACACTCATCGTCGGTTGGTTCTGGTTGTGTAAAAATTTCCTCAGTTTCCCAAAATTGTGTTAATGCTTTATCTACATCTACGTTGTTGAAAAATATTGAAACCGATTTTTCGTCTACCGATTTTGTTAAATCACCACCTACGATCCAACCCATTGCAGTTTTAAATGCATTCAGCTTATTTTTGCCAACAATTTTTTCACCCTTTAAAATTTCAAAGAACTTGTCGTTGCCCAGTAAAATGTCAATTGACGAAGGAATATAAAACAATGGATCTGCTAGTTCTAATGACAAAAATGAAGAGTATTGTTCCTCCTTAAGAGATTGTGTTGGCAAACGAGATGAAATTGTTGGCATAATAAGAGCACCGATGTCAAACGATTCGTTTTTATTTATTCTTGATGTAATATGAAGAGAAACCCAACCATGGGAAACTCCAGTAGATGTATTATCTAAACCATTAATTGGCACTCTTGCATGTGTACGACGAAGCCCTAAACGATTTAAACACTTCTCAGAGACGATCGTTTTTTCTGATGCACTATCCATTAGTATACGACATTGTTGCTGTTCACCAAAACAATCACGTACATAGCACAACGCTGTAGGTAATAGGGTATTAATTTCTTGGACAGCATTAAAATTAACATTAACAGAATTATTGTTTTGAACTTGAGCACTCTCTTCATGTAGGAGAGTGTGATGATGTTTTTTGCATGTTTTGCATGTAAATTTTGAGCGACAATTACTGGAAATGTGCCCTTCTCTTAGACAATTGTAGCAAATACGATTTTTACCAACAAAATCTTTTCTTGATTGACTATTCTTATTCAAAAATACATCGCATTGATATAAATCGTGATATCCATTACATAATACACACATTTTTTGTTCTATTGTAGTTTGATGAGATTTTATTACTTTATTGTCTTGCTTAAGGTTTTGATGTGGTGATGCTGATTCCAGTGAAATGCATGTGCTGTCCAAAAATTCTAAGAATTCGTTAATCTTAGGAAAATCTTTATTAGATTTTGCGTATTTAGACCATTCGTGCGCTGTTGTAGCATCCAATTTCGAAATGAGTATGTGAAGCAACCATACATCACGCGATTCTGCCGCAGAGCCCAAAGCACGTAAACCCCTAATAACTTCGTCTGCACCGTCGTAAATATTTCGTAAAGAAAAAGCACTTTGGCTACTTACCGATGTTAAATTTAAAAACTTTGATATGTATGTGTTAGCGATAACTCCCAATTTGTTGTAACGGTTACATAATTTCTTCCAAGCCTCTACATAGTTTTCGTTTGATTCTGGTATTTGTCCGATTATGTCATAAGCTTGACCTTCAAGATAACCTTTTAATAGCTGGAACTTTTGACATGCCGTGTATAAAGTGTTGTTGTGAATTGAACTTTCAAAGGCATCATGAAAGGCTTTCCATTCAGTTAAATCGCCACAAAAAGCTTTAATTTTTAGTTTTGGAAGAAAATTTACATTTGATGTTGCAACTTGCTTTGATATGTTGTTAAGTATTTCCGTTTGTGTTGTTAAAATGCCAGATACTGAAAGATTTGCCTCCGCTTGAGAAGTGTCAGCGGTGTTGTTATCGTTGGATTTCTCCGCAATATGTGTTCTGATTTTCGACCTTGCCTTTAAAATTCTTGACTCAAACTCTTCAACGTCAGCCTCAATTTCCTTAACAGACTCATCCTCACCATCACATTTGTCAATCATGGCTGACGTAATATCCATATACTCCTTCCAAATTTCATCTAAACGCTCCAACCTACATTGCCAATCGATGAGAGGAGCCTGAGCTCCACTTATTAAAAAGAAATTAAATATGCGAGTTACAGCCGCTTTAAGAAAAGAACGTTTCGCCTTTAACGTTTTCATTACGAATTTAATTTAATATTTACTAATCCGGTTCGAAGGACCAAAAATTATGGATAGAATTCGTGGACTGTACTTTTTTATAATAAAGAAGCCGGTTGCAATTTAATATTAAATCAAATTTTATTACTGTTAAAGAAAAGTGTAGTTTTTTGTCGCTGGTTCTTTTACAAGTGATTTTTAACAATTGACAAAATTAACATTCAAGTTCTTGCAGTAGCTATTTACTTAAATAATACTATGTAGAGAGACAATGAGAGCATGTACATAAATTTAAAAAGGGAATAACAAACCAATAACAAAATTGACCTTACAAGAAACCAGTTTTGATTTAATACTTTTTAGTTAAATAGTAAATAACGGATTAGTAACAAATTAGAAATAAACAATACATATTTAGGGTGTTCACGTTCTTATCCAGGCCTCGAGCTCAAATATTTTATTTTTATAATTTTTTCTTTTATTAATAATTTAAAATTAAAACAGAATTTATTTTTCAATTAATTTTTAGAGTTAAAAAAATCGAACAAAAGGTTAAGATGAGAAGAACAAGGTTTACATTATATTAAAAACATTAGAATTATTAAAAAGTATATTAGAAAGATACATTATTGTAGTATTTAAAAAAATATATATGGACTTTTGCACTGCCAGGGTTGCCATGTTTATCATTGCATTGTAGGTGTTTTTAAAGTAACATTTGTTGCTACGCCCAGTAAAAACTTGGTAATAAGTTCCTATTACCGCCTGCATTCTATGTAATGAGGACTCGTTACCTGCTCGATTACTTCTTGCTAACAAATAATGAGTTACCGATAACCTCATATAGAATATAGGGCAAATCCAGCTCAAACCACACAGCATTCGGATTTGTCACCTTCGATTTAAATAAAATTTGTCAAATATATTGCAAATGGATAGTGTTCCTAAAATCACTACCTTTCTGGCTCCAAAACCTTTCGGATTTCGAAATATGGCGTCTTGAAAATTTGCAAAAACGTCAAATTTTCAATAAGGTGCGCATACAAAGTCACCCATAACTTTAAAACTATAAAACCCACAATTACCAAATAGGTACCATTTGAAAGCTGAAAGGATTACCTTATACGTGGCATGCACAATTTTTTCTTGTAACGAAAGGTCAAAGGTCATATTTCAAGGTCTAATATTCAAAGACCTATATCTTAAAATCCGATATTTTTAAAATTCTCAAAAAAAAATAATGATAACAATCAAGTCTTTCCCTACATTTGTATCAAAATTTCAGGGTGGACACTCATATGGTTCCAAAGTTACAGAGGAAAACGTGCTTGAAGTCAAGATTTTCTCTACGAGTTCATATGCAAAAGCTTACACACACAAAGCAGCATAGCATGCTAGCATGCTGCTAGCAGTAAACAAACAAAGGGACGGACCTAAAAACTGAACCCATTATTTATTAATATTTCGACCTCCTGAATTTGATTTCACAATCAAAACTGAATTTTATTGTAGGGTTTTCTTGTTTTCTTACAAGGAAAATCTTCAAAGTGAACATACATAACGTCGCTGCGCCTAAAAATGGAGTCATGTGTTTTTTAATTTTTTTCAAAGAGGCCCAAGAAACAGCCTCATTTGGTCCTTTCGGAATACTTTTTAGAAGTCAACTTTTAATCAACATGCTATTTATAATATTGGTTAAATATTTATGTCAAGTCTTTTTCATAAAAGTACCACGAAAGAACCAAATTTGGCTGTTTCTTGGGCCTCTTCAAAAAAATATTTTTAACACATGACTCCATTTTTAGGCGCAGCGACGATAATTCTTTGAAATTTATGCCCATGAAGGACAACAAATATATAACATCGACCTGTCTGAGCTTATTTGTCTTAATTTAGTTTTAAAGGGTTAAACGGGAGTCAAAAATTACCGATTTTTAGTAATTTTAACTTTTAGGTACATTGATGCCACTAATATCAGATCCGTTTCATTTGAAAATAAAATGTTGGCGTCTGTTTGAGACATTTTATTTGTTGCATAATTGTTTTTGTTAAAAATGTATAGTTTATGGTAAACTTTGTAGTTTTTGTAAAACAAATTCATTGTTGGCAATCACATGAATTTTTTATTGGCAGTTTTTCTTACAGGTCGGGTTTCATCCGAATTTAAAAAAATGTCTTTATTAGTGTGTCCAAAATAAAATAAGGCAAAAATTCAAAGAAGTTCGAAACATTAGTGTTTTCATTTCTAAACCATTTTTATGCTTGATTATATTCTTGTTTATGAGCTTTATTCCGCTTTGAACATACGGTTCCCCCACCCCATTCCTATTTCCCTACTGTTATATGTGGCATCAATATAAAGTACCTAAACTTTAAAATAACTGAAAATGGGTAATTTTTAACCGCGTTTAACCTGAATTTAGTCCGACAAGCTCAGACTGGTTGATTTTAGATTTATTTTTTCTAGCTTGTGTATAAATTTAAAAGAAATCAGGTATGTTCACTTTCAAGGACTTTCCTTGTAAAAGAACAAGAAACCCCCTACAATATAACCCAAAATACATAAAAAGTATTAAGCCTTGTTCTAGGCCCGCACCTTTGTTTACGACTATGTATATTGTTTTGTTTGTGCAATATTTTTTATATGAACTCGTAGAAAAAACCTTTCCTTCGAGCACGTTTTCTTCTGTAACTTTGGAACCATATGAGTGTCCACCCTGAAATTTTGATACAAATGTAGAGAAAGACTTGATTGTTATCATATATTTTTTTGAGAATTTTAAAAATATCGGATTTTGAGATATAGGTCTTTGAACATTAGACCTTGAAATATGACCTTTGACCTTTCGTTACAAGAAAAAATTGTGCATGCCACTTATAAGGTAATCCTTTCAGCTTTCAAATGGTACCTATTTGGTAATTGTGGGTTTTATAGTTTTAAAGTTATGGGTGACTTTGTATGTGCACCTTTTTGAAAATTTTACGTTTTTGCCAATTTTCAAGACGCAATATTTCGAAAACTAAAAATTTTTGGAGCCTGTAAGGTAATCATTTTATGAAAACAACGCATGTGAAATATTTTTTGCGAATTTCATTAAAATCGGAGGTGACAAATCCGAAAATCACAGTTTTCTGTGCGGTTTGACATGGAATCACCCTACTGGTAGCTACTTATTTTTGGGACTAATGTATGCTGTTATTTGGTAGCATTTTTGTAAGGAGCGGGTAACGAGTTATTTTTGGGCTACTTGTAGCTTATTATTTGTGGTACTTATGTATGTAGTTTTTCAGTAGCATTCTCGTAAGCGAGTGGGTATGCGGTCATTACTCCAATGACATCGCCATGTAAAAATAATGAGTGTTTCACAAACCTAGTAACTAGATACCACCATCTATTTTAAGGCGAAAACCCCATTACTTGGCAATAGAAGTTTTTACTGGGCGATACAGCAAAAACGGTTGAACCGATTTTAGCTCTATTTATTTTGTAAAATATTAAAATATCTTGTGCCTGACGTAGCCATATTTTTAAATTTTCAAATAATGGTTATAAGAAAAATAAGTTAAAAATTTTGCTGTTACAGCATTTGTAGTGTTAATGATTCATTTTGAATTTATTTAACAATCTCTTACTTTTATATTTCTGACAATTGTTTTATTAAATTTGTGCAGCATATAGGCGAAAGTACACAGAAAAAAACGAATTGTTATATTGAAGCCCATATTTGAATATACAATTAACTTTTTTACTGAAAGTGCTCCTATACGGAAATTTGTGATATCAACTAACGTTTGTAAATATTGATTGTTGAAAAAAAAATAAAAAAAAAAAAATTGATAAACGAGTTTGTAATTGTTCTCTAAAATTATTATTTGTATTGACAAACGTACAAAATCTTAAATTTTTTTGAACAAAGAAATTAAACAAACACAAACTTAATTTGTTGATCTGATTAATCCAAAATTTTGTTTTCAACTAAGAATTTCAATAAACACAAACGAAATTTGTTGATGTGATAAAGTAACGCAACAAAGGAATTTGTGAAAAAACTAACAGTAGTAGTTGTATTGACAAATTAAATCAATTAAATATTTTGTTGTATCAACAAAATATGTAATTTATATGATAAAACTTTTTTTTTTGTATTTTTTATCGATATTAGTTTAAACGAACGAGCAATTAAGTGAAAGTATGTATTTATAAAATTATTTTACTATTGTTTTTTGCAATATTATTTTTTTTAATAAGTACGCATTTTATGTTTTCTTTGTATTCAACATTCTTTTTTTATTTCATTTTAATATACATACAAACACTTTTTTCTGTTCAACATTATTTTTTTTTCTTCTTTCATTTCAATGTACATACAAACACATTTTTCTGTTTCGATTTATACCAAATTCGCATTCATTTTTTTAAACATGTTTAAGCACTTAAACATGTTTATGTACCTTAACAAGTTTAAATTTAAACATGTTTAAGTGGTTAAACATGTTTAAAAAAATGAATGCGAATTTGGTATTATTCAAAACTAACAAGAGGTAAGTAAAATAATAAAGCAAATGTTTTAAAATATTAGGTCTATTCGATTACCAAAATTTCTTACTATTTTTACTTGTTGTCTTGTTTACTTTTTGTATTGAAAATTTCCAGCTGTAGTAAAATGAGTAAAAAATAGTAGATTGTAGTAAGGTAATCGAACAGACCTATTATTAATAAAATTTACAAACGTTTAAAATTTCTTTATTGATGGTGTTTGTTAAAAAAAAAAATTGCCGATATTGTCAGATTGACAAATTTCTTTGTATTTATTGATATAAATTGTTGAAAATATGACTTTTATTTGACATAGTCGTTTATTGGCATAAATTTTTGAAAAAAGTAGGTTTAAAAAAAGTCAGCTTTTTCAACCGCTTTTCAGTCAAAAGCAGTTGGTCAGTTTATGTATGCAGCAATCCAATGTTAAGTCAAGGTTAAAATTTGGAATATAAAGCAAAGTTAGGGATGGATATCTTCTAATTTATACGATGTGTAAAAAATTCATAACATAAACAATTTATTCCTAACTCGATTTTCCCAAAAATGGTCTATGGGTCATACCAATTTCCAAGCGATGAGCAATGTAATCGATTTTGATTGCAATGCTTATTGCTAATCTGGACGGGGTGTTAAGTAAAGAATATTTTAGCTACATACTTTAAATTTGAATTTAATTCACAAAATTATTTTTTTTTTTTAACCACCCTAGTGAAAAAGGTTCAATGTTATTTAATCCCAAAATAGTGGATCAACTTGCGACAAATCAGAAATATAAGATACTACTTTATGAACTTATTGTTAGATATGTACAGATATAAATTAATAGTGGTATTCATCTAAACGTATAAACACCTTGTATACCGTATATGTCTGGTATATTTATACAATTTATGTCAAACTCCATTTATAAAAAATAAGTTTGGTAAGTTTATATGGTATACTTGATGTATACGAGTTTAAATGAATACGGCCAATATCTTAAATTTAATACGAAAATTGTCTCTACCAAGGTAAAAATTACCATAAGGAATCTAAATTTTGTTGGTCGTCACTCTCCCAAGGGTCTATCTTATGGGCAATATTGTATTAATAATAAAAAATATTTTTTCAGTTCAATTTGGTAAAAAACCACACGCACCTAGTGTTGCAAATTGTGGTTACTTTTGACTACTCAATACTACTCGATACTTTTTCAACTGAGTACTCGATACTACTCAATACTTTTTTTGAAATTGAAAAATTTTAAAATAGAGCCTTCTAAATTATAATTTAATTATTTTTTTTTTCTTAATTCTATTTGTGTTTGCATAACAAGGCATTCGCTATCAAATTTAGATTATTTTTAACCAATTTAAAAATTATTTTTCTAGAAAAAAAAAATTTTTTTTTTCAAATGCAGATTTGCATTTCATGGTTATATTTTATTGGTTAAATTATGTATACACTTTTAGTGAAATATCCAACCCTGAAAGTATTCAGTAGTTATTTTTGAATATTGAGTACTTGAAAAAATAGGCAGTATTGAGTACTCGGTACTCAAATGCTCAATACTTTTACAGCACTACACGCACCTAAACCGATTTCTAAATCCGAGTAAACATTTTATATGATGTCATAAACAGTGCAACCTCGATTAATCGTGATGGTCAGACCCGGATGCATTCCGGATAATCGATTTTCACGGCTAGTTGAAGAACAATTTTGAGTAGCTTTTTTAATATTTTTTTAGTTATTAAATTAGTATTGTTGTACATATTTATATAATAACAAATTCAAGGATATTATAAACATGTAAATAATAGAAGAAAAAAAAAATGCTAGAAAAATGTAAAATTCATAACGATTTCATGTTAAATAATTTCTTAAACAAGTCATGTAATGTTGTTTGTCTCTTATTTTTATACCCTCCAACCGCAGTATGGGGGTATACTCACTTTGTCATTCCGTGTGTAACGCATCGAAATATCGGTCTAGGACCCCATAAAGTATATATTTTATTGATCAGTGATCGATTCTAAGACATTCTAGCGATTTCCGTCCGTCCGTCTGTCACGATACAGTCCAGAATAAAAGAGATAGACTTCCGAAGTTTGGCACGAATATGTCTTATATAGGGTTACCAGATTTGAAATATGGAATAACAGTACATTTGGTCTCAAAAAACAGTACATTGCAAATAAAAACAGTACTTTTTTAAAAGTCTTATTTTATATCAAACTTCAAAAACTTAGCCCTTTTACCCTGATTTCAAACAGATCCCAGCCAAAACGAGCATAAAAGGTTGTTAACAGAACGGTGGAACATTTTAGGCAAACCGTCTCAAATTTATTCTATTTTTTTATCAGTGTTGAAAAAAATTGCGATTGACTTTTTGGAGCATTTGTCTTAGTTGTCGCGATATCTTAATTGAAAAGATTTTGTAGTCTATGCTTTCGCTTAACTAAAACACCGATCTTGCTATCAAAAACATACGAAAAAATCCATAAAACAGTGTTTTAATTAAAACACGACTTTAAAAAGCAAACACTCAAAAAATTATGTAGGTAAACTCCAGTGAATATTCACTTAAAACAAATGCAATTTTATTTAAAAACCATTCCACTGTTTTTTCATTTAAAATAATAACACATTACAGTCAATTTTTAATGTTAATTTAATGACTAACCAAAACATTAAAAAACTACTGAATATTCACTTATTTTGTATTGAAAAACAGTAAAACTATAGAAGAAATTTTTTACTGCCGAAAATAAATGTAACAGAAAATTCATTTTTAAGACAGTAAATTATATTTTTTAAACTACAGAAATAGTAAAAAAATTAAATCCTTTATAAAATAAGTGATTTTTCTTTTAAAATAACTTTACTGATTACTTTTTAAAATAACCTACAAACAGTTAATGACATAATTTTCTTAGTGAACGCGAAAACGGTATTATTGCACTCAAACAAAGGCCTAACTAAATTTTGGGAAAATGTATTTTTTTCACAATTTAGTAAAATTTAATAAAAATTTCGAAATTTCCTTGACATATTTGCAACCAATTAGTTTATCATATTTATCTTCTTAGAATTGATAAAGTTTTTTCTTCAGGTTTAGTAAATTTTATGCAATTTAAGGAAATTTTTTTTTTTTTCAAAAAATGTTTCAAAAATTTCAAAAACTAAGCCAGGGAGAGCAAAAAGTGTTCATTTTCGATTCTAAAATGAACACCTCTTTCAATATATGGACTCCTCAATTTGAATCTAAAAATTTGGGCGTTTCTCATTTCTCAGAAAATATTGCCGAAACAAAAAAAAATGCCAAATACATTTTTGTAGTTCTTTACACGACCATCTTAATCCCTCCGTGTAATAGTTTTTTAGTTATCCCGTAAGATTCTAAAGACCCTTTTGGGCCCTTAAATTCCCGTATCCTAAAAACTAAGCAAGGTAGAGCGAAAAGGGCAAAGATGTTGAATCAAAATCTATGACGATCCTTAATAGACCCAATGGGAGTGGGCCTAAGGTGGTCTGGACCCATGGGTTCCGAACCTAATGGAGTCTGCCCGCAATCGGAACTTTAAATGAGATGTACTCAATAAAATAAATTTTTTCCCATTTTCTAGTTTTTTCTTTTTCTTATTTTTCAGAAAAATTTAGATAAAAAGAAGGAAAACATGACAATGGAGCTAAATCATTATTGAATTTAGTTAAGTTTTCCACTTTTTAAATAATTTTTCTTTTTGAGTGTGGTATAAAATTAAATTGCATTTAGCTCCTTTTTAAAAATTGAATTAAAATTTTGTCAAATATGAAACATTTTTCGAAAAATGTTACATTTTGGTGATGAGTATAAAAAAACAGTACAAAATCAGTACACGCTTTAAAAAACAGAACTTTTGCGTACTGTTTTAGGTGCTGTGCATAAAACAGTACTTTTTATAAAAAAACAGTACATGTACTGTTTAAAACAGTACGAATGGCAACCCTAGTCTTATATTCCTAAGCAGGTTAAGGTCGGAAATGGGCAAAATGGGACCAAGGGGAAAAAAGTTCCCCCTCGCAAAATTAAACCAACCTAAGAAAAACTGCATTTTTTGCATGGTTTTTTGTACTTTTGCTAAGCAAATGCAACATTCTTATCTCAGAAGAAGTTCAAAATCGCAAGATGAAGGCGCCCCCTAACGTCTCACACAAACCCCCCCCCCCCCCCCCAAACTGGTGATAGAGGGTATATATAAGTTGTCATTCCGTATGTAACACATTGAAATATTGGTTTAGGACCCCATAAAGTATATGGGGCATTCCAAGCCAAATCACTCACTTTTAGACCCGACCCCTTTCGATTTATTTTATTTTTGGATATGTTTTAGTACTTACTAAATGCAACTTGGACACCAATTTTCAGCCTTTTATTTCAAGATGGTGTTGAGTAATCAATTTTTCAAAATGGCGATTTTCTCAAAAAAATTAAGAAATTGAAATTTTCAATTAATTTTGACCATTAAAAAATATAGATATTTTAAAAAAAGTTGGACATCGTTTTGTTGGTATTTAAATGTAGTTTTAGAAAAAAAATATGAAAAAATTATTCGAAGTAATTATCACTTATTTTTTGACGTTTAAAAATTAAAATCGACTTTTTGAAAAAGTCCGAAACCTTCGATTTTTTTGTAAAAAACAATAAAAATTCTACTCTAAATTACGCAACTTTTAAGCCATAATTCGAGATGTGATCACAATTCTTTCTATTTTTTTTTAAATTTTAAAAATTGCACCTTTTATTTTTTGGCTCTGATTTATTTTATATGGTGCTCCAAAAAAAATAAATTGGTAGATATTGACCCTAGCTTACCCTAGATATATTCATTTCGAGGTAGAAATACGTCTCACAAAAATTTAGAGCGATCGGAAATGAGTAAGTCGTTCCTCATGGGCCTTGAAGTTTAGAAAACGGATTACAAGGAAAAATATGAATTTTTTTCAGTTCTCTCAATATTTTTGGTATTTTAAGTTAAGTTTAAATTCAAGCAATTACAGAATTATGAAGTAGAGTAAAATGCGTTTCTAATAAGATACTAAAAACTAAAATCGGTTGAAAATCAGCCAAGTTATTACAACTTCCCCAGGCATCTAACGTGTGGCAGACAACTTGATTTAGCAATACAAAACGATTTTTGAAATTCATTGAAATTTTCTACTGTTCTTCAAGTTCAAATGTAATAAGATGACAAGTATTTTTCATATTGTGTTGTGCTAACATGTTTTAAATTAATGCTAAAAATGCCTGCATTTTCAACACCCTTTTGAAATCTCTATTTAAAAAAAAAAATTTTTTTTTTGTTTTAAAATTTGGAAAAACCAAAAAAATATTACACTGAAACATGAATAATGAAAAAATGTTATTACAGTAGAAAATTTCAATAAATTTAAAAAAAGGGACTCGTATTCTTTAATCAAGCGGTATGACACACGCTAGATGCCTGGGGAAGTTGTAATAACTTGGCTGATTTTCAACCGATTTAAGTTTTTAGTACCTTATTAGAAAGGTATTTAACTCTACATCACAATTCCGTAATTGCTTGAAATAAAACTTAACTTAAAATACCAAAAATATTGCGAAAACAGAAAAAAATTCATATTTTTCCTTGAAATCCGTTTTTTAAACTTTAAGGACCATGCTAAACGCCTTACCCATTTCCGATCGTTCTAAATTTTTGTGAGACGTATTTTTACCTCGAAATGAATATATCTAGGGTAAGTTAGGGTCAATATCTACCAATTTATTTTTTTTGGAGCACCATATAAAATAAATCAGAGCCAAAAAATAAAAGGTGCAATTTTAAAAATTAAAAAAAAAAATAGAAAGAATTGTGATCACATCTCGAATTATGGCTTAAAAGTTGCGTAATTTAGAGTACAATTTTTACAATTTTTACAAAAAAAAAAAGAAGGTTTCGGACTTTTTCAAAAAGTCGATTTTAATTTTTAAACGTCAAAAAATAAGTGATAATTACTTCGAATAATTTTTTCATATTTTTTTTCTAAAACTACATTTAAATACCAACAAAACGTTGTCCAACTTTTTTTAAAATATCTATATTTTTCAATGGTCAAAATTAATTAAAAATTTCAATTTTTTAATTTTTTTGAGAAAATCGCCATTTTGAAAAATTGATTACTCAACACCATCTTGAAATAAAAGGCTGAAAATTGGTGTCCAAGTTGCATTTAATAAGTAATAAAACATATCCATAAATAAAATAAATCGTAAGGGGTCGGGTCTAAAAGTGAGTGATTTGGCTTGGAATGCCCCATATATATTCATGATCCTTGATCGATTTTAAGTCGATCTAGCGATGTCCGTCTGTCTGTCTGTCTGTCTGTCTGTCTGTCTGTCTGTCTGTCTGTCTGTCCAAAAGTTGCGTAATTTTCCCAGGCAAAAACTGATGTATTTTTTTTTTTAAATCGGTTAAGTATTTTAAAAGTTATGAGCGAATTACTGAAAAACACATTTTTTTTTAACATAACCCTAAATTAACTCATATTTTGTGTAGATACATAACAAAGAAAACGGAAATGAAAAAAAAAAAATAACAAAAAGGAAAAAATCTTTACAAAAAAGCTTTAAAATATGTAAAACAAAATCTAAATTTAATTAAAAAAAAGTTCGTTAAGTAATAATAAAAAAATTAATAGTTATTTTTATATAGCATGTGTGTGTGTGTGTCCATTTTTTGCTTCGTCATATTCACGGGGTTGCCAGACTTTTTTTTTGGCTTTGTCGCCAAATAGGATGTAAAATATCGCCAAAATTCAATTTTGTTCAGATTTCTTAAAAAAAATTATTTTCATTTAAAAAAATAAATTTTGTTAAATAATAAAAGACAGAAATAAACTTTATGGCAAAAATCGCCCAAATCCGAAAAATTTATATATATATATAAAAGAGTAATATGACTGACTGACATACTCATTCATCATCGCCCAGCCCAAACCGCTGAAGTTAGAGACTTGAAATTTGGACTGTAGTTTGACCTCCCGGTATATAGATCCATTAAGGCTGTATTTTTGCCAGTGTTAATTCTAAGGGGGTCAAAAGGGTAAAAAACAGTACTTTTGGTGCTTTTTATATCTCCTGAAATAATGGTCATAGAAACTTGAAATTTGGACAGTATGTTCACATCCTAGAATATAGATCCAGTACGGCTGGATTATTGCCAATGTTGATTCTAAGAGGGTAAAAAGGGAAAAAATCTGTACTTTTGGCACCTTTTATATTTCCTTAAAAAATTGTCACATAGACTTGAAATTTGGACTGTATGTTCACCTCCCGGAATATAGATACCCTAAGGCTGGGTTTTTGCCAATGATTTTTCTAATAGGGTAAAAAGGGTAAAAATATGTACTTTTGTTACATTTTATATTTCCTTAAATAATGGTACTAGAAAATGGAAATTTGCAATGTCGGTTCACCTTCCGGAAAAAAGATTCACTAAGGCTCGGGTTTTGCCAATGTTGATTCTACTGAGGTAAAATGGGTAAAAAAGTACTTTTGGTACTTTTTTTTATTTACTGAAATTTTATTCAAACTTGAAATTTAGAATGTAGGATCCTTTAGTGAAATAAAACATTCTGGAACAAGTACTTTCCGAAAATTCTGTACCGTTTTCAAAAAGTACCTTTTATAAAAAGTACCTTTTATAAAAAGTACCTTTTATAAAAGGTTCCTTTATAAAAAGTACCTTTTATAAAATGTACCTTTTATAAAAAGTACCTTTTATCAAAAGTTCCTTATTCCAACAAAGTGCCCAGATCAACAATTAATAGTGCGGAAATTTAAAACTAATACGATCAAATCGGTCTATATCTTCAAAAAATGGACAAAATTAAAAAAAAAATATTAAAAAAAATATTTTAAAACAAAAAAAAATTTTGTACCGCATTAATTCATAAATGTTCAGATATAAATTTTGAAGTTTGTCGAATATCGAAAAACCGCCGAATCGTGTGACCCAAAAATACACATTTTTTGCATGGAGCTCAAAACTACTTTTTCAGAATTTTAAAAATTTAATGAAACAAAATCTCAATTCTGTTTTATATATTGTTGGACTTTATGTCCGTTAGTTTTGAATTGATATTTCGTATTTCTAATTCTTAGAAATATTACTAAATTGCATTATATTATTTTATCTACTTGATTTCATTGAATATATTCCAATGATTGTACAAACAAAAAATTGGGTTAAATTCCTTAAATTTCAATAAAATGTGTTTTTATCAAATTTTTTGTCTAATTAACATTTTATTCCAAATTAACAAACATTCGTTTTCAAATGCTTGTATTGGACTATAGGAACTCAGTTATGAAATAATAGGGTTTTTGGACCACATTAACCCTTACCGGCACGTAGATAAAAATGTTTCCTAATGCAATTTTAGAGACTAGTATATTCAAAAAAAGAGGTTAGTAGATTAACTAATTTTTTTTTTGCTAGTGCTAGTAAGCTAACTTTTAGCAAATTTTTTGCTGAAACTAGCATGTTAGCAAAAATATCTTGTAAACATAATTTAGCGCATTAGCAATTTTAAACAAACTTTGAACTAATTTTTTTTGCTAAATTTTTGTATTTTTATTTTTCTTTTTTCTCTCCGTTTTTTTTTTTTGTTCATTGGAATGTTTTAGAAAAAAAAATTTTAAAAATTTCATTTTAAAGATATGCCATTTTTAGTTTTCATCTCAGGTGTCATTATTTCGTGTCCCTATTATATTCATAAATTAAAGACAAATTGGCCCATATCTCAAAAACGGTGAGGGATACGAACAAATTAGAAAGATAAATTTGTACATAATTTTATATTCTAAAAGTTCTTTAATAGACTTTTAAAGCGTATCACTCAATTCAAACGAGATAATAGCAAAAAACTGTAAAAAATCTGGTTTTTGTTGGTGAGTTAATATCTCAAAAACGGTGAGAGATACGAAAAAAGTATTAAGAAACATATTGTAGATAATTTTATATTCTACAAGTTTTGAAATAGCAAAAAACTGTAAAAAAAAACGGTTTTGTGACTTTGACCTCAATATCTCAGCAAGGACACGGGTGATTTCTTGGGACTTTTTTTTTCTTATTTAGATTGCCAAAACTAAGATCTGTGCAAATTTTCAGAGAACCTATCCGATTTTCCGCAGATGATCCCTTATTTTCCTGGTCTAATATTATATGGATGGAAAGGTGTTTTAAGGGCCTATCCAATGCAAAATTAGGCTTTAATGAGTTGGTTTTTGTCAAAAATGTATATATCAGATTAGATTAAAGAGACCCTATGCACTGCGACCAGATAGATCTATTGTGCAGCCTAAAAAGGGTGCCCTAAATATTCAGGCTTTTAATAAAACCGAGAATCCTATTTGGTAGATAGTTCCAGATGTTGAAGTCAGAATCTGCACGTGTGCGTGTCAGATAAATTTTTCTTTCTGAGTTGGTAACGTAGGTTACAGTGTCCAGTTAGGTATTACGTAAGGATTCGAAGATCCTTTTTGTCCAAAGACAGTAATCGTTTTGATACGGTGCTGGATGGAGTTATGAATCTTTTTGCCTGCCGCTGCCCAGCGCAAAAGTTGTGATGTTCCATGAAGTTTGATTCACTCCATATTTTAAGTTTTTCCCTAACATGTCCCGATGGTAGACCAAAGAATGGTTCAAGGCCAATGAAGGGTCGCCTGGCACCGCGATTTGCCAAACAGTAGGAGCGTTCGTTTCCCGTGTGATCCTCATGTCCCGGAATCCATACGAGTGTCAGTTCGTTATGTCGTCCTAGTTCGTTAAGTGACTCAATACAGTTCATGACCAGTCCGGATGTCACCTCATAATCTATGAGAGCTTTTAGTGCAGCCTGACTGTGAGACATTATGTATATATGGGAACCGTCCGTTTTCCTTCGAAGACATTCGATTACACATACATGAATGGCATATAGTTCTGCCTGAAATATTGATGGGGATGTCCCCATTTGTACAGTGCGTTGGAAATTTGGTCCGAAGATACTCGCCTCAGTATCCTTATTGGTTTGCTTGGACCCGTTCGTATACCAAATTCTGGAATTTGGCTCTGGGTACCAGTACCCGATTTCTGTAACTATGCGAGAAGTTTTCGCATCGAAAAAAATAAATAAATATTAGAGTCATCTTATACTTAACAGAGTGATTTAAAAAAATAGCTTTGCGTTTTTTTCGTATTCGATGTTTTTTCCATTAGCAACATTGTACTCACCCTGTTAAAAACTAAATGACTACAATATTGTTTTATTTTTCTCGATGCGAAAACTTTTCGCATAGTTACAGAAACTGGGCACAGGTCAATTTAGTATCAAAGTTTCTAATAAATACTTGTGTCGGTAATATTCTATGACTTTTATGATAGGGTCATCAATGAAAAATTTTGCGAAAAAACAAAATGAAAAAAATGTGTAAATGTTATATGGAGAAGTATACGTGCGAACCCCAAATTCATATATAATAATCTCTATTATGTTTAAGCCGGCACGTGTTTTTGCTTTTGTCAAAATTCCAGTCAGTTTGGCTTTTAATCAGATTTTCCCGAATAATTTTTCATAAGGTGGCAAGAAATTGCAGGTTCAACTTAGTTTTCGTAACTTATAAACATATTGCTGATCAATTTATATACATATGTTTTCTTCCTTTATAGACCAAGGAAGAAATTTTAAATCGGCGTTGTTTAAGGTGTTGTGTAGCATAATGACTATAACAAAAACTCGTACGAGAGCGGGTGCCGTCCCAACATTTCCACAAATAAGGGAAACTCTAATGTACACATGACGCCAATTTTCGCATATGATACATATATTTACATATATGAACATATATGTCTATATTTGGACCACATATGATTCACATATGAACATTATTCATTGGGACGCTAGTTTTACAGACTCCGAAGTTAGTTGTGTCACTCACGCTAGCAGGATCCTAAACCTTATCATAAAAGAAAAAAGGACAATAGGAGAAAATATATCCACCCAAGGACAATAAATTAAATGTGAAAATTTTTCATTAAGTTGTAAAATCTAATTCAGAGCCAGCGAATTTTTCAAGATAAAACATTTTTACACCTAATATGGGCTTCATGTCAATAGGCAGATTTCACTGAATATCTAGCAAAATTTGTATATGGGGACTAAGCCCAAAAATGATGCGATTAAAATCCGATATAAATAAAATTTTAATCAAATACCTCCCATGTTCACGTTTTTTTAAGATTAACCTAGGAACAAGAAGTAAAAATGGTCCGATACCTTTAATATTTCGAATAGTGTTTTATGAATAGACAATATATTTACCAGTTAAATATGGGAAGAATCCATATTTAAATACAGCTATTATGATTGTTTAAGCCATGGGACCAAGATCCATCCAAAGGCGAAATGTAGAAAGTGACTTTAGGAACATATAGAAGTGACAAAAAATGGTAGGTTTGATTTTGCAAAGGAACGCTTTCACTAGACTACTACTTAAGCATCGACTAGTCATCATTATTTTCATCTGTTGGGCCTTAGTCGCGTTCACTTTTGACGCCATTCTGATCTGTTCTGCGACGACCGGTTTCATTTTGTCTGTAGCCATCTTAAAAATTTTTCAACCATCTCATTTTTGCTCTACCTCTTGTTGCATAGGAAGACGTGTCAAGAATTCGTCTCCTAGCTCGATGTCTCGGCAGTCTTGCGATATGACTAGACCAATTCAGTCTTTGAGCTTTTATGAACTAATGAAAAAATAGTATATACTAGTATTCCACTTTAAATTTTCCTTTGCGAAATCAAGTCCGCCCTCAAATATCTTTTAAGCCAAATAAATTGATAATAGGGGCTAGTTTACGAGAACATACAAATCTTGTAATTACAATAAATTTTTAAAATTTACCGAACTTATAGCAGGAAACTGCTCTAATTTCATTTAGAGTGTAGCTAATCTCCAGTCTCCAGTAAAATTGACATTCGTAGATTATGGAAGAAAAATGGATTTCAGTGTTTATACGCAAAATGGGCGGAAAATCTGTGTTTGATGGGGGACATTGAGAGCACCTTCCCATCGCGATAGATATACTAAATGTTTTGTTTATTTAACAAAAATACAAAAACACATGTAAAGTGTATTTTTTCAGAGGTTGTTTCAGTTCTTCAAGAGGGAACTTTTGCCCCCTGTCCCGATTTTGTCCATTTACGAACTTAGCCTGCCTATGAACATGAGACATATTTGTGCCAAACTTCAGGAGTCCAGCTGTTTTATTTTGGACTGCATAGTGTTATCTACAGACAGACGGACGAACGGACAGACGGACGTTCATAGAATGTCTTAGAATCGATCATAGATCAATAATATATACACGTTATGGGGTCCCCGACCGATATTTCGATGCGTTACAGATGGAATGACAAAGTGAGTATACCCCCATACTGTGGTTGGGGGGTTTAAAAATGGTATTTTTATAGTCAGATGTATTCAGGTTTCCAAGTGCATGCACGTAAAAACCTACAAACAAAACTTTTGTCAAATATCTGTAATTTTTATGTATTTTGAGAGGTTTATGTGAATATCGTGAACTAGAATGGAATGATTCAAAAATTTCATTTACCAGTCAAACTTCTAAAGAATACCTTGTACATTTTGGGCATTTAAGCTAAATTTAAAGTGGACGTTTATGTGGGGGTAGGTGTTTACACAAATCGATTTTTTTCAATTTCTTTAGGTTTCGTCCTTGTATCAAGAAAAGCTTAAGTTACAAATTTCGGCTATGTGGATTGATAATTTCGGCCCGTAACGTGTCTACACTGTTTACATGGACTTGCGGGCATTGTTAAATTGACTCAAAAGGGAATTTTGAGTGGATCGGCAAACTTAAAGGTTGGTATATGACCAATATTACGAGTAGTTACAAACATCAGCACACACTGGTTATACCCTGTACTACAGAGCGTTACGCTACGGAAATTTCACCCCTCTTAGTATGCAGTGTGCACAGTGCACTTTGACACATACTACATATATAATTAAATCTACGTAAATAAATGCAATTCGGATTTTATATGGAAATAATTTGACACTTAGTTTCTTTTTGTAAACAAAACTAAAACCTGAGTTACATGCATACATATAAACGTTATAATGTCGAGCTTGGTGAATTTATACATAATCTGGTGGTTCGGTGTGTTCAATTTCGCAATTAGTGTCGATACCTACTTTAACATGATGTCACAGGGCCGTGTCGCTAACCCTGTGAGAATCCTATAGTCATACGGTGCTTTCGCGTTTCATCATAAGTGGAGTTTGGGCTGTAACTTCTTCGTCCGACATACATGCTTGTTCCATGGTATGTGTACCACTATTGCCAATACCAACGCACACCATTGCACGCTGAGCTTGTGGATTAACTTGCTGAAAGTTTAGATTCCGACCCAAAGGTGATACTATATTACTTGTTGTTGTGGAAGTAAGAGCTTCTGAATGCATTGGTACTTGCGCCATATTGGAGGTAGTTGGAAGCGATTGCTGGTGCATTGATGAAATAGGCTGCATATGTCTGACTCCTGTCATAACATTACTGTAATTGGGCCACATGTGTTGATTGGAATGCCTTGGTAGGGTACATTGTGCTATAGAACTGGAATACACATGGGGGGTAACATTCTGAAACAAAAGTAGAAACAAATATTTATTTGAAATTATTCAGCAATTTAAATAAAAGTTCTAAGAAAATATTCAATTAGAGTATTATTCTACCTCGAGGCCCAAAAATATTTCTTTTTATGATATTGCCATACTAGATTATTTTTAATTTATTGTTACTCATCTCATAGCACATTTGTACTAATCAGTTTCACCCCTACTAAGGGATCGTCAGCAGATTTTAGAGAATCATTGTTGGTCAACCAAATATCATACCAGACATAACATTTCATATATTTTACAAGTTAAATGTATGTATATGAAAAAATGATTATAAATTTCATAAAATAAAATTTTAAAAAACGTACTTTGTTGCGGCTTTCAAAGTACTCACAAAAAGTACTTTGTTATGTTGCTTTTAAAGTACTCTTAAAAAGCGTTTTTACAGAGCTCAAAAAACCTATACGGCAGACTGTTCACCATGGTTATCGTTAAGGCGCTTATAGAGTCCTTTACTGCATTGCTGTCCCAGCACTTATATTACCAAATAAGGCACTCTCCCGTCTGTAGTTTTATGAAGGATGATAACTAGGGCTGTCAAACGGGATCGGTTTTTTAAAATCCCGGGATTCGGGATTTGAAAATCGAAATCCCGGGATCCCGGGATTTTTCGGGATCACGGGATTTTTCGGGATCCCGGGATTTTTCGGGATTCCGGGATTTATCGGGATTAAATTTCTTTGATTATAAAAGTAAAAAAATAGTAGACTCTTTATGTTTCAATTTTATTGTGCATATTAAGGGGCTACTGTGTGTTAGTTGGTAGCGTGCTAGCCAATTAAGCAGGGAGTCGTGGATTTGATTCCCACGAAAACCCTTGGGTCGATTTCGCCACAACGAAATTATTAAAAAATTATTTCTAATTATTCTGATTGTTATTTAAAGGCAATTAAAAAATTAAGTATACGCCACTTATGCAGTTTTTAAGTAATTATTATTATTAAATATTTAGCAATGAACTAAAAAAGCCTTGAGGGGTTTGTTATGGAAAATGACAGCTTTTATTTGCTTTTGGTTTCATCCCACTCCGGTTTTGGTTGTTGCACTGTATAATTTTAAAACTAATTTAAAGAAAATTTAAAATAATAAAAACATTTAAAGGAGAAAGGTAATAATATAATACATTAGACTTCCATTTTTTTGTATAAAAAAAGTTTTTCTTCCAATTTTCAACGTCCGGGAAAATTTTTATTCTCCTAGACCTAAAACTTATGTGGTACAAATTCGAGGCCAATCGGATTAAATTTACCCGTGGCGCCCTTCGATGAAAGTTTTGGTTTTTTAGAAAAATTTCGCCAAGACCTACAAACTTTGGTCAAAGGGCTCCGTGACTGTGGCTTAATGGTTAGTGCGTTGGACTATTATTCAGCAAGCCTGGGTATAATTCTCAGCTCAGCAAAATTCGTGGCCAGCTACGTTGAAAATTCAAAAAAAGTTTAAGTTTCAATTTGTTGATGTAAATGTAACAATAATTGAACAAAGTTGTATTTTTAAAAATAAATTCTCATACATTTTTAATATTTCAAAAATCCCGGGATTTGAGCTTAAAAATCCCGGGATTCGGGATTTATTTTATGACAAAAATCCCGGGATTTCGGGATTCGGGATTTCGGGATTGACAGCCCTAATGATAACGCTATTTTGACGCAAAATCGATGTTAGGGAGGCTGGATGGACATGAGGGGGAAGGGTTTTCAAACGGGTTTTGTTGGACTGTGGTCTCGGCGATGGCGAAGCTTTAGGGCCTAATTTTGTAAAACGCAACGCGCCTTTTTACCTCGCGTTGGACAATTTTCTATTTTGTAAAACGCGAAGGCTGTTACAAAATAGAAAATTGAGTTTTTTTCATCACTTGAAATGTCAAAATGATCACTTGAAATTTTGGGGCGTTGATGTAACAAAAATGCTTTAAAATTGCAAAAAATTAGGTAATAATGTTGTAATATGTAAACATACAATAAAGAAGTAATAAATATGTAAAAAAACTTCTCCGGCAGAAGAAAAGCATCGAAATTAGCTTGACGGCCCGTGGTTGTTTTTAACTTATTTATGTTTAAAATACAACATTTCTTTTGTTTACATTTGTTTGTTCTCTTGGTTCTCAAATATTCTCTTTGCAGGTGTTGCTTTCCCCACGAAAATGGGTGTGTATCCCCTACAAAATGGGTAAGTAATTTTCTCAATTTAAGAATGTCTGGCAACACCGATTATATAATTATAATTGACATTTCAAGTGATAACGTAAAGATTGAACGCAAAAACGTAGTGATGTACAAAATTGAATTTTTTTCAGCCTCGCGTTCACGTTAGCGTTGGTGATGCGTTCAACGCGATTGATTTACAAAATTAGGCCCTTTGTGTGAGCCTGTTTGGATAGTTTTGTGTGATGTAACTTTTTACAAAGTTTGCACCCATGTTTTGTAAAACATTTTCCGGTGGAATGGTAAAGATATAACTTTTATTAACATTGAAATATGATCAGTATATTCAGTATTCGCATTTTGTAATCGAGCAAATTAGCAACTTTAAAATCCGGTTACGCTAAGAAGAGTAGTTTTTATATTTTGTGGATATGCATGGATTTAAATTTGCATTCACCCATCCTGACAACGTATGTTTACTGCAAAATGGAAATGTTATTTTAGTTAAAGATTTTTTAATTAAAAAATCGTCTAAATACAAGTGCTTAAAGGACAACTGGTTAAAGCAATGGTTCTCAAACGGTGGGTCACGACCCCCTAGGGGGTCGCGGCAGAGTTTCAGGGGGGTCGCGAACAAATTTGTTAAAACCTTAAATTTTGGTAAATTTAAAACACATTTTTTTAATTGTTTTGTTGTATAAATATGCAAATACTTTTATTAAAAAAAAATATTTTTTCCATCACTTAAGGTCCCTAAGTTGTTAATTTTTCGGGGTGCCCAACATTTTTTTGTGGAGTGTTTTGGATGAGTCTGGGATCTGACACATCGATTTCTATTAACTTTTGGATGCTGATTCCGAATCTGGGTTCCAAATTTTTCTAGTACGTTAGGTTTTTGAGAAAATTAAGGGCAAAGTTCACAAAAACGTATTCTTGTGCATTTTAAAGAGCTTTGTTTGTGAAATTTTCGGATGCGTCTGGGATCTGACCACATTTTTCTATTTACTTATTAATGCTGATCCCTAATCTGGATCCGATTAACAGATCTAGATTCGTGACCGAATAAAATTTCGATCAGTACCAAATATTGGTACATAATTTTGAAAAAAGAACTATCATTACTCCAAATTGGACTTTAAATGCTTTCTTGGTAAACATTTCCTCATTTTTGATCAGGTTTAACTGGTGTTTTCTTTTATTTTCGGAAATAAAAAATCTATGAAGATAGTAAGTTTCGATATAAAATGCCGTAGTTCGGGACCACATGGTTTCGATTAATCTTCCAATGCTGCTTCTGAATTTGGTTTCCAAATTTTTCCAAATTACTCCAGGTTTTTGAAAAAACTGAGGTCAAAGTTCACATTAATATTTTTTTTTTTATATATTGGGGGGTCGCGAAAAATTTTAAATATTGAAAAGGGGTCGCAAAGCAAAAGTTAGTGAGAAGCTCTGGGTTAACGTGTCTTTTTTCTAAGATTGACTTTCTATTCATTTTCTTAATTTCTTTGATATCTTAATTTAAGTTTGAATTCAAATGATTACAAAATTGTGATTTGCAGTAAATAGTCTCTCTAAAAATGCAATAAAAACTAAAATCGGTTGAAAACCAGCCAAGTTATTGCAACTTTAATCTATTTTTTATCATTACTAAACAAAGGTAAGCTGTAAGCCGTCAAATATGAATTTTTTTGAATTTCCACTGTTGCTCGAATTTGAGTGTATCCTTACTAAAGGTACCTACAGACGACGCAATATTATGTACAATATTCAATTATATTGATGGTGTGTGGGTAATATTGACGATTGTACAATGGTCAATCTTACCCACACACCATCAATATAATTGAATATTGTACATTGCGTCGTCTGTAGGTACCTTAATGTTTATAATACAGCAATTGCTTTAACTCTTTTACATAGATACTGAGACACGTAAACTTAATGTTGGGTCGTGGAATCCAGTGGTATTCTTTATTTTGACAGATCAGGTCAAGATTTAGAGAAATTTCGCTTTTAAGTTTGTGGTTTTTAAGCGAATTTTTATTATATTTTTCAAAGGTGTAGTAGAAGTAATATCACTTTGAAACAGATTCTTCAAATATACGTACATATTTGTAGAATCAATTACAATTTTAATCAAAGCATTTCTAAATACGAAAAACCTGATGGTATTAGTGATTCTGCTGAAAATATGAGTGTGTGCATTAGTGAAATTTTGGAAAACGAATGAATATATCAAAGCAATAAATGAAGGGACAAACTCCGCGTTAACAAATTTCCAGTGTGTTCACTTAATTGGACTATTGCAACGTCTTCTATATTGGTCATTGATATTTTTCTGGAAAAAGACTTCGAATACTAATTTGAATTACTTTATTGTTTATTAGTCAAAACTTAACTCAAACTCTAAAGATGGGCGACAATTGTTTGCGATTTCTATAGTTAAGGAGGATACAATTCAAAAAATTATATTCAATTGCGTACCACTTTATATACAAAAAATAAAGTGCTTTACCAGAGCTTTATATTAAAAGTGGGTTGATAAAAAAATACTGACAAAGAACTGGCAGAGCCCTTTCCTATATGATATTGCATACCACTTTATTTACTAAAAATAAAGTGCCTTACCAGACCTTTATTTTTTGTACCGACATATTTTTCGCTCCAATTGTGATAGCTCTTTCACAGTGTAATTATTAGGGATGAGATTTTCATGCACTAAAAAATCGAAAATATGCGCTTAAAATATGCGCTAAAAAATTCAAAATGTGCACTAAAAAACCTAAAAAAATGCAATAAAAAATAAAATGTGTGCAATAAAAATTTTGTTTTCATAGAAAAAACTTCTAAAAAAGCAAAAAGTAACGCCGGGTTTAAATAGTAACATTTAAAACTTTATATAAGCAAGACTTTTTAGAAATTAAGACAATCTGTAAAAAAAAAATTTAAGAAAAAAAAAATAATTTTTCTTATTTCCAAAATAAATTTTTAAAATTTAAAATAGTTTTTGAAACCAATAAATTTTAATTTGTGTTTTTGCTAATTTATGCCAAAATATGCAAAAATATGCACTTAAAAGTTGGAAATATGCACAAAATATGCATTTAAAACCAAAATATGCAAAAATATGAATTTTCACCAAAATATGCAAAAATATGCAAAAACAAATCGATGCCATTTTAACGCAAATTTCTTGATTCGGAAAGATAATTGGTCGATATCGTTTTTAGACTATCGACAAAAAACATGCATTTGCATGGAAATCTCATCCCTAGTAATTATTATTAATGTTAAAAAAAAAAACAAATGAATTAGAAATTTATATTTAAATTTGGCCCCTTACTAGATGCAATTGCATACCACTTTTTATACTAAAAATAAAGTCCTTTACCAGAGCTTTATATTAAATCAAAAACGTATTTTTTATAATATTCTGGTCTATCGCGAGTAAACTTGTGATCTGATGTGAAAATAGTATGTATAGGATTTGTTGAAAATTTGATTAACTTTAATTTGGTTTTTACAGCGAGTTGATCGGAGGTACATAACTCAAGATTTAAGAAAAATAGTGAAAATACCACCAAAAACGCTAAGAAATTGATTTAAAAAAAACCGTATCCGAGAAATTTTTTTTGACATTTTTGAGTTTAGCTTTCCATATTACATAAAATAAAATATTCGCGGTTAGTGCGCAGTTTGGTTGTTAACTAGCGTATTTAAGGACTAATTTTAAATTATTCAAAAACTGTTTTTAAGTTAAGGCAAAACGGACTTAGTAAAGCGATTAACAATATTCAACCTTAGTTTTCCCAAGCAGTGTTGGTGCAAATAGTACCTTGTTGTCCTAAGGTCGCGAAATATTCATATTTTATATGTACATTCTTTTTTATTTCATTTTTTAGATGCTAGTGATATCTAACAAGTTGAAGAATTCAATGCAACGAACAAACAAAAAATTCTAAAATTATTTATTTTCAACTGATTGTGTTCTATAAGTGGCTTTTGTATTAAATTTGATATTGATTTATTTTACTACTAGCTGTTTTGCGCCCGGCGTTGCCCGGGTTAATAAAATATTATACAATAAATTCGTTTTTTATTTGCGAGTTTATCTACTGCTTCATGACTTTTCACTGGTGAACATTTTTTTTATTTCGCTTAGAGCCGGGTTTGGAACAGTTGGCTTTTAGGGTCAATATTAACACAACAAAATATTGGAACTTTTTTTGGGTTCCTGTTTTGACTTGAAAATCGGGAAGCTCCGAACAAAGTGAAAAAATGTTTAATTTTTTACTGAAAATATATTTAAGTATTAGGACATTAAGCCGATGACCTTTTAATTCATGTTTAGTTTTTGTCTAACGCATTTTTTTTTCACGTTGAAACGTAGAGAAATTCTGTTTCGAATAAAATTTTGTACTGGTGAAAATTTTAATAACATCGGGTTCGCGTTTCAGTTTGATTACGGAATAGGCAGAAAAACCTTTCAGTACATTGCAAAAGGTGTGGAAATTTACACCTCTTTGTACAATCGCCCGTTGATACAGACTAAATTTCCCGCCTCGTTTATTACTATGTGTGGAGAAAGTTTTGTTCAAATCGGTTTAGTCGTTTACCTGTAATTAAGGAACAGGCAGAAAAAACTTTCAGTATAGTAAAAAGGCGCGAATCAATTTATGCCACTTTGTCCAAACGCACTCTATTTTAATCAATAGTTCCCGTCTTGGTTAGTTCTATCTCTGGTAAAAGTTTCATTTAAATCGGTTCTGCCGTTTATGATAGATTATGGAACAGGCAGAAATAGCGTTCAATAAAATAAAAAGGGTCGTGCTATTTTCGCCCTTTTGACGGAGTGGAATTTTCCGCCCCTTTTGCCCAAACGCGCTTTATTATAATCTATAGTTACCGCCTTGTTAAGTATTATCTGTAGTAAAATTTTTATTAACATCGGTTCAGTCGTTTATGCGTGATTACGGAACAGACAGAAATTACTGTCAATGTATCACAAAGAGGCGTGGCATTTTACGCCCCTTTTTCGATCGCCCTTTATTTTTGGCGCACAGTTTTTGCCTCGATAAATAATATCTGAGGTGAAAATTTCATGAAATTCGGTTCAGCCGTTTAAGCGTGATTGCGGAGAAGACAGAAATAACTTTCAATGTAATACAATGGGGCGTGGCATTTTACGCCCCTTTTTTCGATCGCCCTCTATTGTAGCTCATAGTTTCCGCCTCGGTTAGTACCATTTGTAAAAATTTAATTAAAATCGGTTCAGATGTTTATGCGTTATTATAGAAAAGGCATAATAACGTTCCATAAAATAAAAAGGGGAGTGGCATTTTACGCCCTTCTGTCCGATCGCTCTTTTTGATAGCATATAGTTCCCGCCTCGGTTAGTACTATCTGTGGTGAAAATTTCATGAAAATCGGTTCAGCCGTTCTCCCCTGATTGCGGAACAGACAGACGGACAGACAAACCAACACTCAGATTTATAATATTAACTAGCTGTTTTGCACCCGGCATTGCCCGGGTTGGAAAAAAAATGTTATGTAATGAATGAGTTTTTAATTTTCATTTTATCTACTTCTTCGTGGCTTTTCACTAATGAATATAAACCTATTCATGAGGTTTGGTCGATTTTATTTTTCTTAGCGTCGGGAACATGGTGTGTACGTGTTCCTCCGTCATGGGCACAAACCTAATATTAATAGGCCTTTTTTGTTGGCAAACTTAGATTGTTAACATGCATCAAAAAGAAAAAAAAAACGAAACATTAACTTCCATAAATTTCTCAATTTAATTTAGCGTCGTTTGGAATAGTTTTGTAAAATATTACACATTTTCGATGAAATATTGATAAAATTAGTTTACTAAATGCAATTTAGCTTGAAAGCAACACAAAAACATTTATCTTTTTTATTAATACCAAAGAGAGCCATTAACAATAAGATAATCATTCACAATGTATGCAAGTTAATTTTTAACTTCTAGAATTTTGAGCGTTAACACTAATGTGAACTTTGTATGGTAGAACACTGATAATTATGCCAACAAAAAACGCCTAATGTATTTATTTAATGGCTTTTCAAAGGAACCTATAGTTCCATCCTCGGTTAGCTCTTTATGAAGTGAAAACATCAATAAAGACATAACTTTCACTGTAGTTCAAGTGGGTGTGGCATTTAACGCATTTAGTTCAATTTTGGTCTCATGTGACCTATAGCCTCTGGACGAAAGCCAACTTATTGGCCAGCCGATCCACAAAAAATTCCTGACCTTATAGATTTCTTCATTTCCAGAGGAATCTCCAGAAACTATGTAATAATTGAAAACTCTGATTGTTTGACATCTGATCATTCTCCGGTTATTCTAAGAATTAGCGAATCGATAACTGAAAGTCTTCAACCCCCTTCTTTAACGAATAATAAAACAAACTGGAGGTTGTTCCGCTCCAATGTTGAACAACACGTATCGTTAAACGTCTCTCTTAAAACAGCTTATGAACTCGAAGACACACTAGATAACTTTATTGCAACTATTCAAGGGAATAGTTACATCGATCCCAAAAGAAATTAAAGATCTGATAGCAAAGAAACGAAAAGCAAGAAAAACTTGGCAAAATCATAGAAGCTCCGAAAATAAGAATATTCTAAATCGATTGAGTAATAATCTAAAACATATGCTCAGCAGCTTTAAAAACAATGCAATGTCGAAACAATTGAAAAGGCTTTCTCCTACAAAAGATACAGACTATTCGTTGTGGAAGTTAACGAAAAATTTAAACAACAATAATTTTACTTTGCCACCAATTAAACAAAATGATTGGTCGTGGGCTAAAAGTGCCATAGACAAAGCCAATTTATTTTCACAACACTTGGAAGAAACATTTTATCCGTTGCCAATGCAAACTGCAGAAGAAAATGTCAATCTCCTTCATAGAGTTGATAGTAAAAATATCCCAAAAGTCACACTTAGTGAACTAAGCTCTGTTATAAAAAATGAGATTAAACCTTATAAATCCCCAGGGTATGTCCTTATAACAGGTAAAATCTTAAAAGAGCTCCCTGAAAGTGCTTTGCGGCTTTATTTATATATCATGAAATCCAGCAAAGATTTTATAAAATCTGACCGAGGGTCTTCAAATTTATCTAATTTTTTGTACACATGTGCTCTATAGAGCCTATAGAGTAAAATCCACATCTTTTGGCCACTGGAGGGTGATTGTTGGCAGGAGTAAGTTGTTGAGCAGCATTGTGAATGGAGTCAAGTCCCGGTTGTTTGCTGAAGGTGTTTTAAATGCAATTTTTATAAATTTAATTTTGGCATTTTGCGAAATTTTATTGGAAGTACGGGCACTATATATTTTTTTGATAATCACTCAATTAAAGTAAAAAGTAAATAATTAGCATCAGCTGTGTGTCCTGCTCTATCAGAATATTGTTTTATCGTGTGGTGCCATATTATCTACGTATTTTAGTAGGAACAGTGTTATCGACTTCAGCTGTTGCCATCTCGACCACTATATGAACAGTACTATCATTTAATTACCAACGCCTTAAAGTATGCAAAATAATTCAGTCATATCAACACCTACAACTTCAAGCACAGTGGGCCTAGAGGGACAAAATTCAAAACGCAGATTCATTGACACATCACCAGAAAATATGGAACAACAAAACCAAGTTGGAAATATGAATTCAAGCGATCTTTTGAATATGATGGCCACACTTTTAGACCAAAAGTTAGATGAAAAGCTGAAAAATCTACCCACGAAAAGTGATCTACTTGAGGTAAAAGAAAACATAAATGATGTAAAATCCGAAGTAAAAAGATTGTCAACAGAAAATACAATTTTGCAAGATGAGTTGTCAAAGCTTCATATGGCAAGAGAAAATGATCAACGCAGATTGATGTTAATAGAAAAAAGTTTGGCAAAGAGAAAGCTGGTAATCAGAGGCCTAGATTGTCAACCCTCGGCTTTTAAAGCTGTGAAAAAAATGTTCAAGGATGACCTAAAAATGAAAAAAAATGTTGAGATAGAAGAAACTAAGAAAATTTTCGAAAAAGATGATAAAATGACGGTAGTGGTCGAACTCAAGTCTACGAAAAATTTGGCCGGAACTTCAATTCATGTAGAACGCGAGCTATGTATGGAGCGACAACAAAATAAAAAGATTATGCTACAGTTAAAAAGAGAACTCGTGCAGGCCGACAACACAATAAAAATTTTCGTAAGAGACGATCAGTTGATAATAGATAAAAATCAGCTATATTGGAACAAAAACAATATACTTATGTGCGGTCAGGATAAAGGAGAGGAATTTTTAAAAACCAAATATGGTGAGAAGTTGGTCAATATTAGTTTAGAATACAATAAAATCTTAGAAAAATGTAATTCAAAAAACTAAAAAGAAAACATATTAACAATAGTAAACTAAATTTTTCTTTAAGAGATATAAACAAATCATTAAACCAATTAAATAATAAAATTAGTCTTAAAATAGTATCATATAATGTTAATGGTCTGGGTAATAAGCATCTTCGCCTTGATTTTTTTACTTACATTGAGCAATTCGATATATTTATACTATTGGAAACTCACGTTGAAGAAAAAAATATTCTAAACTTTCAAAACAGATTTAAACAGTTTAATACAATATGGAAACCCGCATTTAGAAATAGCAGGTTTGGTAGAGGTATTGGAGGCTATGTACTTGGAGTTCGAAAGAGTTTGGTAGATTTGGGAGTAAAATACGTTTATAAAAAATATGGTGAATTAGAAACAGTAGTACTAAAAACAGAGTCTTGCGAATGCACAATACTACCATTATATATAAGGGGCGCAAACTGGGGTGAAGAGTTTCGATTAGTGTCACAGTGTTTGGAGTCGAACAATCTCATAAATCCAATCATACTTGGGGATTTAAATGTACGAATTGGCGAAGAACAACAAATTTTAGATTGCAACATTGCATCTGAGTTCCCAGCAGGCATGGAGAAAAGAAATTCTAATGATAAAACTACAGATTCCCATGGCAAAACATTTTTGGAGATGTGTAATAACTTTGGTTTAGTTGTATTGAATGGAAGAACATTAGGTGACGAGGATGGCTGTTATACTTTTGTAAGCAACGCTGGCAGCTCAGTAAATGATATATGTGCGGTGTCGATCGATTTGCTAAGCACAGTTGAAAGCTTTGTAGTAGATAATCAACCATGGTCAGACCATTTCCCTATAAAACTCAACATAATAACAAAAGACAACCAAAATTCAGTTAAAAGGTTGAACTTATTGCCAAAGTTAAAATGGTTTCCAAAGAATATAAATAATTACAAACTTAAATTAGACATTAATCTTCAAAAACTGCAAGAACTTAAATCGGATTTAGATTTAAGCGACCTAGAAAATGTAATTTTAGAATCCTATACATGTCCTAAAACAAATTTTAAACAAGTGAGTTTCAAAAATAAATGGTTCGATAGAGATTGTGAGAAAGCAAGAGATAAATCAATGGAGTCGTTAAATGTATTTAGATCGTCTCAAACCTTAGCGGATAAGGATATATACATTCAGAATCGTAAATTATATCAACAGCTATGTAACAGTAAAAAAATAGAGTATTATGAACAGATAGAAATAAAATTAAACGAAGTTACTGACAGTAAAAGATGGTGGGCTTTAGCAAGGGAGATAAGGCAACATGAAAATTATATTGGTAGTGAGATAAATGTGTCAGAGTTTCGAGAATATTTCAAAACACTGCTCAACCGCGAAGTCAACGCTGTAGAACTGCATTATGCCGCCAATTTAATAACTGATCAGCAATTAGATCAATCCTTTTCTGTTCAAGAAGTCAGAAATCAACTCGCTAAGGTAAAGCACAATAAGGCACCAGGTGAAGACCGAATACCTTATGAATTTTTCATACACGCTAGTGATAAATATCTAGAGTCTCTCACACAAACATTTACACAAATCTTAAATGGGCAATCATCGTATAAAGCCTTTCAAAAGAGTATAATATTCCCCATTTACAAAAAAGGAGATATCAGTCAACCTAGTAGCTACAGAGGGATAGCATTTATGAATTGTATTTCTAAAATAATGATTGGAGTACTGAACGAAAGAATATCCCAATGGGTACATCAAAATAATATATTAAATGAATACCAAGCAGGCTTCAGAAAAGGATACTCTACGGTTGACAATATTTATAATCTGACAGCTATAATCAACATAAAGTTTGCCGAGAAACGTAAAGTTTACGCATTTTTTGTAGATTTTAAGGCTGCGTTTGATAGGGTTCCAAGAAATCTTTTACTGTACAAATTGCACATGATGGGGTTGTCTACAAAAACAGTGAACTTTATTAATCAGATCTACCAAACCACAATATCAGCTGTATGGACAGGTTCAGAACTCTCAGATTACTTTGAAACACAAAAGGTAGTAAAACAGGGATGCCTTTTATCGCCAATGCTGTTTGCTCTTTACTTAAACGACATTCATGAATATCTCGGTGGTGGATTATTTATAGATGATACTAATGTGCGAGTTTTGATGTATGCAGATGACATAGTCATACTAGCGGAGGACGTAAATACTCTACAATCAATGAGTAATAATCTTGAGAAATACTGTCGTAATTGGGGCATGGAGGTTAACCTTACAAAATCGGAAATAATGATATTTAGGAAAGGGGGAAGAATCGGAGCCAATGAAAACTGGAAATTTAATGGTGAAGCAGTAAGAATTGTTAATGAATACAAATATTTATGTATAATTTTAACACCAAAAATGACATATTATAAACATGTTATAAACAGAAATAATGCAGCCAAAGTGAGCATTAACTTAACATGGAAGAACTTTGTTGGACGTAGAGAAGTCTCCTTAAAGGCTAAATGGAAAATGTTTCTTGCAGTCTGTAGAGCTATACAATGTTACGGCGCACAAGTATGGGGCAACATGCATTTCGAAGAAGTCGACAAACTGCAAAGGTTCTTCACGAAACGTATATTAAAAATCCCAGATAACTCCCCAAATTACGTATTAGCACTGGAAACAGGTCAGGAAGATAATCATATTTTTTCGTACAGCCTGCATCTTAAGTATATTTACAAAACAATTTTTGAATATGAACAAAGAAGACTGCCTCACCTGTTATCTACCAAGATTATAGCCAAAAACCTGTACTGGTATGAGGATTTCAAAAATAAACTGATGGAGAACAACATAAACAGCATTGATTTATACCAAAATAAGGAAAGGTGGAATGAAGCTGCCATAAACCTTATAGATACTTTGAAAAGAAAAAAATACAATGAACACTTAGGTAATGCTCAAAGGAGTGAGAAAAGAATATATAAATTTTTAGACCATTCTAAATGGTCAACTTACTGTAATGAAAGTCATAACCAAGATCAGATATCCCTTATAATGAAAGCAAGAGGTGACCTACTGTATTTGAATGGAAACCAATACAAAGAAGGTAGCGCTACGTTATGCTCCTTATGTAATTTAAGAGAACCCGAAACAACTTTTCATTTTTTGGGCAAATGCCCTGTATTAAAAGCAATAAGGAAAAAATATTTTCGTCGTGAAGAACTAAATAATAGTGAAGTTTTACACGTGCTTAATGGTGGAGAAGATGCTTATTGGCTTAGCCTTTTTTATTTTTTAAAAGAATCATTAAATTATAGAAGAATTCTTGTATCTGAATTTAACTTTTAATCAAATAGTATAAACCAATTTTCCGGCAGACGGTTATTATAACCATGCTGTAAACTCTTTATTGTAAGAAAATATGTAATAATTTTAACTTTTGTTAATATTTTTGAAAAAATAAAGAATATACAACACAAAAATACAATAGAGCCAATTAAACATATCCATTTTCAGTTTTTTTATATTTAAAAAAAATCGCGATTTTTTCGCGAATTTAATTTTCTTCAAAAATTGAAAAAATCAAAAAAGTATGCTACTTTGAATAGCCATATCTTCGGAAGTATCTATCGAATTTCTTCAATTCAAAAAGCATTCGATTCAGACGATAGTCTTACTTTATATTAATGTAATAAAAAAAAAATATTTTTAAAAAAAGTGCATTTTTGATGCAAATGCATTTTTTGGATGCATTTTTTAAAACTTTCTCCCCCTTCAATTTTTTTTAAACCTACATAAATCGAAAATATAGCATTTTTTACACAAAATTGCTTACAGCTTTTTTTGTGACGGAGTTTCGTAAAAATTTTGTAATTTTTTTAAAAATACCTTATTGGTTTTTCCATACAATTTTTTCATAAAATTCATAAAATAACAAAAAAAAATTTTAGTCTAAGGAAAAACTACGTAAGCATTTTTTAAAAAAATCACTAAAATTTTGTGAAACGCCGTCACAAAAAAAAATGTACCCAATTTTATGTAAAAAATTCTATATTTTCGATTTATGCAGGTTTCAGACAAATTGAAGGGGGAGAACGTTTTAAAAAATGCATCCAAAAATTGCATTTGCATCAAAAATGCATTTTTTTAAAAAAATATTTTTTGTTAGTGCATTGTTATAAAAACGGATAATCAGTTGAATCGAATGCGTAGAAATCCGATAGATACTTTCGAAGAAATGGCTTTTTAAAGTTACATACTTTTTTGATAAAATTGCAAAATAAATATTAAATTGATTTTTTGTATGGAAAAAATCAAATAAGTAGTTTTGAAAAAATCACGAAAATTTTTTGAAACGCCGTCACAAAAAAAACGGTACTCAATTTTGTGTAAAAAATGCCATATTTTCGAATTATGCTGGTTTCAAAAAAATTGAAGGGGGAGAAAGTTTTGAAAAATGCATCAAAAAATTGCATTTGCATCAAAAATGCACTTTTTTTGGAAAAACTTTTTTTTTTGCATTGGTATAAAAAAGGATGAACGTTTGAATCAAATGCTTTTTGGATCGTAGAAATCCGATAGATACTTTAGCAGATATGGCTCTTCAAATTAACATACTTTTTTGATTTTTTAAATTTTTGAAGAAAATTAAATTCGCGAAAAAATCTCGATTTTTTTAAAATTAAAAAAACTGAAAATGGATATGTTTTATTAGCTTTATAGAAAATGCAAACCGTTAATATAAAGAAAATCGAAAGACCTAAGGTCAGAAAATAGCATTTTTTATGTGTTTTCTGGTGGATTTTGTGATATAATAAATGCGGCAATTCGCTTAAAACATGTACCAAGTCAATGGAAAGTGGCAGAGGTTATAATGATTCCCAAACCTGGTAAAAAGCTTAATGAAATACAATCTTACAGACCAATCTCTTTGCTTCCAACTATGTCCAAGGTGTTCGAAAAATTGTTACTAAAAAGGTTGCAAACAATTATTGAAGAAAGGTCACTAATCCCGAAACACCAGTTTGGTTTTAGAAGAAATCACTCTACAATTGAACAAGTTCATAGAGTTACAAACGAAATCGAAAATGCATTTAACTGTAATACTATATGCTCCGGCCTGTTTATTGATGTTTCACAGGCTTTTGATAAAGTCTAGAGATTTACCAAATAAATACAGTGAAATTTTAAACTCTTATATCTCTGGACGACATTTTAGAATAAAACATGAAGGTGAATATTTAAGTCTCAAGAAAATTAATGCCGGTGTGCCTCAGGGCAGCGTTTTGGGACCTACACTGTATATATTATACACCAGAGACCTACCCTTTCCACACGGTACCAACATAGCAACATTTGCTGATGATACAACAATTTTAGTAAAGGATCCAAAAATTGAGGAAGCTACTCGAAAACTACAAAAAGCAACAAATGAAGTACTTAAATGGACAGAAATGTGGAGAATAAAATTGAATGAAACTAAATCAACACACATCAACTTTACAAACAAAAGAATAGAGGGTTTGCTAATATATATGAACAACAACATAGTTCCATATGCCAACACTGCTAAATACTTAGGTTTCACCCTAGATGCAAAACTTAAATGGAAAGAACACGTTAAGAAAAAAGCGTCTGAACTCAAAATTAAATACAGAAAAATGTTTTGGCTCCTTAGTCCCAACTCAGAAATAACTATGCAAAACAAGTTACTTGCTGTGTTTTTCAATAAGTGGATTTATTTTCTGATTAATCTTATTTTGCTTAAAACAAATATTTTAACATACTTAAACAAATTTGGAATATTTTTTTCCGTAATCTACAATAAATTTGCAATTATAATCCGAAAAAATAATGAACAAATTTGGAAAATGAAAAAAGTTATAAATAAAACAAAATTAATCCAAAACGGATTTATTAAATCCTAAAATTTAGTTGGATTTATTTTAATTTATTTATAACTTTTTTAATTTTTCAGATTTTTTTATTATTTTTTCGGATATTAATTGCTTATTTATCGTAGATTATGGAAAAAAATATTCCAAATTTGTTTTGGCATTTTTATTTATTTATTTTAAACTAAATAAGATTAATACAAAAATAAATCCACTTATTGAAAAACACAGCATCTGATATATAACCAAATTTTAAAGCCAAAGTGGACTTATGGTATCCAACTTTGGGGATGCACAAATAAAGGTAGTATTAAACAAATCCAGACATTTCAAAATAAGGCGTTAAGATGTATTGTAAACTGCCCATGGTATATTAGAAACGACAACCTGCACCGTGACCTTGGTATATTAACAGTTGCTGAGGAGATTAAGAAGCATGCAACTAAGCACGAAGCCAAATTGACATCACACTGTAATGAAGAACTTCAGAATATAATACGCTATCCTCTTACACACAGGCGGCTGAGAAGAACTCTACCTTCAGACCTATGCTGATGTACTGTGGATAGATCTTGTAGCAATAACCACTGGGTTATTTTCTACCTAACAGTGAATTATGTATTGAAATGAAAATTACTAGATGAGTTTTTAAATTATATATACTCAGTTGTAATAAATAAAGCTTATTGAAAAAAAAAAATGTGACCTATAGTTCCATTATATGCCTTTTTATCAAAAATATTGGCTATATCACTATTTGTGTTGGAAATTTCATTGAAATCGGCTCAACTGTTTTCAGGTTATGATATAAGTAGCAAATAGTTCGCGTTCAGTTAGTTCTAACAGTAGTGTTTAAAGGAGTTGGTTAAGCCGTTTTTGCATGATAGCAAATAAGCCAGAAATAGCGTTCTGTATATTACAAATTGACGTGGCATTTTACTCCCATTTGCCTAATCACGGGCTAATATGGCATATCGTTCAACAGGAAAAAATAGTTTTTAATTTAATACAAAGGGGAGCGGCATTTTAAGCCCCTTTTCCCGATCGCCACGGTGATACCATCTGTAATGAAATTTAATTAAAATTTTTTCACCGTTAGCGCGTGTGTACGGATCGGGTAGAAATAAATTTCAATGTATTACAAAGGGACGCACAGTGGGGAAAAATTGACTTTTTTTGTCCGATTTTGCCTACAGGTCGCAATTCTTAACCGATTTTAGTTTTTCTTTTTTTTGAATTTAGCTTATAAAATTCCTCATCGGTCTGTCATGGTGGATTTCTAAAAATCGTTTTTGTTTTATTTGAATATTTTTTTAAAGTTCAGAAAATATTTATTTTTTTAGAATTTTTGCTCTAAAAAATGTAATAGGTAGGGGACGAATAAGCTGCATGGACAAAATTAAAGGTATTTGAACCCCTTATAAATGACATTAATAGCATTTGTTAATTTATTGTTATTTTGGTTTTTATAAACAGATGAAAACTTAAAAATGTTCACTTTTAAGTACCTATATCATTTTAAATAATGTACCAATTTCAATGAAATTTTTTTTAGATTAAAGCTTATCATTTTCTTAACCATTACTGGTAAGTAAAGTAATTTTGCAAAATTGCTTAACTCTTTTTATCGAATTTACAATGTTACAACTTTTTTTTTTTTTTTAACAGACTAAAAAATTATTTTAAAATTCCAAAAATCATAAGGTAAAATTTAAGCAAAAAATTAAATATTTTTTAAAAAAAAAATTGTGTACCAATTATGACTAAGCAAAACATAAGCTTTAATCTAAAGAAGATCTCATTGAAATTGGTACATTATTTTTAAAGATATAGGCTTTTAAAAGTGAAAATTCTTGAATTTTTGTCTGGTTATAAAAACCAAAATAATAACATATTTTCAAATACTAACCACGGCGTTAATAATGGGTTCCAATACCTTTAATTTAGTCTATAAAGCATATTCATCCCATGCCTAATACATTTTTTATTGCAAAAATACTAAAAAAATGAAAATTTTCTTAAATTTAGGAAAATATAAAAAGTAATCCGAAATTTTTTTTCAAAAATCCACCATGACAGATCGACGTGGAATTTTATTACCTAAAATACAAAAAAATAAAAACCAAAATCGGTTAAGAATTGCGATCTGTAGGCAAAATTGGACAAAAAAAGTCCATTTTTCCCCACTGTGGGACGTGGCAATTTACGCCTTTGTATGGTCGTGTCTATAGTTTCCGCCTCAATAAGTACTAACTGTGGTGAATATTATGATAACCGTTTAAAATGATTACGGAAACGCAGAATGAACTTTCAGTACATTCCCAATAAAAAATATTAGGTTTTAAGAAGCACTAAAAATAGGAAGCGCATAAAAAAGCGCTTACATTTATAACATCTTAAGTATGCAGCAGTAAAAGCTACTTCGCTGTAAGGTAGAACGGTTCAATGCTTCGGCTCTCACTTACAGCAAAGCAGTATGTAAGCACTCACAAATTTTGACAGATTTTTTATTTATTTTAAAAGCAGTAAAGCTGCTTCGCTGTAAGGGAGAATGGTTTAATGCTTCGACTCTCACTTACAGCAAAGCAGTATGTAAGCACTTACACATTTTAAATTTTTTTTTTTTTAATTTCAAAGCAGTTATGCTGCTTCGCTGAAGGGGAGAATGGTTTAATGCTTCTGCTCTCGCTTACAGCGAAGCAGCATATAAGCACTAAGAAGTTTTAACGAACTTTCCCGATGTTTTAGGCGAAGTTATTAAAAAGTAACTAGTCAGTTTTATCGTTTATTGTGGTGTCAGCGGACGCAGTCGGAAGATAAAAAGTGAAAAAATATATAATTAATAATTAAATAAACATATTAATTAAAAGTGAACGAATCAATGGTAGTAATTAAATAAACATTAAAAACAAAAAAAATTAACAACGTTTTAAATATTTATATTAAAAACCCCTTAAATTGTATTTGTGTACGGTATTTTTCATTATTTGTGTTGTGTTTGTTTTTGCTTTGCGTAAAGTGGTGTTCAGTTTTTTGTTGTGTTAAGTTTTGTTTGCGCAAAGTAATTGTGTTTTTTTGTACAACGTTGAAAATTGTTTTTTTAATATTTGGTAATTTGCTGTACATTTTTTTAAATAATTTAAATTACATTGCATCTTTTTTAAACGTTTGCAGGTTTGTAAGGGAAAATTCTTGATTCCTCCCTTATAAACCTGCTTCGCGAAGGCATGATTTTATAAATGCGATCTCCCACTTAAAAGCACTTATTTTTGATCCAAAAAGCGCATTATATGGTTGGTAATAGGCATAAAATTATTAAATATTGTGCTTAATATATGCTTGAAAAGAGGGATGAATGAAGCGCTTCAAGGAAGCTCTTTTTCAGGCATAAAATATTAAAAAAATCGTGCTTAATAAATGCATGAAAAAAGGGATGAATGAAGCGCTTCAAGGAAGCTCCTTTTCAGGCATGAAATATTAAAAACAAAACCTGCATATAATGCGCTTTTTGGATCACAAACAAGTGCTTTTTAGTGGGAGATCGCCTTTATAAAATCATGCCTCCGCGAAGCAGGTTTGTAAGGGAGGAATCGAGAATTTTCCCTTACAAATCTGCTTCGGTTTAAGCACAATTTTTTGTTGGGTTGCAAAAGGCGTGGCAGTTGCTACATACTAAAGTGACCGCCTCTGTTAGTACTATCTATTGACAAATTTTTGTTAAAATCGGTTTAGTCGTTTAAGCGTTATTAAGGAACAGGCAGAAGCACTTTCAGTATAGTACAAAGGCGCGTGTCAATTTACGCCCCTTTGTCCAAACGCGCTCTATTTTAATCTATAGTTCCCGCCTCGGTAAGTACTTACTATCTGTGGTAAAAATTTCATTCTAATCGCTTTAGCAGTTTATGCTAAATTACGGAACAGACAGAAATAGCGTTCAATTAAATAAAAAAGGACGTGATATTTTATTTCTTTTAAATCGGTATGGTCGTTTAAACATGATTACGGAACGTACAGAAAAAACTTTCAGTATAGTAAAAAGGGGCGTGACATTTTCCGCCCCTTTGTCCAAACGCGCTCTATTATAATTTCTAGTTTCCGGCTCGGTTAGTACTATCTTTGGTAAAAACTTCATTAAAATCGGTTCAGCCGTTTATGCGTGATTGAGAAACAGGAAGAAATAACTTTCGATGTAATACAAAGGGGAGTGGCATTTTACCCCTTTCTTCGATCGCCTTCTATTGTGGAGCATACACTGAGGGAAAAAATCGTCGTCAAATCAAACATTTTCATACTCATTTTTAAAATTCTCAAATTTTTGAAAGAAATTTTAATAATGAAATGAAATTTTATAAAATTAATAATGTTTCGGTCTTGATTTTAAAAGTATATTTTTTGAATTAAATATAAAAAAAACTTCTTTTTATTTCATGATGCTGCCATGATGAAAATAATCATTTTGATTGTAAACAATAGCAAAATGAGTTTTCAACAACTTTAAAAACGACGCCTCATAAATGTCGCAATTATTTTAGAAAAGTCTCGTGGCGTATCATAAGTGAAAACTTAGTAAATATACATGTATTGAAATAAATAAAAAAACGGTGTGGAAATTAATGTGAAAATTAATGTGGAGTACCTGTTTTGCGGAAATTATTGTGGAGTACCTATAATCTAGAAGAAAATTAACATTTTATGACAGCAATCGCGGAATTTTTGTATTATTTGATGTCTATTTTATCGTCGGTACTCTGACAAAAACACCTACGTGTGTTTATTGAAAAACTAGCTAATTTGTGAACTTTTGCGTTGAATTTTAAGGTAATCTTGATGGAAAAAGAAGATTTGCAATGTTATTTAAATATGTATGTAAGAGGTGTAACTTTAAAAGATCGTGAAAGGACAAAATTAATCTTATTCGTAGACGTCTTCAACAATTTTTGAAAATCACATGGGTGTTTTCGTCAGAGCAGCGTCGATATATTATTTTATTTCTATATATAGAAAATTGCATCTTTATAACTTTTCTGTGGTAAAGAAAAATAAATAAAATGTGTATATAAATATAAAAAATTCCAATTGTTTTATTTACATTGAACATTTTAGGAAACAGAAAGAAAATTATATAAATAATTTTTAATATTTAATTTGATTATGTGCACTTTTGATTTGAACATGTAGACATTCTCTAATCAACGTTGTTTCATTTTATTTTTAAAATTTTGTTTGTTACTCAATCCATATTAAAAGTGTCGATAAACATTTTCAATTTGAGAAAAAACAAAGTTTGTTGACTTTTGTCACTGTTTTATTTTTAATTTGAGATTGTTTTTGCTTGATTTGAGAATTTTTTTTTCTTAGTGTACTTTTCGCTTAATACTATCTGTAGTGAAAATTTCATGAAAATCAGTTCAGCCGTTTAAGCATAATTGCGGAAAAGGCAGAAATAGCTTTCAGTCTAACAATAAGGGGCGTGGCATTTTACGCCCCTTTATCCGATCGCGGTCGCTTATGGCCTATAGTTCCCGCCTCGGTTAGTTCTACCTGTGGTGAAAATTTCATGAAAATCGGTTAAGCCGTTCTGTACTTATTGCGGAACAGACAGACAGACAGATAGACAGACAGACAAACCAACAATCAGATTGATAATATTAATAGGGATAGGGATTAAAAGAAAATATTTTGAGAAAGATAATTCTAGCGCAAGGTCATATTTCTTTTACTAATCATTACGCTAAAATAATCTTTCTCAAAATAGAATTTTAAAGGTCGAATAATAAATAATTTTTATTAATTTAAAAATTAAAACAGAATTTCACTTTCTATTTATATATGAATAAGAGGCGATACAACAAAAGCAGTGAACATCTTACTCGCGTATGAATTCTACTGTCAGTATGTATTTACTAGCCTGTAATACAAGCTGTATATATGAAAGTATCTTTGAATTAAATAGAGATTGGTTGGTCGGACATTTTGTTTGAAATTTAGTGCTGTATTATGTTGTGTATGTAGTACATAAATTCTCATTATGTCTACTTAGATTAGGTTAGCTTGTAAGTGGCTGCGGACATTTTACGTCAACACACGTAGACTCCGAGATCCATTGTGATACCACGGCACCGTAATAGGTTTCCCTACTAGTCCCTGTCGTTAAACCAGTTTGAGCTTCTTATGAAACTCCTTAGATATTGAATTTTGACATCCGACAAATCAGAAAGATCGTACAGCTCCCTAGATCCCAGTGAAGCAACTCTCTGCCCTGAAAGTGCCGGGCAATGGCAAATAAAGTTTTCGATAGCTTCCAACTCCTCTTCATCCATGCAACTTCGGCAAAAGTCATTCGACGGCACATTTAACCGCTCTGCGTGCTTCCCTAAGTCAATGTCCGGTAATTATAGAAACCACCGTCGAAATCTATCCTCTTGGAAGCGATATCAGCTCACTTGTGCGCCACTGATTAAGAGAAGGCCAAATTAGTCGTGTAGTCTCACACGTCCATCCATTTGCCCATCTTTGATTAGTCTCCGTAGCAGAACAAAGCCCGTAGGTTTTGCTTGCAAGTTTCTAGAGGCATACCAACACATTCCAATTCTGTTGAAACCTGTAAGGTAGTTTCTAGTCTTGAATGCTCATCGGCTTTGCAATTCACTGGAATGTCTCTGTGCTCTGGGACCCATATGAGTCTTATGTTAAACTGCTTGGCCATCTCATCTAAAGACGTGCGGCAGTCTTTAGATGAGACCGCAGCTTGACTGTCAGTATAGATGTTGACTACCGTTGTAGACAAGACATTGCAGCTCAACCTGTCAGCCACTTCCTTTATTGCCAGCATCTCTGCCTGGTAAATACTGCAATGATCTGGCAATCTTCGAATCAGGCTTAATCCAAGCTCTTCCGAATAGACTCCAAAGCCCACTTGCTCGTGCAGCCTCGATCCATCTGTGTAAAAATTTAAGGTGGCTCAACTACCCGGAATGTCCCCCATCCAAGACACCCTGGATGGTATCATTGTGGTAAAGTGGCGCTCAAAGAGGGAGTACAGTCCACATTTTGTGGTATTGTTATCTTCTTCAATATCGCGCTATGGCCACAATCGCTGCTCCTCCATTGCAGCGTGCTATCAAGTCGAATTGCCGACGCAACCGCATACTGCCTATCCAATATGTCCAAAGGTATCAGGTGAAGGAGGATTTCTAATGCAGCCGTAGGTGTAGTACGAAGAGCACCAGTGATGCACATCGACGCCATTCTCTGTACCTTCGTGATAAAGACACAATTCGCTTTTGTTTCTAAAGCAGGCCACCAGACAATGATTCCATACAGCAAAATTGGACGCACCACTGCTGTATAGATCCAATGAACGACTTGAGGGCTAAAACCCCATCGTTTTCCAATGGCCCTTTTACAGGAATATAAAGCAATCGTTGCCTTTCTCACCCGTTCCTCAATATTACGCCTGAAATTCAACTTCCTATCCAGAAATACTCCAAGATACTTGGCTCCATCTGAGAAGGTGATTTCAGTGCCGTCCAGAGAAATAGGATCAAAAGCAGGAATCTTAAATTTCCTTGTAAACAAAACAAGCTCTGTTTTACTTGGACTAACTCCTAGACCACAGTCTCTTGCCCATTTAGGCAGATCTTTCAGAGAACCCTGAAGAATGTCCCTCAATGTTGGCAGATGCTTCCCTTTTACCGCTATCGCGACATCGTCAGCGTATGCGACAACATGACAACCACGTGCTTCTAGAGATAGCAGCATTGAATTCATTGCCAGGTTCCAAAGAAGGGGCGAAAGAACACCTCCTTGTGGTGTACCCCTATTGACAAATCGAGATATGACGGACGCTCCCAACTCAGACGTTGTACGTCTATTGTAGGGTTGCCAGAATTTTATTTCGAAAATGCGGGACAAACTCCCGAAAATTACAAAAATGGCGGGATTTTAAAAATTTTCGCGGGACAAAAATATTTTTATGAACAAAACGGAAAAATTTAGCAGCACGTTGTCGAGTTTTATTGTTTTAAATAGAGACTACCAACCTCTAGTGCATTTTAAATAGAAATAATGTTTTTGTTTTTCAAAAACATTTTTTTCGCTTTAGAGACTAATTTAGCTAAAGTAAATTTTAGTACACACATTTCCATTTTGAAGATACAATGCTAGACCAAAATTACTCCATAGAAAGTTTATAAATTTTTCCCCGGAATGTACTCTATATTGTGCAACTTTTGGCGTACATTTTTTTATTGTAAACTTTTTTGTTATACCCAATACACACCTGAGGTGAAATCTCGTTCGAGCAAGATTTCGATCATATGGTTGTGTATAAAATGATGCAGACCATATGATCGAAATCTAGTTCGAACGAGATTTCACCTCAGGTGTGAATAGACCTTAATTTGTTCCTTAAAAAGGTTCTAAATCCACATCATTTGGGCGACAAGGTAAAACCAATTTTACAAAAGCTTACAAAATCCCGCGCGGGACGCGGGAATCGGTTATGAAAAGCGGGACAATCCCGCCAAATGCGGGACGTCTGGCAACCCTAGTCTATTGGCAAGTAGGTTTTCCACCATTAAAACGATCCCACGCTTTACTCCCAGACCAGACAATGCCAAAATTATCGAGTCTGGGATGACATTATTAAAAGCCCCCTCTATGTCAAGAAAGGCCACCATAGTGTACTCCTTTACCGAAAGCGATCTCTCGATGGTACCAACGAGCTCATGAAGAGTTGTTTCCGTTGATCTACCCTTGCTATATGCATGTTGCTTTGTCGAAAGCAACCTCGGGTCAATCACTCTACGCAAATATGAGTCTATCATTCGTTCCATTGTCTTTAACAAAAAAGAAGACAGACTTATTGGTCTGAAATCCTTCGGAGCTGTGTGGGAACTTTTCCCAGCCTTCCTCTAGGCTTTGCAGAAGGGCAAGACGCATCCAGGCACCTATTACAAACATTTGTTATATGGTCAACCAGACAGTCAATTTCCACCAAACTATGCGGTTCAGGTAAGCGTACTTCACCCAAAAGCAAAAAAAAAGTCTCCCTATATATCACCCAGTTTGTTCTCCTCAGATTTCTAGAGACTGTCTCAACCGGGGCACGCTCCCTGAGTAAAAACTCAATGTAGCGATGATCTGAGAAAGAATGGTCTTCCAAAACTCTCCAGTCATCAATTCTATCAGTCAATGTATCTGACACAAGTGTTACGTCAAGAACCGCTTTCCGAGTACTTATTACGAAAGTTGGTTCACTACCCTTTTTACAAATATACAGGTTAGTGCTTAACAAGAACTCCAAAAGTGATTCGCCTCTATCATTTGTGTCTGTGCTTTCCCATATCGAATGATGTGCACACTACTAACTGGTGTCTCCTAGATTCAGACTACCGAATCAGACCGCAAATCCGGATCAGGAAAATACGCAGAGGCAAGCCAAATAGACTTTCCATGAAGCTCTAAGCTAGCCGCTGTAACATCCATATTACTAAGAGTTGATAAAAATAATATAATTAAGCCATTTTTCGCCAAGATGCAGGCTCTTGGTGAGCCCTTACCTTTGCCAACCATCAACTTAAACCCAGGGGCCTTCAATCCGCAAACACTGCCACCCCGCACCCAGGGCTCTTGGATAAAAACCAAGTCAACTGCTCCTGTCGTCAGGCGCAGCAAGAGTGCAACTAGGTCCCGCTTTTGATAACTGATTCCCGCGTCCCGCGCGGGATTTCATATTCCCGCTTTTTTCCAATTTTTTTTTAACACTATTTTTTACTTTAAAAACATAAGTTTTTAAAAGGTTTATTTGTAAGCTTTTGTAAAATTTGTTTTACCTTGCCGCCCAAATGATATGGATTTAGAACCTTTTTAAGGAAAAAAAAAACGAAAAAGTTTGCGATCTTGGTGTTTGTTTAAAAAAAAAAATATTTTTCAAAAACTGTACGCAAAAAGTTGCACAATACACATACATTCCAGAAAACTATTTATAAAATTTCCATGGAGTAATTCTGGTCCATCTAAATTAGTCTCTAAAGCAGCGCGAAAGAGAGCTCATTCGTTAGAACTATTTCAATGCCTCCTTAGAGACTAATTTAGCTCATAAGGGGGATAAAAGGATTAAGTACACACTTTTCTGTGTTAAAGATGCAACGCTGGACCATAATTACCCAAGTAAAATTTTATCAATATTTGTCCCAGAATGTACTATATATTTCAAAACTTTTGGCGTATTTTTTTTTTTTAGCAAAAAATTTTTTCTTTTTCAAAATGCACTAGAGGCTCGTAGCCTCTATTTAAAACAATAAAAATCGACAACATGCTGCTAAATTTGTCAATTTTGTTCATAAAAAATTTTTGTCCCGCGAAAATGTTTAAAATCCCGCCATTTTTGTAATTTTCGGGAGTTTGTCCCGCATTTTCGAAATAAAATTCTGGCAACCCTAAGTGCAACTGAGGCTGCCTTACAGTGATGGAGGTTTATTTGTAGAAACCGCAACATCTTGCTTTTTTCCACCATCCTTTGCTTTTTTCCACATTGCTTTCAATATTCGCACAGCTGTAGGCTGTCAAATATACATTTTCTGCAGCAAGTGTATTAAAGGAATTTGGGGCCTAATTACTCAGTGAGTTTTTCTTGACACTTTTAAATCAATTGTTTATACATTTTGAGCCAAAAATATTAAATTGAAAGTAGAAGGTATGCTTTAACTAAAAAATAAATGTTTGTGGCCTGTATGTATCTAGTTTATTATTAGTGCATTATAGAAGTTGACATTTGTGATATAAACTATAGTTTCATGGACCGCAACTTTTGAAATTCGATCGTATTCGGTCCAATTCCTGTTTTGTTTTTTATTATGGGTTATTTTTGTTGTGACGTTTCAGTATGGCGTGCTAGTTCGCGCAAGTTGTTTGGTTTTTTAGGGTCCATCTGCCTGTCCAAATAAACAGTATAAACGCGATACAGACCACAATTTTCAATCGATTTGGAAATTAAAGATTTTTATCGAAAGAACAAAACCTATTAAATTTTTGACAAAATCGGTCCATGTTGTCCCATAGTCCCCATGTTAATTTCCCCTTCCAGTTTTACTTAAAAAGCCCTAACAATGGTATTTTAACAAATATCCTCTTGAAATTCGACTGTTAAATGTTTTTTGTAGCCATAAATAAAGTTGAACTTTTTCAATTTGCCTGACCTTTGACAACTGATTTATATGGACTTTAGTGTGCAAATTCCGAATCTGTTATCCAATTTTTTCCATAAGTTCGAGTTCGCGAGCAAATTGCTGTTAAAGAGTCGAAAAAGTGCATTTTTTACCAATTTTGCTTGGCTATAATTTCCAAAACTAATTTTAGAGCCTCAGTTTTAAACATGAACTTAACTATATTGGATGCGAGGATTCCAAAACTGGTATTAGTTTTTTTCTGACAGCTTTAGTTTTCGAGTTATTAAAAAGGGAATAAATATTCAGACAAAATTGAAGAGGGCATAAATTTAAAAATTTTATTTTAGCGATATCTAAAAAACTAAATATGACTCAACAAAAGTAAGAGCATTTTTGGAATCAGCATATCCAACATGCCTAAAATCGTCATTCACTTTTTGCATGTAAGACTAGTGTTGGTAAATATGGACTCACAAACATGTCAAAAATAGCCTATTTTCAAAGTTTCCTTAGGCTATATCTCAAAAAATAGAGCTGATCCAAAAAAACGATGGCCAGATTTGAAATCAGCTAGCTATCAGAACCCGGGCAAAAAAAAGTGTTGCCCTGTGTAATCACTCTAAATTTTAACGGAATCGGATTATTTTAACTTCTAGTCCTCATACAGACCACCCTCCCGATATTCACATAAATTTCCCAAAATACATAAAAACTCTGAAATAAATAGGGTTAAAAATTAAATTCTTTATAAGTTTTATAATTACAAATACGCATTGGGCTTTATTGTTTTACATTTCCGAATTAAGCGCCGCTAGATTGGGTGTTTCGGCCACTGTGCACCGTGTTGGCTTCATCCGCCGTGTTATCGTAGAGGTCGCATTCGTCCCCAGATTCAGTTTCGAATAAGCCAGATGTGTGTCCCATCTGTTCTGAATCGGAGGCAACAGAACTCTCCGAATTCCTCACTACATGGGCCTCGTCCTGAATGTCACTCACAGAGGTCGCATTCGTTACCCGAATATAAACCTTTTCCAGATTCTCCTCCCCAGCAGACTCTGCCACTGGCTTGGCTGCGTCCAAAATAGGCTTCTGGTCGCCCTTGTAGACATTGACTCTTATTTGAAAAAAAGCCAAATTTAATAATGCCGTCAGTCCTGGCTAAAAGCGGAAGCGATTCCTCATTAACCAAGAGCACTGCTTGACGACGAGCGCCCTCCATCTCACCCAATCTGGCAATTTGCCAATTTTTATTATTTTTAAATTATTTTCAAACAAAGCCTTCTCTGGTTGTGCCTGACCTTTGATGGCTTAAGTTTCTTTTTCTCACCAATATTAGGCTGAGAACCCCTACCAGAATCAAGGCCGGACTTCAAGGTCGCAGCCCTAAGACCAGCACCAGTCGGTGAGGCAGATCCTCGAATTAAATCGGTATCACTTGTGTCCATATTTTCATTTTCCTTGATGTGGTGATGAAAATATCACAAAAATACCTATTACGAACAAACCTATTATGAACAATTTCAGTAATTCAATTAATAGCACGGAGTTAAATTAAAACACGACCACACTTGCCAACAGTTGAACGAACTTACATACCAAAATAAGACTTTATGTTGTGCCACAAACGATTGCCAATTTGCTAAATACTCTTGCCAATGGAATTAAACGAATTCCGAAACACGTGTCGAGTATGTCTTGCAAAATGACCAAGCTAATCAATTTAAAACAAACAACTTTATAAATAGTTTTTTTTTTTTAAATTGTTAATGATTTGTAAAAGAAATATGACCTTGCGCTAGAATTATCTTTCTCAAAATATAATTTAAAAGGTCAAAAAATAAATTATTTTTATTAATTTAAAAATTCAAACAGAATAATAAATAAAAATAAAATTTTTATTTTTTTAAATTTCATTTGAAAATTTATTTTACTACAATACTAACATTTAAAAAAAAAATGGTTGTTATTACCAAGTCGGTTATAAATTGCATTTTACTGGAGTTTTACTGTAAAACTGAAAATTTTCTAGTTTTTTCCGGGGTTGACTTAGACATGAATATATAAGAAGCTTCTCCCCGGCGCCATCTATAGGGCCCATTCATACACACTAATTTTGTCATTACGAAACATTCATACATTCTGAACTGCTGTTAAATTTCACTGAAATGAAGAGCCGCTCTGGTGATTTCATTGGTAGGTCTTCTTAATATAAAAAAATATAAAAGTTGTTCATTAGTTACCCAGCATGGCCAAAAGATACGCAGAATCTGTCTAAGGCAACGATTTACGAATGTCTGCAGCTTTCTTTGGGTGGCCTGTGTTGTACTCCATGTTGTGCAACTGTATAGCAGGACAGATTTAACACTACAGTTAAATAGAGAGTCGCATTTCACTCATTAAATAAAGTCTGGCGAGCAACCAACATCTCAAAAGCTACGAAACTGGAATATTTAACTAACGCGTTGTAGGACCCTTTAATACTAACGTGTTAGTAACTACAACAGACTTTTTAGTAAGGAATACTGTAGGATTTCTATGAGTGCAATTTCACCTCAACCATTTTTATATCCTCCACTCTAGTGATTGAGGGTATATATAAGTTTGTCATTCCGTTTGTAACACCTCGAAATATTGGTCTAGGATCCCATAAAGTATATATATTCATGATCCTCGATCGATTTTAAGACGATCTAGCGATGTCAGTCCTTCCGTCTGTCCGTCCGTCTATCTGTCTGTCTGTTTAAAACACGCTAATTTTTGAAAGACTTTACGGAGGCTTCTGAAGTTTGGCATATATGTTCAACATTTACCTGGTCAGGTTGGCATTGCAATCCAGCGAAATCGGTCCAGTGCACATGGGTTCGAAATCAAAATCTAGCTGGACAAAAGTCCGAAAATTTGTGTCCTTCAAATTGGAAATTAGTAGTGCTTGGGACTAGCTAAGGATGTGTTCTGATCGAACTAAAAACCATTTTTTGTAATAAAGTCTTTAAATTTGTTAAATATGCGAATGAAATAACATATTTTTAAAGAAAATAAAATTATATAAGTTCTAAACTAATTACAGCATATTATCCATGTTACATCAATGGTTTCCAAACGGTTTATGTACAAGAAAGCTACAGATTTATACTTGTTCTGGACATTTATAAGAACTTTTTTATCGATCTTCTTCTTACATTTTTCATGCTTTGAAGTATGGTCAATAATAACAATATTTTTTGAGGACTTGTGAAACTTCCGCATCTTGCCAAATCCGAAACCAGGCAAACCATGTCGAATTACTACATACAACTTAAAGATAATTTATTACTGGAAGTTTTCTTGCAGATATTTCTTGCCAGAAATACGATTAATAACAGTTTTTATGAAAATAGATTTTCACCCAAAATTTATTTTTCTAAAAAAGTATCGAATGTTTGTCAGTTTTTGGTAGCTCTTAAGTTATATTATTATGCTTAGCTCAAATAAAGCACTAAAATGTGATGTTTGATAATAAATCGAGTCCAATTACACAGTTCGACAAAATTCAAAAAAGTTTTTTTTCTGTAATTAAAACACCTTACATTTTAACTAATTCATTTTTGTAAACTAATTTTTCTCGATAAAGTACTCAAAGTAAACATGACTAAAGTTTAGCGGATTTTAAATATATTTTTTTGGCTCCATGATTCGTTAGTGCATATAAAACTTAAATACAAATAATGAAAACCCAATTTTCGCGTAATGATATATTTACTATATGGCTTATTGAGAAAGATTATAAAAAAAAAATGGTTATGTAAATGATAATATCGCACAATAATGCCAAATCAAAATCTAGCTGAACCAAAGTCCAAAAATTCCTGTCTTTTATTTTGGAGATCAGTAGTGCTTGAGACAATCTTAGGATGTGTTCAGATTAAATTTTTAAGCATTTTTTGGAATAAGGCCCCCAACTTTGTTCAATACGTGAATAAAATAACGTGATTTCCTATATTTATTAAAAAAAAATAATACACTTCTCGACAAATTTCAATTTTTTTTTAAACGCCAAAAATTTTTAGAAAAATAACGATGCTAAACATTTATTTTTGAGTTCACCATGTAAAATATTTTTTTAAAAATACTGAATTTCTTGAAGTCGGAAAAAAATAAAAAATTGTCGATTAGTGTAATCGACCTAGAAAAATGTAAACATGTTTTTTGAACTCAGCGACCCTAAATACATATAAAACGGCAATAAAATAATTTTGTCCAGCTAGATTTTGACTTGGAACCGCTGTGCAGTGGTTTAAAAGTTATGAGCAAAAGACTGAATTTCGGCAAGGGTTTTTCGTGAATTTATGAGATAAAAAACACGCTAACTTTCGAAACGCAATTCTGAGGAGGCTGAAGCTTGGCATATACATGTGTCGTTCCTCTGGCCTGGTTCGTATTGAATTTCAGCCAAATCGGTCCAGTGTTTCAAAAGTTATTAGCAAAACCGTGAATTTCAGATTAGTAGTTTAAAAACATTCGTAAGTCACAAAAATATATTACAACGTATTTTTGTCACTCAAAAATATTTTAAACTAAAAACAAAAAAATAAAATATTATGTGATGGTCCAAATTATTTTTTGTTTTTCTGCGTACAGCAGTAAATGCGCGTTTAACCATATTCTTAACTTAATAGTACTAAATGATGTAA